>OX637532.1:153795739-154163239 GCA_951800035.1 Linnaemya tessellans | reverse complement strand
TTACTTTCTGAAATATTCATGTATTGCTGTAGTTCTAATCAGAAGTTCAGTTTTTTCGAAATTCCGTTTCTAATGTTTATTTATTTGATTTTATAAATCCTCTTGCAACATTTTCGTTCTTGTGTTATCATCTTGTTCGTATTAGAAGAATTGTGAGGAAAAATAACAAAAAAGTCTAGGGTGCCAGACTGTAGGAAAATCTGTTGTGTTTAAACCACAAATTAGAGTTTAAACATTATTACCATATTAAACACGGTGGAAATGTATTCATTATAATAAAGTAGTTTTATTTGTCCCATATAGTTAAGGGCTTCTTTTCTCATTAAGTAAAATTATATGTAGGTGTTTTACTTTATTAATATAGATATACGTATATTAACATATATTTCATAAATTTGTTGCCGTTTTTTTTTGTTGAGCACACTGCATTGTCAAAATAAATAAGCGATTGTGGCATTGCCTCTCTAATTCGTGTATGGCAACAGTTATAGTGATATGAAACTGGCAGTGCTGCTAAAAAGTACTAAGAACGGCTGATTCTAAAAGTAGTGCATATTTAGAAAAGTTTAACAAATTGAATTATAACATTTAATTGTATCTACTACGGGTATTTTATTGTCCGTTTCCTAATAATAAACTACGTTTTCTGTGTAAGGGTTTCAATATTAAGTACCGATTTCTTGCCAATTTAAGCAATCAAGGTGAAGCTCTTATTTCCCGCCGCATTTGCTAAGTTCGGTATCTACAACACACAAGTCATTTTAATGGTGCAAGTTGAAAATGTAAAATTTATTTAGTTAAATGCAAATGTTTTGCACATAAGTAGTTAAAGACAGTAGAAATCAGCTATATGTGTTTAATATAAGTGAAGGAATAAAGTGTAGCGCAAATGAAGTGATAAAAAAGCCAAGTAATAAGATTAGCTCTATAAGGTAAGAACTTATTAATTTGTATAATTTTAAAAGAAAATGGTGGACACTGCGATGTGTCTTCATTTATTTAATTATAAAATTTTCAGCTCATTTATTCTATTAAAGTTGAAATACAATACAGTGGAAATGTCACTGGTGCAACCATGAACAAAGTTCTAGTTTCCATTACAAAAGCCTCATGGCTTGCTGGTTGTAAATGAATTATAAGAAGTTTATGACGGAATGCACTACTTAACTTGTTGGGTATTTGATGGAAAAGCTTCCTCCCTTGCGAATACAGTTTGTTAGGAAGATTCTAGCAAAAAATTTAACCTAGAAATATTGTCGTCACGAAAAGATAACTTGTTAGAATTCCGATATTATAACCCATTATATTGATATCAGTAGATAATGAAAAATAGCTGAGCAAAAGTATTTAATCTGTGAAAAGATATCAAAAGTAAAAAATGTGCTTTAATTTCCATTCTTGCTGTTTATGCAAATGTGAATTCGACATAAAGTTTTTTAAGTGGTAGATGTTAGCCGTATGTGCAATCACATAGTTTTACTTTTAAATGCAAAAATTTTTACAAGACAAATATTAATAGTGTATAACAGTGCAACTAGGATACATTCAAGCTATACAAAACCTTTAGGACAACATTGAAAATCAAGCTACATATTCCTATTAATAATTCCCTTGGTTGTATTGAATTAAGGATAATACAATACTATTTAATCTTTTACTATTTGCCAGAGTCAAGTGCAGAGCATATATATGCGCTCTTTTTCTTCTAACACCAGATACATTTTGTCTATCACAAAGGGATTGTATCGGATAGGCGATCTAACCAAAAGCATCAGCTATGTTTTAGTTGTGCTAGAAAACATTGCAAACGGTATAATCCAGGAATTGCAAATACATATGTATGTAGCCACAGATCTTCCCTTGTGCTTCTAAAGCCCATATTATGAATGGCTTATGGTGAGTTGGAATAGTTGGAGTCCATTTGCAAATTGTTAATTTCTAATTTTTAGGAAAAAGAAAGGAACTATATTTTTAACAATTAGAAATCTTTTTAATTAGATTAAATATTTTTCTTTACATAAAGTTGGTTATAGGTGTATAGTTGTACTATTTGATACATGTATGTCTTCCCATATGTACATCTTGTTATATCACTTCAATATAACATTCATTTCTATCCGATTCCGTGTATCTTCGAAGGGTTTATGGTGTGATTCCATATCTTGTCTTTTTACTTTCAACTTTCTGCTGTGCTTTGATCAAATACAAAGCAATAATTTGGCCACATAGAGAATACCTTCGAATTATGGTTTAAAATTTTGTGCAAACATGCTCTTTGGAATACTTTACTTTCTGAAATATTCATGTATTGCTGTAGTTCTAATCAGAAATTCAGTTTTTTCGAAATTCCGTTTATAATGTTGCTTTATTTATGCCCAGTTTTTAACTTCAAAATTAAGTACTATTTAAACTTAAAGTGTATTTAAATACAAAATTTTGTTTTTCACTTCGAATTTAAATAAGATTTAAATAGCCCACATTGTACATTTAAATTCAATTTAAGTTTTTCATACAACCATGTGTTTTTCATTGTTTGTTTACATTCAACAACCTGAAAATTGGTACAGCAGCTGTTCATTGGAACAAAACTTCGGTAAAAAGGTTCTTGTATTGGATCATTTTCACTATTTTTCTTACTATTTATTTGTGCTACCATACTTTTATCACAATTAAATACCAAAATTAATTTTAGACTGAAAAACTGAAAGTGTATTTAAACACAACTTAAGTTTATGGAAAAATTAACTAATTTTGTACTTAAATACGAAGTCAAAAACTGGGGGTTAATCTTATAAATCCTCTTGCAACATTTTCGTTCTTGTATTATGATCTTGTTCGTATTAGAAGAATTGTGAGGAAAAATAACAAAAAAGTCTGGGGTGCCAGACTGTAGTAAAATCTGTTGTGTTTAAACGCTACATTAGAGTTTAAACATACACATTCGTGTATGGCAACAGTTATAGTGCTATGCAACTGGCAGTGCTCATAAAAAGTACTAAGAACTGCTGATTTTAAAAGTAGTGTTCTAATACGTATTTACAAAAGTTGAACAAATTAAATTATAACATTAATTGTAGCTACAACGGGTATTTTATTGTCCGTTTCCTAATAATAAACTACGTTTTTTGTGTAAGGGTTTAAATATTAAGAACCGATTTCTTGCCAATTTAAGCAATCAAGGTGAAGCTCTTATTTCCCGCCGCATTTGCTAACTTCGGTATCTACAACACACAAGTCTGTTTAATAGAGCAAGTTGAACATGTAAAATTTATTTAGTTAAATGCAAATTCTTTGCATATAAGTAGTTAAAGTCAGTAGAAAGCTGCTATATGCTTTTAATAAAAGTGAAGAAATAAAGTGTAGTGTAAATGTGTAGATAAAAGAGCGAAGTAACAAAATTAGCTCCTTAAGGTAAGAACTTGTTAATTTGTATAATTTTTAAAGAAAATGGTGAGCACTGCGATGGGTCTTCATATATTTAATTATACAATTTTCAACTTAAAGTTGAAATGCAATACAGTGCCACTGCTGCTATCATGAACAAAGTTATAGTTTCCATTACAAAAGAAATTGTGTCGCATGGCGTGTTGTTTGTACATGAATTATAAATATTTTTTGTCGCAATGCACGGTCTTAACTACTTAACCTATTGGGTATTTGATCCAATAGTTTTTTTAGTTTTGCAAGTGCAATTTGTTATAAAGATTGTAACAAAAAAAGTTAACCTAGAAATATTGTCGTCTCGTAAGGGAATTTGCTATCATCCTAGGTTATAAACCTTTATATTGATATTAGTAGAAAGTGAAAAATAGCTGAGCAAAAGTATTTAAGCTATGTAAAACTTTCAAAAGTTAAACAAATGCTTCAGTTGCTATTATATATGAAAATATGAATTATATATAAATTATTTTAGGTGGTAGATGTTAGCCGTGCTCACAATCACATACTTTTACTCTTATAACAGACCCACTAGGATTCATTGAAGCTTTTTAAAACCATTAAGGACAACATTGAAACTGAAGCTACATATTCATATTTATTATTGCTTTGGTTGTTTTGAATTTCGGTTAACAAAAATTCTCCTTGATCTTTCACTATTCGCCAATGTAAAGTGAAGACACTAAAAATAGGGCATATGGACGCCCTTTTTCTTTTAACACCAGATACATATTCTTTATCACAAAGTGGATATGTTTTAGTTGTGTTAGAAAACATTGCAAACGGTTTAATACCGTATTTGCACATACATATGTATGTAGTCACAGATCTTACTTTGGCTTATGGCGATTTACAACAGTTGGAGTCCACTTCCGAATTGTTTATCTCTAATTTTTAAGAAAAGGAAAGAAACTATATTTTTAACAATTAGACATCATTTTAATTACATTAAACCTTTTTCTTTACATAGTGTTGGTTGTAGGTGTATAGTTGTACTATTTGATACCAAGTATGTCTTCCCATATGTACATCATCTTGTTATATCACTTCAATAAAGCATTCATTCCTATCCGATGCCATATAAGTCTTATCTTCGAAGGGTTTATGGCGTGGCTCCATCCATACCTTGTCTTTTTACTTCAAACTTTCTGCTGTGCTTTGATTAACTACAAAGCAATACATTGGCCACAAGGAGAATACCTTCAAATTGTGTTTTAAAATTTTGTGCAAAAATGCTTTATAAGTATTTGGAATACGTTACTTTCTGAAATATTCATGTATTGCTGTAGTTCTAATCAGAAGTTCAGTTTTTTTTGGAAATTCCGTTTAATGGTGCTTTATTTGATCTTATAAATCCTCTTGCAACA
The DNA here is from genome assembly GCA_951800035.1 of Linnaemya tessellans. Taxonomy (NCBI): domain Eukaryota; kingdom Metazoa; phylum Arthropoda; class Insecta; order Diptera; family Tachinidae; genus Linnaemya; species Linnaemya tessellans. The sequence goes on along the minus strand of OX637532.1, from coordinate 154,158,434 downwards.
TTTTCGTTCTTGTGTTATCATCTTGTTCGTATTAGAAGAATTGTGAGGAAAAATAACAAAAAAGTCTAGGGTGCCAGACTGTAGTAAAATCTGTTGTGTTTAAACCACAAATTAGAGTTTAAACATTATTACCATATTAAACACGGTGGAAATGTATTCATTATAATAAAGTAGTTTTATTTGTCCCATATAGTTAAAAGCTTCTTTTCTCATTAAGTAAAATTATATGTAGGTGTTTTCCCTTATTAATATAGATATACGTATATTAACATAAATTTCATACATTTGTTGCCGTTTTTTATTGTTGAGCAGACTGCATTGTCAAAATAAATAAGCGATTGTGGCATTGCCTCTCTAATTCGTGTATGGCAACAGTTATAGTGATATGAAACTGGCAGTGCTGCTAATAAGTACTTAGATCGGCTGATTCTAAAAGTAGTGCTTTTATACGTATATAGAAAAGTTGAACAAATTGAATTATAACATTTAATTGTATCTACAACGGGTATTTTATTGTCCGTTTCCTAATAATAAACTACGTTTTCTGTGTAAGGGTTTCAATATTAAGTACCGATTTCTTGCCAATTTAAGCAATCAAGGTGAAGCTCTTATTTCCCGCCGCATTTGCTAAGTTCGGTATCTACAACACACAAGTCATTTTAATGGTGCAAGTTGAAAATGTAAAATTTGTTTAGTTAAATGCAAATGTTTTGCACATAAGTAGTTAAAGACAGTAGAAATCAGCTATATGTGTTTAATATAAGTGAAGGAATAAAGTGTAGCGCAAATGAAGTGATACAAAAGCCAAGTAATAAGATTAGCTCTGTAAGGTAAGAACTTATTAATTTGTATAATTTTTAAAGAAAATGGTGGGCACTGCGATGTGTCTTCATGTATTTAATTATAAAATTTTCAGTTCATTTATTCTATTAAAGTTGAAATACAATACAGTAAAAATGTCACTGGTGCAACCATGAACAAAGTTCTAGTTTCCATTACAAAAGCCGCAAGGCTTGCTGGTTGTAAATGAATTATAAGAAGTTTATGACGGAATGCACTACTTAACTTATTGGGTATTTGATAGAAAAGCTTCCTCCCTTGCGAATACAGTTTGTTAGGAAGATTCTAGCAAAAAATTTAACCTAGAAATATTGTCGTCACGAAAAGATAACTTGTTAGAATTCCGATATTATAACCCATTATATTGATATTAGTAGATAATGAAAAATAGCTGAGCAAAAGTATTTAATCTGTGAAAAGATTTCAAAAGTAAAAAATGTGCTTCAATTTCCATTCTTGCTGTTTATGCAAATATGAATTCGATATAAAGTTTTTTTAAGTGGTAGATATTAGCCGTATGTGCAATCACATAGTTTTACTTTTAAATGCAAAAATTTTTACAAGACAAATATTAATAGTGTATAACAGTGCAACTAGGATACATTCAAGCTATACAAAACCATTAGGACAACATTGAAAATCAAGCTATTTACATATTTCTATTAATAATTCCCTTGGTTGTTTTGAATTAAAGATAATACAATACTATTTAATCTTTTACTGTTTGCCAGAGTCAAGTGCAGAGCATATATGCGCTCTTTTTCTTCTAACACCAGATACATTTTGTCTATCACAAAGGGATTGTCTCGGATAGGCGATCTAACCAAAAGCATCAGCTATGTTTTAGTTGTGCTAGAAAACATTGCAAACGGTATAATCCAGGAATTGCAGATACATATGTATGTAGCCACAGATCTTCCCTTGTGCTTCTAAAGCCGATATTATGAATGGCTTATGGTGAGTTGGAATAGTTGGAGTCCACTTGCAAATTGTTTATTTCTAATTTTTAGGAAATAGAAAGGAACTATATTTTTAACAATTAGAAACCTTTTTAATTACATTAAATATTTTTCTTTACATAAAGTTGGTTATAGGTGTATAGTTGTACTATTTGATACATGTATATCTTCCCATATGTACATCTTGTTATATCACTTCAATATAACATTCATTTCTATCTGATGCCGTGTATCTTCGAAGGGTTTATGGTGTGATTCCATATCTTGTCTTTTTACTTCCAACTTTCTGCTGTGCTTTGATCAAATACAAAGCAATAATTTGGCCACATAGAGAATACCTTCGAATTATGGTTTAAAATTTTGTGCAAATATGCTCTTTGGAATACTTTACTTTCTGAAATATTCATGTATTGCTGTAGTTCTAATCAGAAATTCAGTTTTTTCGAAATTCCGTTTATAATGTTGCTTTATTTAATCTTATAAATCCTCTTGCAACATTTTCTTTCTTGTATTATGATCTTGTTCGTATTAGAAGAATTGTGAGGAAAAATAACAAAAATGTCTGGGGTGCCAGACTGTGGTAAAATCTGTTGTGTTTAAACCCTACATTAGAGTTTAAACATACACATTCGTGTATGGCAACAGTTATAGTGCTATGCAACTGGCAGTGCTCATAAAAAGTACTAGGAACGGCTGATTTTAAAAGTAGTGTACTTATACGTATTTACAAAAGTTGAACAAATTAAATTATAACATTAATTGTAGCTACAACGGGTATTTTATTGTTCGTTTCCTAATAATAAACTACGTTTTTTGTGTAAGGGTTTAAATATTAAGTACCGATTTCTTGCCAATTTAAGCAATCAAGGTGAAGCTCTTATTTCCCGCCGCATTTGCTAAGTTCGGTATCTACAACACACAAGTCATTTTAATGGTGCAAGTTGAAAATGTAAAATTTATTTAGTTAAATGCAAATGTTTTGCACATAAGTAGTTAAAGACAGTAGAAATCACCTATATGTGTTTAATAAAAGTGAAGGAATAAAGTGTAGCGCAAATGAAGTGATAAAAAAGCCAAGTAATAAGATTAGCTCTGTAAGGTAAGAACTTATTAATTTGTATAATTTTTAAAGAAAATGGTGGGCACTGCGATGTGTCTTCATGTATTTAATTATAACACTTTCAGCTCATTTATTCTATTAAAGTTGAAATACAATACAGTGGAAATGTCACTGGAGCAACCATGAACAAAGTTACAAAAGCCGCATGGCTTGCTGGTTGTAAATGAATTATAAGAAGTTTATGACGGAATGCACTACTTAACTTATTGGGTATTTGATGGAAAAGATTCCTCCCTTGCGAATACAGTTTGTTAGGAAGATTCTAGCAAAAAATTTAACCTAGAAATATTGTCACGAAAAGATAACTTGTTAGAATTCCGATATTATAACCCATTATATTGATATCAGTAGATAATGAAAAATAGCTGAGCAAAAGTATTTAATCTGTGAAAAGATATCAAAAGTAAAAAATGTGCTTTAATTTCCATTCTTGCTGTTTATGCAAATGTGAAAGCGACATAAAGTTTTTTTAGGTGGTAGATGTTAGCCGTATGTGCAATCACATAGTTTTACTTTTAAATGCAAAAATTTTTACAAGACAAATATTAATAGTGTATAACAGTGCAACTAGGATACATTCAAGCTATACAAAACCTTTAGGACAACATTGAAAATCAAGCTACATATTCCTATTAATAATTCCCTTGGTTGTATTGAATTAAGGATAATACAATACTATTTAATCTTTTACTGTTTGCCAGAGTCAAGTGCAGAGCATATATATGCGCTCTTTTTCTTCTAACACCAGATACATTTTGTCTATCACAAAGGGATTGTCTCGGATAGGCGATCTAACCAAAAGCATCAGCTATGTTTTAGTTGTGCTAGAAAACATTGCAAACGGTATAATCCAGGAATTGCAGATACATATGTATTTAGCCACAGATCTTCCCTTGTGCTTCTAAAGCCGATATTATGAAAGGCTTATGGTGAGTTAGAATAGTTGGAGTCCACTTGCAAATTGTTTATTTCTAATTTTTAGGAAAAAGAAAGGAAATATATTTTTAACAATTAGACATCTTTTTAATTACATTAAATATTTTTCTTTACATAAAGTTGGTTATAGGTGTATAGTTGTACTATTTGATACATGTATGTCTTCCCATATGTACATCTTGGTATATCACTTCAATATAACATTCATTTCTATCCGATGCCGTGTATCTTCGAAGGGTTTATGGTGTGATTCCATATCTTGTCTTTTTACTTCCAACTTTCTGCTGTGCTTTGATCAAATACAAAGCAATAATTTGGCCACATAGAGAATACCTTCGAATTATGGTTTAAAATTTTGTGCAAACATGCTCTTTGGAATACTTTACTTTCTGAAATATTCATGTATAGCTGTAGTTCTAATCAGAAATTCAGTTTTTTCGAAATCCCGTTTATAATGTTGCTTTATTTAATCTTACAAATCCTCTTGCAACATTTTCGTTCTTGTATGATCGTCTTGTTCGTATTAGAAGAATTGTGAGGAAAAATAACAAAAAAGTCTGGGGTGCCAGACTGTAGTAAAATCTGTTGTGTTTAAACCCTACATTAGAGTTTAATACTATGTTCACACGGACAGAAATTACCGGGGTTCGCGCTCTCATTCGTGTTTCGCGCTCCAAACACGGTTGAAACATCATGATTCACCATATAAAAATTTGAGAGCGAAACATCATGTTTCATTATGAAACTTGCTGCGAAACACTATAAATTTACTATCATCTCCAATTTTGACAACAAATTATCGCAAGTTTATCTGAACTAGCTCTCACAAAATATATAAACAAAGAAAAAGAGAAAATTAATGTGTGCAAAAATGTATATAAAAATAGTAAATTAAAAAAAGGCGTATATGTACATATTAAAATAAAAATGGAAAAAAAGAAATAGTGAAGCGTATTTTAAAGTACAGAAGGATATATATGTAAACATCAAAATGAAACAAGAACCATCGTCTGAACACCAGGGTTCACAATCGTGTTTCAGAGAGCGAAACAAGTGTTTCACTTTGCCGTGTGAACATAGTATAAACATACACATTCGTGTATGGCAACAGTTATAGTGCTATGCAACTGGCAGTGCTCATGAAAAGTACTAGGAACGGCTGATTTTAAAAGTAGTGTACTTATACGTATTTACAAAAGTTGAACAATTTGAATTATAACATTTAATTGTAGGTACAACGGGTATTTTCTTGTCCGTTTCCTAATAATAAACTACTATTTCTGTGTAAGGGTTTCAATAATAAGTACCGATTTCTTGCCAATTTAAGCAATCAAGGTGAAGCTCTTATTTCCCGCCGCATTTGCTAAGTTCGGTATCTACAACACACAAGTCATTTTAATGGTGCAAGTTGAAAATGTAAAATTTATTTAGTTAAATGCAAATGTTTTGCACATAAGTAGTTAAAGACAGTAGAAATCAGCTATATGTGTTTAATATAAGTAAAGGAATAAAGTGTAGTGTAAATGTGTAGATGAAAGAGCAAAGTAACAAAATTAGCTCCTTAAGGTAAGAACTTTGTCAATTTGTATAATTTTTAAAGAAAATGGTGAGCACTGCGATGGGTCTTCATGTATTTAATTATACAATTTTCAACTCATTATCTATTCTATTAAAGTTAAAATGCAATACAGTGCCACTGGTGCTACCATGAACAAAGTTCCAGTTCCCAGTACACACTTTACAGCAGAAGCTGTGTTGAACATTTTGGAAATTTTTTATTGGCATGCTGGTTGTACATGAATTGCACATGATTTGGTGTCACAATGCACAGTCTTAACTACTTCACCTATTGGTTATTTGTTGAAATAGTTTCCACCCTTTCGAATGCAGTTTTGTTAGAAAGATTCCAACAATAAAAGTTAACCTAGAAATATTGTCGTCTCGAAAACAGAACTTGAAAATTTTTAAATTGATACCAAAATTTCATTACATTAAATTAATATTAGTAGATAATGAAAGATAGCCGAAGATAAGTATTCAACCTATGCAAAAGTTTCAAAAGTGAAAAATTATATATTTTCTTTCCTTAGTGCCATCAATCCATTCTTTTACTCTTAAATGCGACAATTATTGCTAGATAAATATTAATTATACATAATACAATCCAACTAGGATATATTTAAATTATGTAAAACCATTAGGACAAAATTGAAAATCTAGCTACAAAGTCAAGTGAATACATGAAAATACACACTCTTTTTCTTCAGCAACTGATTGTTTTTAACATTCTTTTGCTACTTTCCCTTCCTTAGAGTCAGATACTATTAACAGTAGTTAATTGTCTATGAAAGTCTCCTATTTATGATACTGTCTTGTGGTGACAGGCAGAATTTTCTTAATTAAATATAATTATTTTCCTTTTTCCTTGTTTTTTAATTAACAATGAATAAAATTTTAAATCGACGAAATTAAAAAGAAAGCGTTAAAATCTCCATACATTTTTAATTATTTCTTTTTATATTTTTCATGATATATGATATACTATTTTCATTTATTCTCGAGTGCATTTAAAATATAGAAATATTTTATCTTATCTGAATCTTAAAAATAATAATGAAAACATACATGAAAATGTACACAAAATATATTTCTAAAAAATATTTCAACAGAATTTCAAATTCGTATAAAACGCAAAATCATATGCCAGACTGCTGCACTATGCGTAAAGCGGACAACTAAAACAAATGCTTCTAATTTGGTAATATGTACTCGTAAGTAAACATAAGAGTCTTTGCTGCAGGATTCATTTAAATATTACAATTCATATTTGTATCAGTTCTGAAAATTAATCTAGTTGATTTAAAACTACCCAATTTAGAAAAATTAAAACCACTAATAAATAGCAGCATGGTCAACATTTTTTGTAATTGTCTATTTTTTACACTATAAAATATCAATCTCATATTAATTTATTATCTATGGTATAAAATACACCAATGAAGTCGTTATATATTTACAGAACAGGTTCGCTTAACTAACGACCAATACGTATAATGAAAACCCCTCAACTAGCCTGGTGCTATGAAAGGCACATACTTTCCGTATTAGTTAGTTTAGTCGCAGCTGAATATATTTTATATAATTTGTCACAATATGTACGGAATGAAAAAGTTCAATTTAAGATTTCTCGCACCTTTCAATCTGTTATTGCCGTTAAGCACTTTATAAAATTTGCTATTCTTTGAATGGGTATTAAATAATATTATATTCTATATTATCAATTTGAAAAATAAATAAAAATTTTTTACTAATATCGAGTTGTGGCAAGTATGTACCTAGTATTTTCAGTAGTCTTGTTTGGCGCCGTTTAAAACATCGTCAATCTTCTTAACTCCCTAGGACGATATTAAAATATAAAAATATTGTTGCCCTACAAATATAACTTGCTAAATATTATCGAAAGCGCAAAGAACTTTGACTTGTTCGCTTCACGAATAATGGCCAGCGCATATGACATTTTTGCAATATATTTCACTATAAAAACGCAAAAGTTAATCGGTAAAGCGAGTTACAAAATTATATTTAAATTAAATAATAAAAAATAAAAAAACAGCAAATTTTATCTTAATACTAATACATTATAGTAACGCATGTATGCATATATATAAATTATATACACTAAGAGACACATAAATTATTATTTACATACACATATGTATAAAGGTTGACAGAAAAGTTTATTTTAAATTTAGCAATTGTTACATATAAATAGCTTTTATTTGTTAAGGAAATAGTCCTGGGTATCACATTTCTCCAAGATTTCATACGACATTCTTAAATATAAAACAAAAAAAAAAAAAAAAACAAAAAAAAGTTAAATAAAGAGCTTTTTGTTACAATGGGCCCATTTTGATTCAATTGTTTGTTCAATCTATTAAGGATTTCTGATAATTTCTTAACACACATGATAATTTTAAATTTATTATTAATAATTTTATCCAAGAACTTAAGTACTACTTTTTTGTTTTTTGTTTTTCTTTCATATAAAATATATTTTTACAAACAACTATTTTCTCAATCAATGGAAAAACATTTTTAATAGATATGAGAGATTTTTGGAAAATAATATACAAGCTAGAGATGATTATTCGGAAAATGTTTAATTGTTGGAATTTTAAAAACTATTCATGTCATAGAAATATTTTATATTTTTTGTATAGTGTTCACTTTTTGTTTTTGTCAAAGTGTATTTTTTGTTTTTAAACCGTGATATTCATTTAATTACAAAATACTATAAATTGTTTTACATACTTATTTTCTTATTTTTAAGGAAAGAAATATATTTTCAAACCTTATAAATATCGTTCCTAATCTATGTACAAAAAATCACTGCGCTAGAGTTGATTGGTATTATGAAAAAGTTTAAATAATTTAAATTCGACATACATTATTGCGAAGATAATTTTGTTTTACTAGTCATTTTTATAAAATCTCAAGTCATTGTCAATTTGTCATTAACTTTGGCTGGATCTACTAGATTTCTGAAGTTTCATTCATACATATAAACAATATAAACGTTAGAAACCGGGTTTGTTTGAACAATTAATTCATATTAACAAACATTTACTTTATCGCAACATTCAAATCACATAAATTATTTAAAATTTTCATTCCATCTGTTTACCGAATTCGTCCATTCTTATGTTAAAAAGTCTTAGCATCAAATATTATATTTACGTTTTAAGTTGCAATCACATTTCAAAAATCATCAAACATGTATTGTTCGATTAGCATATCAATGTCCTGCTAGTTAGAATTTTCCGTGTATTCATTGATGGAAATGGTCATTTTCTCCTCATCGTCACCGCTATCGTCATCGTCTTCCATCTCGTCATCGTCTTCATCTTCACAGTCTTCATCGTGGCCATAACTATTATTGTGATCAACTTCCTGCATAATGACAGTTCCACTTGCAGAATTGCTTAAACCGCCTGCCCCAGTCGAACCACCGTCCGACGTGATAGAGTTATTATTCATGTTATTCGAAACGATAGTTGAACCCGGTTGCTGGCTACCATCCTGCCGAGCGGGTAAATTTATATTTACAATGTTTCCTGGAATGCCTTGCATTGCACTCAGATCTGCACCACCGTCGACTTTCTCTTGTTTAATGGCAATATTTTGCAACTCCATCAGTTCCATGGGCGATCTAGTCTTATAGTGGGTTCTTATGTGTTTTGACAAGTGATCGCTGCGCATAAATTTCTTATTACATTCGGGACATTGAAATCGTTTTTCGCCTGTATGAGTTCGCCGATGCCTTTGCAATTCATCTGATCGTGTGAAACGTTTGCCGCAAAATAGCCACGAGCAGACAAACGGTCGTTCACCGGTATGCCATCGAAGATGTGCTCTTAAATGCGATGTTTTGCCGTACACTTTATTACAGCCTGGAATATGGCAGATGTGCTGTTTTTTACGATCGGATTTGTTTTCACCCTCAACGCAATTGGGACAAGTGCAGGCGACACGCTTTAAACGTGGCTTTATGCCTAAATTTCCGGGATCATTTAGATTAATATTAACATTGACGGAGGTTTGTGATGGAGGTGGTAGGGTTGTTGTTTGTTGTTGTTGTTGTTGCAAATTTTGCTGTTGTTGATTGGAAGTAGTATTTTGCTGTTGCTGCTGTTGTTGTTGCTGCTGCTGCTGCTGGGCTTGCGCCGCGTTGTTGTTGTTGTTACTGTTGCTGTTGGCAGTTGTTGTAGCAATTGTAATTTGCGTAGCTCCCGCTGTATTTGTTACCGTGGTGGCTGTATTCCCCGCAGCCGTTAGAATTTGTGGGGATGAATGGGGTTTTATTAAAGTGTTACGCGCTGGCTGGTGTTGCAAAACAAATTGATTTGGTTGTGATTGCGTTTGCTGTTGCTGCTGCTGGCCTTGCGGTATAGCGGTAATTTGTAAAGACGCAGGAATGGTCACTGGTATTGCCATGCTGTCGATGGTTGAAACAACTTGTTGCTGTTGTTGTTGGGCTTGTTGGATTTGCTGCTGGATCTGTTGGAGTTGAGCTTGTTGCTGTACCTGTAAGGATGAGTAGACTGTTAGGTAACCTTGTTAGGCAAAACAAATTAAAAAGTTTCTTTTTGAATGGAAATTCATTAAAATCAATTACCAACACCAATCAAGCATAATTTATGCAAATATTACATAAAGCAAAATAAAAGCACTTATTTAAGAAAAATATTAAAAAAAATAAAAAATAATTGATACACAGCTATTTCGAATTTTTTCCAGTTGCTTTGTTTTTAGTTTAATTCGTCAATGTTTCGAAAAAAAGGTTCGGTCCATAAACTCTAAAATTTTAAATATAATAAAATAACGAAAAAAATAAAGAAAATCAAAATTTTTGAGCAAATTTTCTTCTCAAGGGATACGATCATAATTCTTGACACGCAAAACTTTTGTAATTTATTATTCCAACACTTTTTTATAGTTTAAGTGACTTTGAGCAACTTTGATTTTTTTTAGCAAAAATTATTTTCTGTTTGTTAGTTACATATACTATTCCCCTTTCGTATGAGTCCGTTTTAATTCTAAAACAATTTTAATATGATTATACTCTAAATATTAGAGTATAATAATAATTAAAAAGAGCTCAAGAAACCAGAAGAATTTAACAATTTTAAAATGTATTTTATTTTTTTAAAAATTGTTTATATGTATTTAGAATTTACTCTAGAACTACAATTTATCTGACAATTCTGGTTTTTACAGTTCGAGTATTTTTAAAAGCATCTTAAATTTAAATTTAAGTTATTTACAATCATTCTAACGTAATACAATAAGCAAATTTTGAAACATATAGATAATTTTACATTTACATAAAAATTAAGCACATATACATATATTTTTAAATTTGTGATTTTGAAATCAATTTTGTGGCACATTTTTTACAAGCATCTTAAATTTAAAACTAAGACAAAAGTAATAAGAAGATTCTTTCGTCTTACCTGCGTTACTGTTGTAGCCTGTGGCATTAACCATTTGATTTGTGTGGTACCAGGTGGTACACCATTGGGTCCATTGTTTAAAGTTGCAACAGGTGAACTGTCTGGTGGTTCTTGTTTTATGTTCGTTATTAAAGTCTGCCCTATGTGAGTGGGCGATTGGGGTTCCTGTTTAGGTTGTTGCAGACTGGTGCTGCTCGTGGGCGATTGAGGTGTAGTAGAGGAAGTGCTTTGTGAAAGCGTAGCAGAATTGTTGGTGCTGTTGTTGGTGTTATTGGGAGCTTGTAATTGTATAGTGCCGCTGGCATTTGGGGGAGTAGTGGAACTGGTTTGAGCAGATTGAGTAGGTGGATTCATCGATTGCTGTTGCTGGGTGGTTGATTGAGGTTGTTGCTGGGGCTGTTGTGGTTGTGGAAGTGCTGTAGGATTATGCTGCTGTTGTACAGGGGCAGTGGCAGCCAAAAGCTGTTGAATATTTTGTGGTTGCATGTTAGGTGGTAGGTGTTGCGCCTGTATTATTTGCACTTGGCCTATACCGGGTATATTTTGTATAGGAAGTGCTTGAAGACCGGGTATTTGTTGTAATTGTATTAGATTAGCAGAGGCTTGTGCTTGTTGTTGCGGGGCTGCAGAGGCAGCAGTTTGACTTGTAGGTCTTTGCAATTGCTGCAAGTGTTGAGCTGGTATAACGGTTACCTGCTGACCCTGGGCATTTGTAATGGTAATCGGTTGGTTTGTGGGTATCTGAGCACCCGATTCGTTGGCTGCGTTTATGGCATTTATGATTTGCTGTTGCTGCTGTAGTTGTTGCAGTTGCTGTTGCTGCTGCTGGTGCTGCTGTTGGGCTTGTTGCTGAGCAACAGCAGCTGCCTGTTGTTGGGCTGCAACAACTTGCTGTTGCTGCTGCTGAGCCTGTTGCTGTTGTTGTTGCTGCTGCTGCTGTACTGCTGCCTGCACTTGTTGTTGCTGCGCTGCATTTTGTATGTGAATTATGTTTGCGTTTGTAGGTAATTGTTGATAAGAAGCTAATGCATTAAGCGGAGCCAATTGTACTTGTTGTATTTGGCCATTGGGCGTTACAATCTGGGCTATTTGAGTAAATTGGGGAATAATTTGTGGCATTTGCATGGGCTGAGCTGTTGGTAAGAGATTCGCTGCATTGATGCCGCCTGCTGTTGAGGCCAGTTGTTGGACGGGCACATGTACCGTTTGATATATTGTTTGGCCACCCACTCCAGTCTGTATGGGTACCTGAACAGCGACTGTGGTTTGTTGTAGTGCTGGCTGAGCTTGCGCTGATGCGGCTTGCTGCTGCAAAGCATGAGGGAATTGAACTATTTGCGGAAGCTGAGTTGGTGCTGGCGCATTAGAAGGATTGGCTTGCCGTATTTGTATGTTTTGCAAAGTCTGGCCATTTTCCAGTTTTATCGAAGCATTTGTATTACCCGCTAAAAGTTGCTGAATGTTGCCCAGTAGCCCGTTAGCGGCAGCCACAGAGGTGGGTATTTGTATGTTGGTGCCTGGTATTGTGATGGTGCTTGGTAGGGTGGTTGTGGTAGTGGTGGTTTGTGAGGAGTTCGATGAGTTGTTGGCTGGAGATGAAACATTCGTTGACGATTGACTTTGATTAGAATTAGAGTTGTTTGCATTCGTGGTGGCTTGCTGTTGGGCCTGTTGTTGAGCTTGCTGTTGGGCATGCTGTTGAGCTTGAACCTGAGCTTGTGCCTGGACTTGACTGTGCTGTTGCTGCTGTTGTTGTTGCTGCTGGAAGAGTTGCTGCAGCTGTTGTTGTTGCAATTGCTGTGTGGTCTGTGGATTGTGAATTGTGGTAACAGGTATTTGTATATTTGTCCCTGGTATTGTAAACAATGTCTGTTCTTGAAGCCCCCCACCCAAACCTGCCGGTATTTGTATGGTCTGTCCCAATCCTTGTATGAATTGTGTACTTGGTTGCAGTTGTACAGCAGTTGGTTGCGAAGCTGTTTGAGGCGCTCTTACAATTTGGCCATTTGGTGTGAGAAACACCTGCTGTCCATTCAGATTTATTGGTTGTCCGGTAGAAAGTTGCGAATTTAGATTCGGTATAAAAATGGCCTCTTGACCATCAATATTTACCGTTTGCATAGGCTGTACAATCTGAAACATATTTTGTGGTAAAGCCTGGGGCTGTTGGTGTTGCCCTTGCTGAGGTGTCGCCTGTATATATTGCTGTGGCAGCTGTTGCAAATTTATGATCTGTGACAGCGGGATTTGATTGCCTGGCAGAGCTGTAGCTGTAGCCATTTGTGGCTGTCCCTGGGAATTAACAAAGGTGGCTTTAACCTGGGTAGGTTGTGCAACTTGAGTTTGAACCTGCTGCCCAGTTGCATTTTGTGATGTTTGCTGCTGTACTTGCGATGTCTGTGTAGGCGTGGTTGATGCTGCGGTCGCATTCGATTGAGCAGAATTTTTATACTGCAACATTTTGTCTTTTTGCGTTAATTATGTTAAAAACTTATTATGCTAAATTTACTTTCCTTTACATTTTCATCACTTTTCCATATTAATTTTTCCGTTTTGTTTACAGTCAATTTATTTGTTTCTTTGCTCTTACTCAGATTTCTCTATAAGACACTTTTCTATATTTCGTTTTCATGCAGTTACACCACACACACACACACACGTACACGCACACACAGCTATTGTTCGTTTTTATTCAATAGTGAAAATGCAGACACCAATTTTTGAATACGAAATATTTTGCATTCACCTATTACTATTTGCCTAAATTTTATAATTTTCACTAAATTTATTTACTCTTAATTAGTTTTGTAGAAAAATTTGACATTCTTAGCACTTATTTTTATATTAAATTAATGAATGAAAAATTCACTTCCTTTACTACAAAATGCGGCCATCTTTTTTTAATGAAAAATAATGTAGAAGGAGAGAATAAAAAACTGTCAAAATATTTCACAAATAAGTAATGCCAAGTTTGTTTTCTATTGATATGGTAATAAATACGGGCATGTAAATAAAGAGGAAGAATGTAGCGTTGATGTCTTTGCTTAAGGGTTGCTGTACAGCCTGAAAAATCAGCTATTTGCACAAGTTTACGTGATTTCACGTATAACGGCTAATTTTTCAAAGAAGAAATTTTGATTACATTTCGGCAAGTGCAAGCTGGTGTAAGTAATTATTCAAATAGAAGAAACTTAAAAGCGCATGAAACAGTTAAATCACATGTACACCTTGCCAATATTTTGATATTGCAACAAGACGTCGTAGGTAGCACTTCCAAGTGTATATGGTCTGCTTTAGGATAATATTTTATATCTTAGTTGGTTTTTTATTAAACTGTGGCAAATCTTCACATGGTAGTTAATTTTTTTTGTCAAATTGGGCAAATAATGGGAAGTTTGAATAAATTTGTTTTCAAGAAAAAAGTTTGATTCTTGAGCCTGATAAAAGGATAATAAACACTGAAGGTGACACATTGCCTTTAACAAATTTGACATGATATGATGAAAACTATTTCTCACTTTAAATGAAACTCTTTAGAAAAAATATAAAAAAATCAGCATTCTTATAGCCTGTTTATTTCTATATGGTTTTTTTTTTAATTTTGGACCAGCACTCAGGGGATGACCCCTATATATGCAATGCATTGCGCCGGAACTGAAACGAGGGGATAGTATTGAGGGGACAGATTAGGAAAGATGAGAAGATAGACAGTTTTTTTGTAGCTATTTTAACCTTTTACTTCGCCGGCTAATTTTTGCTACAGGGCCGACGGAGGTGGGTGCTGTTACTCTGCTTTTAGTACATGATCGTGTCAGTCGCTGCCAATTATGTTCAGTGACCAGTGACTATGCCTTCATCATTGAAACAGGCTGGCAACAACTAACACAACCACGCACTAATGCTGATCAGAAGAATTCAACACAATATTTCATGATTTAGCGCGGGCTCGAACTCACGACCCTCCGCTTCATAGTCTTGTGTTCTACTACTTCAGCCAACAGCACCCACAGCCTGTTTATTTCTATATGGTTGGAGACAATTAACGTTTTCCTTCATCCTCAAACATTTGATCATGTCCAATTTTTTCTTAATAAAATTACATCGATCATCGTTTCAATAAACAAAATTACTTGGAGGCAAAAATATCAAAAATCAAATTTGAATAATATTATTAAAAATATATTAGCAGCCCTGTGAGATTGTGTTAATGAAATGGGAGATTTAATTAACATATTTTTTATAAAATATATAAAATTTTATTTATACATATTTAATACTTTTACATATTTTGATCACTATTTTTAAATGTTGTGCCCAAAGTTGTCTTGTATACTCTCTAGTTTTTGCTTTCGCAGCATTTCTCCTTAGGCCCGTTTTTGCAAACACAATGACAGTCCTTGTTGCAGGCACAGTTGTCGCCGCATTTAGTGGCAGCACATTGGCAGTCTGCAATTTGAAATATTTTAATATTAATGTGTAAATATCATTTTATTTTTTAATTAAAACCTACTGTTATTGCATCCTTTGCAGACCATTTTCGAAATAAATTGTTTTTAATTTTGTTTCTTTGAACTTGTTGTGATTAATTGATGCTTTCAAGCAGTAGAAATCGCCTTTTTATATGTTTCTTTTGTTGTTCACATTTGAAAAGCTTTTTTTTGAAATTAGTAGCGAGTGAAATTGCACTCTCGAAACTGATTAAATTTTATGAATGCAGCTCATAAAATCGTGCGCAATAGATAATTGTTGTTATCTTAATTCAGTTGTTATCAATCTGAATAAACACATACAATATTTAATTGAATTTAATAGAAAATAAATGCATGAAAAGACCATCTGTATGCTGTCAACATGTTTTTTATTTGGCAAAATTTCTATACAAAAATTGCCAAATGAGCTGTCCATAAACATAAAATATTTTTTTTTGTAAATAAGACTTTAAATTTTTTAATTACAAATTGAAAAATATGAAAAGTTTAGGTGACTAGTGTATTTTTTTTAAATAAATATTTTGCAAATGCAATAGCCATTTGCTCAAGACTGTGAATAGGGTTATTATATTTCGGAACATTGCCCATCACAAGACTTATGGCGATTTCTTTTCTTTAAAATATGTAACATTTTGTCACTTTTTATTCTAAAAAACCACAATTAGGAGTAATTTTAAAATAAAACACATCTTCATAAGAGGTGGTAGATCAATTTCCAATAAATTCACTATTTTCAAATGCCATAATGTTGCCATTGTCCATTGAAAAGTGCAAAAAATGTAGCATTCTTTTTTAGAAAAGAAATCGATATTATCAAATGAGGCCAACGGAGAGTTTTGAGAAATCAAAGAATATATTTTTTGTTTTGCAATTAAAGGAAATCAAAAAATTATTGTTCATTGCTGTCAACTGCATCCATCACATTTTAAAATTACTTTCCCGAATTACAAAAAAAAAACCTACCGCATAATATTTTTGCGAGTTTAGTAAAATCAACTTATCTTGTATTCATCCGTCCATATGGCAGATGCGAGCTGGAATATCCTTTTAGTTAAAAAAAAAAAAAAATCCCAATTAATTTTCAAATTTCTTTGTATATAATTTTAATCGTTCGTACCACATCGATTAACAATCCAAAATGATATCTAATATATGAGTAAAAAAAACGAGGATATGTTAAATATATAAAAAAATCCTTCTGCCTTTTTGTAGCACAGAAACTATGAGAATGCCATGCAAAAGAAGCATATTATCTGCTACTAGCTAAACAATAGTTTTAATTAAAGGATAAAACAACAGCATGAATGAATAATAATAAATATACACAACAATATGCCTTTTAGAAATAAAATTAGAAATAAAACAATACAATATGAACTCGAATTGCTTGTATGAATATAAGCTAAGGAAGGACCAAAAGCCAGTTAGCCATATCACAACTGAAATCATCTGTTACGAGCAAAATCTGTTTCTATGGCTATTGTTTTCGCCCGAACATCATCAACAGCATAATTATAGCAAAAGAACACAAGAGCATCATCATTATTAACATCATCGTCGTTATCATGAGCAATGGAATCATTCTGGGAAACAGCATACAGTGGGACGGCTTGAAAGTCCTTTGAACACATCAGCAAACAACGATGAATGAAAACTTTTCTGCTTATGATTTAGATCATTCGTTTTATGAACAAATGCGGTACAGGTTTTTTTTTCCAAATTAGAAGCAGGCTTTTTTTCATCGTTGTAGAAGAAATCTTTACATATTTGTAAACATATTAAATTTTCTTTGGATGAAAAAAGGGAAGTCTCTCCCAGGCTGTTTTATAGTCTTGCCGGGGTATTTTTTGCACTTTTCAGACGAATGTAGTCAAGAGGGTGGGTCAAAAAGTCCGCGACTTTTTTTAATGAAACACTTGTTGTCGTGTAAAAACTAATATTCTTTTTGAACATAGTCTCTTTAGTTTCTCCAATTTTTTTATTCCTTCCGAAAAATGTGATAAGTCGAGTTCATCAAAATGGGCATTTGTTTGTGACAGGATTTTGTCCTTGGAGTCAAATCTCTTTCCTCCCACAAGCCATTCCTTCAAGTTTGGGAGCAAGAAATAGTCACAGGGTGGTAAATCAATAAGAGAGTTCATAATAGAACTAAAATCCTTGGCTCAAAATTGCAATTTCGGCAATTTCCTGGATCGAGTTTTGAGAGATAAACTTGTTTGTGGCGTTCGAGAAAATCAATTAAGGTCGAAATTCTTGAAAGAATCAACGTTAACGTTTACGTCAGCATGTGAAATAGCATTAAATTGGGAAATGGCAGAAGAAGAATCAAGAGAATTTAGTTCCAAAAAGGAGTATTATAAAACTTTTGCAGTAAGTCAACCGAAAAATTATTCAAAAGGATATAATCAAAAGCAAATGTGTGACGAAACTTTTTGTCAACGATGTGGAAAAATAGGTCACGTTTCTGATAACTGTCCTAGTAAAAACTGGGTTTGTTTTAAGTGCCATAAAAAAGGGCATACGTCTAAAAGGTGCAGAAAATTTCAAAATTGGCGGAAAGGTGAATCGTGTTGAAGATCTTTTGGATGCTATCAGTTTAAAAAGCATAATGAGAAGAAACAGTGAAAATAATCAAATAAATTTTATAAATGGAGATGCTGAATGTGTCAAACTGTTGGTGGAAGAAGTATTGCTAGAGATGGAAGTAGATACTGGAGCATGTGTATCAGTAATTTCTAAAGCTAAGTAGCTGTTGTATTTCTTTCTCTAAGTTTAAGTTAAGTCCTGTGATAAAAAAATTTGTTTCGATTACTGGTAATCAATTGAAGTGTATAGGAAAAAGAATCAAAGGTTACTTCTCTCACTCATTTTTACAACTAATTCATTTAAAATAAAATAATAAAATATTTGCCATTAAAGTCATTGCTTATGTTAATTAATATTCATTAACCTAGAGTAATTATTGATTGTATATAATACATAACAGGCGGCACCCAGTTTGCAAAAAGCTTTCTCATATCCCAAGTGATTATTCAAACTCAGTGGTTTACTGAGCCATGTGATATGCCTATGGTTTCCACAATCTCTGTCACTTTCAACCTCCGATCGTCTAAGACCACATCGTAAATTTTTCAATTGTTTCGAGTGTAGAGATTTCAAATGGGCGTGCAGAATGTTCAGCATCTTTCGCGTTTGTACGGCCACATAGGAAATCAGTAAACTACTTCTTTACCATGGAATTGAATGGGACAGAGCTCCCATAATATTTAGTCTTATACGGTGTTCAGAAATGCATTTTTAATTGAGTCAATATTCACTTTATTGCCATTATTATCTTGTTGTTCACATATAAAAAATTTAGTTAATTCAATTAGCGTATGACAATTAAAAGTAAAACTTTTTGATATTCATGAGGAGCTCAAGTTCAAATCTGAGATCCCTGTTTTTTTTTTAATTTTCTATTTAATTAATTTAATGCCAATAATTTAGCGTCAAAATGGCTCGACATATTTTGTTTATGATTTTTTTTTTAATTTTCCACAATTTAGGTAGAAGACATTGCTAACTTTGTTGAGTGAGTTGTGTTTTGCTCACAAAAATACACTTTTAAGCAGAGCTGCATTTGTAATTGTACTTGATTTTAAAGCAATAAAGTGTTAATTGAGCAATTACTTAATTAAAATTTTGTATGGTTAATTGAGCTCAATAATGGCATTAATTACGATAAGCTTAATTAAGCTGTATGTTTGAACAACATATTAGTCTTTTTTAAGTGACTTTTTATTCTGTACCCATCCCAATTTTTCCATAATGAACACTATTCCTCTCAAATTAATATTTTTCGAATTCCAAAATTATTTCAGATATAAGATTTTTTCTGCAATATAAAGAGCTCTCTGGTCCACAATTTATAGATAGTGGCATATGCGTACCCATCAACATTTTTTCATTTTCTTCTCAAAACGAGCAGTAGTCTGCTATTAATGGCTGCCAACAACACAAACGAAATAACGCTGTTTTCCCAAATTTTGACAGGAGTCAACTGACAGTTGCTTTATGACAGGAGCGGTGTTGCCATTTCAATTAATAGGTGGGAAATTCAAGTCAGGGATTTATTGTCCCACCGTCGTAGTTAGGGCGTATCACCATTTTTTAATTTTCTTCTCAAAACGAGCGGTATTCTGCTATTAATGGCTGTCAACAACACAAACTAAATAACGCTGTTTGCTCAAATTTTGACAGGAGTCAACTGACAGTTGCTTGATGACAGGAGGGGTGTTGCCATTTCAATTAATAGGTGGAAAATTCAAGTCAGGGATTTATTGTCCCACCGTCGTAGTTAGGGCGTATCAACTAATTACACACAATTTTTAATAAAAAGTGGGAAATTTACTCAAAGTATTTTCAGCAAATAAATATTTTAACAATAAAAAATATTTAATAAAAAATAGTAAATATTAATTACTTCTTCATATGAACTGTGCCCATGGAAGTGGTTCTGGCAATTGCGGACTTAAGTCTGCTAAACTCTTCTGAACTTTTAAGGATTTTATTAATATATTGGAAAGGAAAATTTGGCTTTGCTGCAATAGTAATCATTTCACTTCACTGTACAGTAGTAAACCATACATTTGCTTAGAGACTAGAGTTTGTTTTCAAACGCCTCCAGATATTTGAAATGGTTTTGATTTCAAAATATCGTTATTTTAGTTACAAAAAAAAACAGCAAAGTATGCTTATAATTCTGTTTAAACAATACAAATCTTCAGGGCTAACCAAAAGTGGTCTGTTGCATATATATTTTTTTTAAATTACATATATGTGAAATCCTTCAATGGAACTGTGCGATATTATTAATTGTTTTAAAATAATTTTAAATATTTTATTTCATTTTATAAATTCTTCTGCTTTCTTGACCTCTTTTTAATTATTATTGTATTCTGATATTTTAATTTAATTTTTAATATCAATATTTCGTCACTCCTTTGTGTGCCTTCTTTAGGAAATTAATCATTTTATTAAATTAAATTAAAATAAAGAGACCTTAAGCTTAAAAATATCAAAATACAATAATATTTAATTTTATGTTAAAAAAAATGTTGCTCTTTTGGCGTTTTTTGTACATACAATAAAAAGATAGACGAATAAAACAAGAAATTTAAATCTAACTGCCGATTTCACAATGTCGGGAGAGTTTTTTCTTCAGTATGAATTCATTTGAAACGATAACAATTTATAAAATTTGTTTATGTTCCAAATATGTTTGTATGGAAGAAAGAATTCATTCGACTTTGTGAAATAGGCAGTACAGAAAGTTCTTAAAAATTATTTTAATTTTGATAACGGCAGCTTCCCAAAAACATTCGTAAAGTCCCTGTGGAAGTGTTGAAATAATTGTTTTAAATGTTACCTGTTCTATGACTGCTGAAAGTGGGTGTGGCGAAAAAGCTTTTAAGTTGATTTTCTATAAATTAAAAAAAAAAAATAGTCCATTAAAACATATGAGGGCTGGTAGCTAAAGTAGTTAGCGCGTTAACTATGAATCTGGAGATCTTGAGTTTGATCCCTCAGCCAAGTCACGTTAATGGGAAGGAATTTTTCTGCTCTGTATTAGAACGTGGTTGTATTAAGTGTTCTCGATCGATTTAAATGGCGAATACCTTCATCGGGTATTGTAGCGAATTTATGGGCAAAGTAAAATCATTAACAAAATAAACTCTTTTTTTTCAACTTTCATCTCTTATTTCCTCGATCCTCTGCTTTCTACAGCTTCAGACAGATTTAGAATTTTAACCGCTTTAATCTTCAAATGATCGGGAGGAATGGAATACCCATTCTAAATTCATTAAACAGGCATACAGGCTCATGTGCAAACGTATACTTTTTGTTATGAAAAACTTTGCGTATTTATATGCTCTTCTTGAAAATAATACTATTATCATACTGCTAAAGCACACACCCCAGTCTGTGAATAAAAAATATTTATTTCACTAAAACTTTTTTCGAATGGCAACAAAATAAAAAAAAATCATAAGCAACATTAGCACTAAAGCAATGCCTTTTCCAAATCTTCATAGAAATTTATAATGGAGCATTTATAAGCGAAAACTATGCCCGTAGGCAAAACAACGCCTCCACATAATGAGTGAAAAATTTGTGTAATGGCTCCACATAGAATCACACGAAAGTACGCTTTGGAGGAGTGCGAAAAGTCTACTCCCAAAAGTGAAAAAGAAAAAGCAAAAGTTTTGCGAAACACAACAATTGGACAGTGGAGGAGATTCTCGCTTCTATTTTTTTTCTAAAAACAATTTTTCGTTTTTGGCTCATCACAGCGTAGAGGTGTTGATTTTAATGTTATTTTTAGTTATTTGTTGCTTCTTATTTTTATTATTGTTTTATTTTGTTAAAATTGAAAGTGAAATAATAGGGAAGAAATCTGTTTTGCTTTCTTGTTAACGACACTATGGAGAGTCATTTTTGACAGCCAACAAAAGAAAACGAAACCAAGTTTCAAATGGGGAAAGTTTTGTTCTGTTTTTTCGTTCACCAAAAATGACTTGCTTAAATTGAAATTGTAGCTTTTTGTTGTTATTGCTGTTGTTTTGCTTGAGAAATAAAGAAGAAATTTGCATATTTAAACATTGATTTTATGCACAGTTGAGCATTAACATAATAACGAATAGACCCCAAAATTGTTATGGAGCTCTCGGGGATGTCAGCTGGCTTGGTTAGATGCGTGACAATAACAGCATGTAATTGATTTTCAATTTAACGAGCAAATCTCATAAGTAATTTTATTTATTTATTTTATTTTTTTTTTGCACTACCTACTCGTAAATAAATAAATTATGCAAGTACACACGAATTTAACATGGGTTGATCGTAATGCTACTTGTGGGGCGGCAACCTGAAAAAACAGAAAATAAGTGACCTGGTGAAATTGTGCAATTCGATTAGAAGAATGTTTACAGTTGGCAGCGCAATCACTACTACACGCTGAGAAAAGAAGTGGTTATAGCACGGTTGCATTTTCTTCTTCTGAAACAATCTATGCTTGAGTTTTTTAAGGCCCATAGTGTTTACGAAATGAATAGTCCTTAAACGAAATGTTATACCGCACTAATTTTTTGACGTTTATGATTAGTTTAATTGGTCAAACCCTTATCAATAGATTCGCTATCCAGATTTTCTTTGAGAAAATGAATCATGAATTATTGGAAAGTGATCCGCTGTTTTATCGCAAAATTGTGTTCAGCGATGAGGTTAATTTTTGGCGTAATGGGATTCTTAATCGTGATAATATCCATGAGTGTTACGATCAACGGCGATCGTTACCGCATCCTGCTTGCCACTTGGCTACCGAAATCATAGACTTATTGAAATCGAAATTCGGCGATAGTTAGATTTCGAGAATTGAACCCTTTGTTGGAAGGAGTCTGCAGAGGAACACCACTCTCCTTCGTTAGTCCCGCAGCAAAAGATTAGCTGGCGAAGTGAAAGTTTGAAATAGCTACAAAAAACTCTCATCTGTCCACTCAATGCCATCCTCTTCTTCCTAGCTCCGGCACAACGCACTGCTCTGTTACAGTGTAACGGATGTGCATATAATAATATAAAAGTAGTAGGTTCGCCTACGTGCCTGAGTAAGAACCAATAGGTAAAGCGACACCTAGGTTTGGGTAAAAAAGAAACCGAAGTCGATAGAAAGTTTATAGAACCTCCACTGGTTTGACTTTCGAGGCTTTACCAGTAGTTGGAACTGGTACCACAGGATCCAGTACAAGCCTCGGAGTTTACTGCGGCTGGATATTGGTGAGGTCTCCCTCGGGAGTACACGTGGTGGTTGTGGTCACCAATTTGGTGGAAGGTTTGTCAGATAAGGATTGATGTTCAACCCTTGTGGTTGGACTTCGGTCCGGCTGATAGTAGCAAAACCTATGTGTTGTTGTGAATCAACAAATAAAAGATCATCTAGATAGGATCGGCACTTTGGCAAGGGCTTACCAAATCATGTTTTAGAAATTGCCACCTGTTCGACCCGAGGTCGCCTTATGTGGTCTCTTGGGTGCTAAGAGGGGTGCTGGTAGCACTTAATTTTCACTCGATGTTAAGAGCATCGGCAGGTTAGGCCGATAGGCAGGAACTGACGTAAATCAAATACATATTTGCCGGAGCGGTATACCACCCGTCCATTTCCTATGGGCTAACGTAAATTCACTGTGTTATTATGATAAGCCAGGAACATTATATATAGTGGACATACTTCCATCAAAGCTTTAAATTAGTGGTCTAAAATAATTTTAAAATTTCTATGTCATATATGAGCTTTGAAAAAAAAACAAAATTTTTGAACTGAAAGTAAGTTTTCTGGGCTATTTTTTATACGATTTAAAGTTCTGTAGGGCTTGAAAGTACTTTATATTATTCGATGGCGTTCCATCGTTCAACAGTAGACTGCACTGTAGCATGCAGAGCTCTTAGCTAATCTTGTATTTGTAATGCCAAAATAATTGAATTCTGTCCTCCATAATTGTGGGCCACCAGTCCCGAACTGTTTAGAGTTCAACTGGAAGTAGTTTCGGCTACGGGGTCTGACCGGAGACTTGTTTCTGGTACCACGGGTGTCGGGAGCCCCAGGAACCTTGGTTTCTGCCCGGCAATGGTTACGGACCTTCGGGGAGCATCGTGGTGGCTGTGTTTTGAAACCCATATCGCGGGGAGGGCGTGAGACCAGTGTGGAGTTGCATTGCAACTGGGTGTCGTGACCCAAAGATCGGCAGGAGTTTCAGGTAGGCTCCGCTCTTAACCAAGGGGGAGGCTATGTCCAAATACATGGTTTCAAATTGGTACTCATGCGTGACAGTCTGTTGCGTGTGGTGGCGTTGGTAGACGCATTGTATTCACCCAGTGCTAAGACCACAGTGAGGTTGGGCCGCGAGGCAGGTAACCACTATAATCTGTAGCACATCTGTCCTCCATAATATCATAGTCTGAAAATTATCCAAATTATTACTTGTTTTAATATTATTGTTGCATTTAATATAATATGTTTATAATATTATCTCACTTAATTTTTTAAACACGTGCTTCGTTTGTTGTGGGTCTACGCAAATGCGTGCATTAAATTGTCTCTTGCACTAAATCATCAGTAGACTTCGGCCTAATTCCAAAAATTGCACAATCTCTTATCTTATGCATATACTTTTAGAAACCAATTGAGAATTACTGAAGAAAATACGTAGAAGGCTTTGAAATATTTATTGGCTCTGGTTATAGTATGTCGCGTGAAAAAATATTGTGTTAATTCTATTACGATATAAAATACATATTGTGCTATCAAATTATTTGCCCGGAAAATGTTGCATTTGAAATCAATTTAATGTGCATAGAAAATAAGTAAAAGTAATTTCTACTGATGGTTTGATGCAACATCCACGAAATGCTTTTTAAATATTTTTGGAAAAAAAATATTTTGTTCTTCATTTTTATCATATATGATATATATATATGTAATTTTTTTAAAACTTTTTAAGTTTTAAAAACTTTTAAATTCTAATTAATATATTTATTTTTCTTTTATTTTCATTTCAGTCAGTGCTTTTGTGCGTATGCAGTTTTAGTGTGAAAAAAAAAAAAGGGATCTCAAGTCAGAAAAACGAAACGTTTCTTAACAAATACTTTGTTTGTTGCTTTGCTTAATTTTGCAAAAATGTATTCAAGTCATAGAAAACACAAATATTTTTTATCGAAACTTTAAATAATTAATGTTCTCCAAAAAATTCTTCAATTAGCCTTACAGATGATCAGGAAAAATTTCCAATCACGATTATGCTCATTCACGGTAATAGTAAGTTCGGCTCATGAGTGGTTATGCACAATCTTGCTCATGCATGCTCACCACACTCTGAAGCAAAATAAATCATGATTTTGAAAATTCGAAATTGCGAAATCTTTTTCTTACTACAAAGAAATAACTTCTTTAATATTGCAAGTCGTTTTGAGATACTTTTACCCAATAATTACGCCTTGTTATAATAAAAATCATTCCATAAAACACGCAAGGCAATTTAAAGAAAATTTAATTAAAATTACCGTGTCATTGTGGAGCGTACTGAACATTCTCTATAATCAAATTGAGCAAGTTATAAAAATTATTTCTAATAATTTAATGAAAGCCAACCAGTTTCATAAAATATTTAAGGACTGCATTTCTTGTTATTCGAATTAAATCCTTAAATACATACAACTTAAATTAATTCACATATTCTAAAATACAGAGAGAGAGAAAACGAGTCACATGATCCATGATATTGGAACAATCTTACTAACAAAAATTATTGGGTTTTTTTTCTTTTTCCAATATTTTTGAGTAGAATATTCATGGATTTTTTTATAACGAGGACTTGCCAAAACTAAAGAAATAAAACTATTTATCATATTTCTTTTGTAAAAGATTCTGTTGAAAGATCTTTTTGAAATCTTAAATCGACCCGTTTCAACGTCACTACCGACTAATTAAAAAAAAAACAATTAACTAGTTCAATGTGAATTCCCTTGATTTGAATATTTTTATAATATGGTAAAACAAAATTTTCAATTTGTGTGTGTTTCACGCAAATTTTATTTTCATTTAAAACTTGTTTTGTCGACAGTGAAAATGGCACTTGTATGTTCGTTGTCGACAACGTTTGACTACTGTTGACTGGCTCCTGCTGTTCTCAAAGGCCTAGAAAATGGCAAGTGGCTAACAATATCAGCCAATTGTTGTCAGCAATGAGTATGGAAATGCCGAGCTTTTGCATTTGGGTTAACATCATGTTATTGTAAAATTTTCCAAAAAGTTGATTATTTTAAGTGTTTAGAAACTTTTCGTTTTTCAAACATGAGCCCCCGTAAGAATGTCAATGCCTTCATTTGTTGTGCTAAAGGTAAGTGAATACTTTTCTTTTCTTAAATGTATAAAATCTAGGGTAAGAAAAACTTCGCTGAATTCGGCTAAACAGAAATAGTTTAAAAATAATATTTATACTTTATAAGCGCGGCGTAACTTATTTTCTTATAGTTAAGTTTTGCATTCAGAAAAATTACAAGTTTGTACAGAGTCTTATAAAATTCGGATAAATATAGATGCCTTACAAACAATATGTAGTACAATATACTATATGGGTGTGGCACAGCCCACTATTCTTATCGTTACATGAACAACTCAATGTGCAGGCAAGGCTTCAATTCTACTGAATTCATGCAATTTTTGACTTATTTGGCCGTCTTGAAGTTAAAAACGTCTGAGAAATATAAAACGTAGATTTTTTTCTTTTTAATTCCCGCCCATTTATTTCAACCTTTTACTACGCCGGCTAATTTTTTGCTATTGGGCCAACGAAGGAGGGTGCGTGCTATTCTTCTGCTCTTTAGTAAATGATATTGTCAATCGTTGCCAGTCATGTTCAGTGACCAGTGCTATGCCCTAATCACTGAAATAGGCTGAATACAATCATGCACTAGTTCTGATCGGAAGAATCCGACACGATGTTCATGACTGATCGCAGATTCGAACTCTGATCCCTTCACTGGTGTTAACTACTTTTGCCAACCGCACCTTCAAAAATAATTTAGACATCAACCACTTACTTCTGGCGTTATACAATGTGGGCCAAAAAAAGGCATCCGATGACCCCTCCGCGCCTGAACAGCGCACCATGCAGTCGCTTTGAGCGGGCGTAATGGGTCCTCGTGCATCACTCGTGGATTTTCGGTGTCCCAGAAGCGATAGTTTTTCTTGTTCACGTACACGCAGAGGTGGAAATGAGCTTCATCGCTCATTATGATTTCGGTCGAAAAATCGTCCACTTCGTCCTCGAGATTGAGGGTGCGAAGTGTATCGCTCCATGGCTTGTTCACTTGTATTCCACATCTATCTAGTTCACAAATGCCAAAACAGATTTTACATTGGCCGCCATTTGCAAAAATAAGACCATTTTCAAATAGGGTGATTTCTTTTGGCCCACCTTGTTTATTTTTTGTAAGAACTATTACATATAATATACCGATTATTATTTTGTTCCTTTCTCAGAATAATGCAACCTTTTGAAAAAAGCAGCATTTGTAAAGGGTGTTTTTATAAGAGCTTGCTAATTTGAAATTTAAATAAAACACATGCCAAATTATGAAATGGCCAAACAAAAATTTTTTATTTGGTAGATAATTTCTTGTCATTTAACATTTAAATATAATTTCGGGCAAATGGCCACCACGACTATTTTGCATAAAGGTCATTCTGGAGGTCCAATTTTCGACCACTTTTTCAAGCATTTGAGGGCGTATTTCAGCAATGACACGTTGAATACTGGTTTCCAAAGCGTCAATCGTTGCTGGTTTATCCACGTAAACCAATTATTTCAGGTATCCCCACAAAAAATAATCGAGTGGCGTCAAATCACACGAACGCGGAGGCCAATTTACCGGTCCATTTCTCGAAATAATGTTGTCGTTGAAATGTTCTTTCAATAAGAACATTGTTTCGCCCGCAGTATGACAAGTGGCACCATCCTGTTGAAACCACATTTCGTTTACATCCATATCTTGAAGTTTCGGCACCAAAAATGCATTGATCATGATTCTGTATCGATTTCCATTCACGGTAACGCGTCGTCCTTTCTCATTTTTAAAGAAATAAGGACCGATGATTCCACCAGCCCATAGACCGCACCAAGCAGTACATTTATCGGGATGCATTGGTAATTCTTGAACGGCGTGTGGATTATCTTTGCTCCAAATACGGCAATTTTGCTTGTTGACATATCCACTCAACCAAAAATGCGCCTCATCACTGAAGAGAATTTTGCGGTAAAAAAGCGGATAAACATTTTTAATTGAACACTGTTTTTGAAAATAAATTTCCACGATTTGGAAGCGTTGTTCTGGAGTTAACCTGTTCATGATGATTTGCCAAACAGTACTGAGTAGAGACGTCACTTTAAACTGTCAAAACAGCTGTCAGACAACAGAGTGATTCGTATAAAAAAAAAACTTCATAAAAAAACACCCATTATAATCCCTCTCTTTTATAGTTCTAGCACAATGTATTGCATGAGTAGGGGCCGTACTGTGAATGCCGGTCCAAATTAAAAAAAAACGGCTGCACAATGGATCGTTAAATATGTAACATATTTTGCATTCAACTTTGGTTCAGGGATATCGTGGGGTAACATTTTCCACTCCCTTAAGTGGCTCGGTGGTAGCTGAGTTTTCAGTCTACTAATGACGAGAGCTAGCAATCACTGAGACACCCGGCAGAGCTTGCTCTGGACCTAGTGATTTTTAGAAATCAGCTTTTAGTTAATGTTTGTCTATAGTAGCAAACAAATTTAAAGTAGACATTAAAAATTTCAAAGAGTCTTAAAGTCGCTTATTAAAGCATAATAATTTGTATAAATTTGAAAAAATAATCAGACATCAAAATTATGTGCTGATATCAGAGAAAAAACTTTACCAAAATCCACAAAACTGGACATAAGTGCTTATTCATAAAAACAAGAAATTTATCTTATCAGAAGAGCAAAATAAAAACAAAATATTATTAAATGCATTGTGTACTTTTGCATTCAATTTATCAGCTGAATTGAATAAATACACAAACATACTGGGAAAGATCGGAATGAAATCAGAGTGCAAAAGCACACTGCATTTTATAAAAAAGAAAAACAAAAAATATTTAACTTAAGGCAAATTAGTACACAATTAAACACTTAACAGTGCACACGGCTAAGTGCTATAGTTTAGGACTATTACTCGTATAAGAAATTATGAAAAATGCTTAAATTGCACACGATCCCACAGTATGAAAAAAGCTGGCAACGAAATTTATATATAAAGCTTGTGGAACTGAAAAGCAGACAAACAATATTCTTATTTCTTAGAAAGTTTAAGAAAATTTGACGCTAACAAACGTGTATTAATTCATTTAAAATACTTGAAAATGGTCTGCAAAAATTGTTGTGCAAGTAAGTGTTCATTGTGGATTTATGCCTTCAAAAATTTCATAACGAAATCTTCAACTCTATTCTATAGATTGCAAATGTACCTCGGACAAATGTGGCGATAAGTGTGCCTGTGATCAGCAGTGCAAATGTGCTTGCAAGACTGGCTCCAAGACTGATTGTTGCAAGAATTAAAGGCTACTTCATTTCAAATAAAATGCAAGATCTTTGAACTCAGTTCTTTAATTCCGTATAAAAATACAACTTGAATAAAATGTTTTACTTGCTGTAACATTTCTTACAACTTAATATTGGCTAAGTATTTTGTTTTTTTTTCAAATGCTTTTTTTTTGCAAGTTTAATTATTTAAGACCTTAATATCCTGTAATATCCTGTAGCCAACTGCATGGAACTCTTGTGAGAATTTATTTCCCAGCTCGTATCCTTTATTTTGATGTGAATAAAAGCAGAGTGTGAAAAAATCCAAATGCATATGTACGTTTTATGAAGACAACATTCAGCCATACACTCTTTTTAAAACTTAAGCGAGTAGTAACTAGTTCTAGAGCCTACTGCAGCTGATATTTTCTACATTAGCAAAAACCCTTTTAACCAGGAAGAAATATAAATGAGATTTTTTCCAGGGACGTGTTAAACTGGGAATAGTGATGGGGTTGTTTTACAAATGGTTTGCGTACTAAGACGTTATCGTATACGGCGTTGTTGGCAAATTCTGTAAATGCGGGTTACCAAGGAGTTGGCCTAGTATCCGCCGAATGTGCAAATTCAGTATCAAAACACAGCTTCCACTACTGGTACAACTCAATACAGCATTTTCAAAGATGTGTTGTGTGCAATTTTCGGAGGAAATAAGAGAGGAAACGAATGCCTGCTGTCTTTAATTATTGCGGCGAGGTATCTGAAACAGAGTTCTTGTTAGTTATCATGCCATAAAGGCTAACGCATGAAAATGCATTGTGATGTTGTATGAACCGGCAACGTATTTCAAAAACCATTCAAGAGACTCTTAAAATGTTTTTTTTTTAGGAGTAGGACCAGCACTCAGGGGATAACCTCTACATATGCAGTGCATTGCGCTGGAACTAGGAAAATATATTTTGGGAAGGAGGATAAAGGGAGTAGTGTCTGTGGATATTCGACTTGAACCCCCTCAAATTGTAAGTGGCGGGGAAGACATCTGCAGGTAGTTTGTTCCACATACGGACTGTTCGGCCAAAAAACATATTTTCTCTGTAATGCGTAGTGCGATTCGTTGGAATATCGACCACAAACGCATGCGCTCTTGATGAAAAACGCGTTGAGTCTAAGAAAGAATGGGTTTCAGGAACAAGTTCCCTAATTTCACCAGAGCATCTGCTATTATAGTAACGATAGAACAACGACTACGCACCCCACATTGCGACGATGCTCAAGAGAGTCAATAGAGTTGGCTACCCTACTCTCTCCGATGAGTTTCATCGTCCTCTCCTGTACGCGATCGAGTAATTTCAAAATAGATTTTGAAGCACCGACCCAAACATGAGAGTTGTATTCCATCTTCGGTCGGATGTAAGTGGTGTAAATATTAACAAGATCAGAAGGGGTGAAGTATCTCTTGCACCGTCTTAAGAAGCCAAGGCACTTTAATGCTTCTTTTGCGACCTGAAATACATGTTCCGTCCATCTGACATCACACTGCACTTTCATGCCCAGAACATCAAGAGCCCCTGACTCCATAATACTTACACCACCCATAGAAAAAGATGAAGCAGCATGGTCATACGTACGTCGATGCGTAAGCATACAACACTGGGTCTTACGGGCATTAAAATCGACCCTGTTCGCCTGACCCCTGACGCCTGGTTTAAGATATACTTTCATCACCTCATCTGATCTTCTGTCAAAACTCACAACAATCATATAGTTCGCTTATTTCCTAAGAAACAGCCCCCCTTAAATTTAGTAACACGGTGTCATGTTATTTAACACCAGACTGTGAGACGAAGGGCTGCCTCGAGTTCGACTCTGCGATCAATTATAAATATTGAGTCGAATTCTTCCAATCAGCATTACAGTATGGTTTTGTTAGTTGTTGTCAGCCTGTTTTCAGTGATGAAGGCATAGCATTGATCACTGAGTACAACTGCCAGCGATTGACTTTATTATGTACTAAAGAGCAGAGGAACAGCAGCCTCATTTGTCGGACCTGTAAAAAAAAAATAAGCCCGCGAAGTAAAAGGTTGAAAAAGCTACAAAAAAAAAATGCTTCATCTATCTTCTCATCTTTCTTCAGATGTCCTCTCAATACTATTCCCTACTCTCTAGTTTCGAAGCAATGCACCGCATATGTAGGTCTCCCCCCCCTGAGTGCTGGTCCGAATTAAAAATAATAAAAAACAAAAACAAGTTAGAACGTTATATACGACCGGGTCGAATCTTAAATACCCCCCAAATATATAATAAATGAAAACTATATTTTTATTGTTATTTGAATCTTTTAATAAATTTCCATTATGAGAAAATTTAAAAAAGTAAACATTAAAGCAAGCGGCATCCTCATCTTATTATTATTAAAATTTTAATTTTTATGGTATTTGGCTTAACCTACTGGATCAGAGTTCCTTTAAGAGACATTTCTGTGCCGAATTTCAAAACTCTATTTTGACAGGGTCACCACGGAAAGAGCCGTGGGCGACATATCTCACCTTTGTCGTAAAAACTTAAAAGGTAAATTTTTAGTGTTGGAAAAATGTTTTTTCGATAGAGTTATTTAGAGGGCAAAGGGGGCATGTAGGCCAGAGGAATATGAGATAACATCTCAGCTTCATTATAAAAGCTTAAAAATTTAATTTTTAAAGAATGGCGGCTTAAGTAATACATTTCGTTACTTCAACTCCCGCTAAAAGGGACGACGGGTTTCAAAACAGAATTTTTCTGATTTTCTGACTCCAGCTTTGGACCTTACATTTAGCGCTCATAGGGCTGTTGTGCGCTCTATTGTAAGGACTTCCCATTCCATCATAGGGAACCCCAATAAAAACCATGGAAACCTTCGAATTTGATTACGTTAAGAACCTAGTTCCTTCAATGTATCTTCTTAAGTCTCTCCAATTAGAACCCCTAAGAAATTCCATCTCCTGTATAATCTTCTGATTAAATGTCTGTCTTCAGACTTGACTAGAAGCTGGACAGTAGCACAAGTAGTGCTCCAGTGTTTCGTCATCTTCCTTACAGGCCCTGCATGTTATATCGTCAACGATACCCATGCGTGTTCTTTGACATAAAAATATATCATTTGCTTAACAAAATAAAAAAAAACAAGTAAAAACGTTATATTCGACCGGGTCGAATCTTAAATACCCTCCAAATATTTAGTAAGTGAATTTAAAATGTTTAACTTGGTGGGACAGAGTTACTTTATATAATATCGTACGTCAACGCCCACTAAAGGGGGCGGGGTTAAAAAATAGACAATATCATGTTTTCCACAGACGAACATATGGGCATTGCTAGACCGTCTTAGACTCCATCACTGATCAAGAATATATTTACTTTATGGGGTCCAATTCTCTTTTGAGGGTACTAAAACGGTTTTTTGGCGGGTTCGCTCTGGCAAGGGCTGTGGGGGAGACATTTCACCTTTGTCATAAAGCTCTAAAAATAAATGCTTGGGATGATTATAAACAAAATTAAAGATATTTTTTTATAGGGTCATTTAGGGGGCAAAGAGGGGGAGGAGAGGGTTGGGCAGAAATCTGCAGTCATAAAACTCTAAAAATAAATGCATGGGATAATTGTATACAAAATAAAAAAAATTTTTTTTGGTAGGGGCAGGAGGGGGTAGGGCAGAGTAGTACCAGGTTACGTCTCAGCTTCGTCATTAAGGCTTAAAAATGTTATTTTTAAAGAATGTAGGCTTAAGTAAAACAATTTGTTAAATTTTTATGCTATTTTTGCATATAATAACGCCCACTAAAGTGGGCGGGGTTCAAAATTTTTTTTTAAATTTTATGGCTTCAAGTTTAAGGCGTTGAACCGTATTTGACATAAAAATATATCATTTGCTTAACAAAATAACCAAAAAACTTTAAAAATCATGTTGTTTTTTCTGGGTTGGTTTAGTTCTTCTTAGGGGAACTTTTTTCCCTCTTGCCCGATTTAGCCCATCTTCGATTACCAAATTTTAGGGGTCTAGCTCCTTTCGTTTGGACTGAATCGTGATTTCCACAGACGGACGGACAAACGGACGGACGGACATGCTCAGATCGTCTTAGATTTCATCACTGATAAAGAATATATATACTTTATGGGGTCTGAGATGGATATTTCGATGCGTTGCACACGGAATGACAAAGTAAATATACCCTCTGAATTCTTTTTTGGAGGTTATAAAAATACATGCCTTAAAAAAAATCCCTCCTACTCTCTGAATTCGAGGGCAGACAGTTCAGTGTATGTATTTCACGTAGATATCAGGAGGAGTTTATTAAGTACGTTTTCAAATGCCTAAAAGAACTAGGGGAGGGGGAATGCCTCTTCAAGTTTATTTATTTATTCATGTCATATTTTTTCCCCAAAAAACAACAGAAGATTCTTAAAGTACGCCACTGTTCTGGAGCATAATATAACTGGTTTCCTATTGATTTATTTACGAGCTCAATTTGAAATGTGTCCTAAGCATAAGGAAAAAGAAATCAGCAACATGCCCATGAGCCATACACTCAGGAAATATTCCTGAAAATAAGTTCAACAGCAATAGCAAGCAATTCATTAAGTTAAATTTCTGCTTATTTTGTGCAATTGTTTAAATTCATGGTAAGATGGCGCCGCATTCACTAATTGCTGCCATTTAAAATACATATTTTATTTCTTTATATATTGTTTTTAAACATTTAACATATTATGAGCTTGTGAAATAATTCTATGCTCGTAGTATAAAATTATTAAACATTTTGGTGTAATTAATTCTATAATAACATTGAGCCAAAGCGAATTTTTTAGTGTATAGTGTCCAATGCATGTTTATTTGAGAAGAACACAAGCTACTGCATCTTTTAAAATTTTCAAATATAAAACAGAAAATTTATGTTCCTAGAACTAGTTGGCATTATTGTTATTTTCTTTGCCAGTTCTTTCGAAAGTGGTATTAGGTTTTTTTTCCCTCCTATATTTCATCCTTTTAAACTGATGGACTTTTGTGCAGGCAGAACTTGAATTTTCGTCCTCCTTTTTCGTATTTGCTTTAGTCATTTATGTGTCGTTTATCCTCATCATTTGTATGTTTTTTGATGTTATTTGCTGTGTGTTTTCTCCTCTAAAGCCTCTTTTCAGTTTGATCCCTTCAATGCAGTTGCCTGTTGTTATAATAGAGTTTACTATTATTATTATTTTTTTTTGTTTGCTCTGCAAAAAGCATTTAACCTTTTTTTAGTTGAGGCAATCTCAGGGACATGGAAAATATATACTTATATACATATGTGCACATAATATGCATAAACAAGTTTATATTGTTAGTCGAACTAAGAATAGTTGCAACAAAAATTATTTTCTTCGATTATGTCATTTAAAAATTTGAAAAACAAATTGCAAGAAATTATCTTGGCTCAGTTTAATGTGATGTTAAGTTCGAAATTTGAGATGGGAAGCCAAGATCTTGTATATACGATCGACTTGGTGTTGTAGACAATGTTTTCTCACTGGCCTGGTTTTAATAAATGTTGGTTTCAACGTTAAAATCAACGTTTTAAACGTGATTTTCACGTAAACCTTTTTATTATGGTTATGAAATACGACCTTGTTTTTGGCTGTACTAAATTTAGTGTTGCCAATCTAAAGATTGAAAACAGCTGATAATGACAAAATAATGAAATCTACTATTTCCAAACTATTTCTTTTGCTTAATTTTTATATGCTTCTGTATTTAGAGGACAGACACAATTTTCGGTGTCCATTTTATTTAGTATTTTACCTGATCGATAAATAAGGAGAAAGTGGGCAGGAGGCATTTTTAGTACAAGAAGTCAATCGCCTTTAGAATTTAAACAGACCAACACTAATGTAGATTTTTTTTTCAATTCGGACCAGCACTCAGGGGATGAGTCCCCTGATGTAGAGAACTGCGCCGGAATTAGAAAGGAGAGTATTAACGAATTAAAAGGACAGATGAAGATAGATGAAAAGATAGAGAATTTGTTGTAGCTATTTCAACAATTTTTGCTACAGGGTCAAGCACGATCAGAATAGCTAAAGTTGATATTCACAATTCGGCTGAGTACGATGTATAATTCACGACCTGCGACTTCGTAGTCAATGCTTTAACTAATGCAGGCAACAATAACATTGACCTCTGATATCTTGTGCCACAGAAATAAGACTGAATGAGAGTTACAAAAAAAAGAACAAAAAATAAAGATGGATGGATGCAATATTTTAGTTTCCTAGTTCATATTTCGAGACTTGGCCGTTTTTTTTTAGATCTCTATAAACAATTTTTATATCTCCAAATGTTGTAAGCACTTTCTAATTGTCCACGTAGCAAAAGATTTTTGTCCCTCTGTGTGTGAAAATAAAAAGCAAAAGGAAAACAATGCAAAAATCATAGTATTTCTCTTGTTGTCGGCTCCAAGGGCCAGAGCCTCATAAGATGCTGAATTGAAACTATACTATAGTTTTCATATCCATACAGTGTGTTCATGTGCATATTGAAGCATATAAGTACTTTAGTTAAACCATATGTGACTGTTTTTGGCATTTAATATCCTTGTTTAAAGAAAAAAATAAACTGAAAACTAAAAAAAAAATATACACGTCATTTTCGGCCATTTCGTCTTTAGCCATCTTTCAAGTTTAGCACTGGACGACAGCCACATTTAGAGTTTCACTTATTTCTAATATGATTTCTGTTGAAAATTTAATGCCAGTTTTTCTTTGAATATTTATGATTCGAAAATACAATTTTCTGGAGTTGTTTTTTCGTCTTTCTCAAACAGAAACTCATCAAAGTGGGCTATATACGAGTACTACATATATTTAAAGCCTTTATATAAGCATGGAATTGATGTAGACATGCACATAAATATAAGACCGTATGTAATTAAGTATGAATATAAGAATTGTACATAGAAGTATGACATTAATTAATAGTAAAATTGTACGTACGTTAAAAGGAAACTGGGTTTATTAGTTAGAAAAAAAAAAATTATTTAAAATACTCAGTCTAATTGCGGTTGGCGTTTTTCGTCTTCAAATTCGATAATAATAGATTTTAGAAAAAAAAGCTGAACTTTTCTTTAATTTATTACCAGCCGTCGAATATGAAGACGAAAAATGTCAACTGTAATCAGGCTGATTGAAATTTAACATATATGAAGCGGAAAGTCCCGAGTTTGACTTTGTGTCATGAATATGGTGGTGAATTCTTTTGATCAGCACTAATGCTAATGTAGTTGGGCTGTTTCAGTGATGAAGGCATAGCACTGGTCACTGAACAATTATTGGGAGCAATTGACACGATCATGTACTTAAGAGCAAAGGAACAGTGCCCTCCTTCGTTGGGCCTGTGACAAAAATTAGCCGGCGATGTAACAGGTTAGAATAGCTACAAAAAATATCTATCTTCTTATATATCTTCATCTCTCGTCTTCATGGACCCACTTCAAAAAAAAAAAATATGAAAAAAAAAGCGACTACATATTTTAAAATCTATTCATATATGAATAAAACTTAAAATCTATTCATATATGAATAAAATCTAAAATCTTTTCGTCTCTAAATAAAACTTAAAAAATCTATTCCTATATAAATAACGTACAAATGCGGTTTTTTACCCAAAATTGCTGTTCACTAAAGTACGAGACTATGAAGCGGAGGCTCCGGAGTTGAACTCCGCCCACACAGTCATGAATATTGTGTCGAATTCTTTTGATCAGCGTTTGTGTATGGTTGTGTTAGTTGTTTTCAGCTTGTTTCACTGATGTAGGCATATCACTGGTTACTGAATATAACTGGCAGCGATTGACACTATCATGTACTGAAGAGCAGAGGAACCCCTTCGTCGGCCCTGTAGCAAAAAATTATCCCGCGAAGTAAAAAGGTTGACATGGCTACACAAAATTCTCCATCTCTTCATTTTTCTTCATCTGTCTCCTCAACACAATCTCCTCCTTTCTAGTTCCGGCGCAATGCACTGCACACTAGAGGCCATCCCCTGACTGCTGGCCCGAGTTAAAAAAAAAGTGGTTGTTAACGGGCTTTTGTTTTATTCAACGGGCACTTTAACGCATCTTGTTTCTCTCGTTAAAATAAAATGTTGTGCTTTAATGTATTTAAAGACTTTTGCAACATTTTGGTATGATATCACTAAAGGTAATATGTAATGCTATATTAAATTCAATTAAGATTGATGTGCTAATTGTTCAAAAATTTGTTTTAAATTCAGAAAGACCTGATTAATATTCCCAGGCACAAAGGCAAGTCAATATTAGTTTTTAATTAATCAACTTACTCAGCAGAGCATAACCGCTGTTTTCGAAGGCCGCTACACTTTTATCATCGGTACTCATATGTATTCTTGTTTGTCACCACGTATTAGGTGGCTTAGTTGAATCTGGTAACAGTTTTTTATTTATACAAATTTTATTAGGAAATTGCATACGAGAATTATATCAAACCGATGGAAACACACTTTTGATTCCCGTGTTGCCATTTGACTATTTTCCTCATGTCCCATTTTCATGTCTTTCTAAATTTAAAACAAATTTTCGAAAAATTAGCCAACCTATTAATTAATCTTAATTGATTTTAATGTAGCAAAAACAAATTTCGATAAAAATGCTTGCATACAATGTGTACCGCTGTTTAAAGAAATTTTTTCGCAAGAACAAAAAGCTGGCAGAGGCTTAAAATGCTTTACAAAAGTATTTTGCATCAAAGTGGTGAACACACCTTATACACAAAACATAAGGATTACAAAACTTCTTATGACGATGCACTATAATGATTTCACTTTTTGTTCCCCTGAATCATAATCAGTCAGTACTTTTGTTTTGATGTTGTACGTTGAAATTACTTTGAACTAGATAAAAAGTAAACATTTAAGACACAAATTGAAAAAATTAAATACATGAAATAGCCATTTGAAGAATACCACAATTTAGTCTAAATCTTTCATGTACATAAAATGTGGTACATATCAATACAATGAACTGATAAAGTAAATTTTTGAAATTGCTTGGCTGACACGAATATCGTAGTAAGATTTTCAATTGATAATAGTTAAAGAAATAAATAGTTTATTATTTAAGATATTTTATTTATTTGCTACTCAATATTTCTGCTCCTTCTGATAACTACAATTTTCATTTCATTAAATTTGTCATTTGATTTTAAACGTGCTCGTAAATACATTTAAACGCTTCGTCATCAAAAAGTCATTAAATACCTCCCATCATGCTGGCATAGACGACACCGTTGAGTGTATCTATTACCGAAAAAAAAATAAACAAACAACTGAAATTTCCAAGTTCGAATATATTTTTCTATGAAACTATAATTTATGAAGATTGTAATTTAAAGTACATTTGTCGCCACAAGTGAAAATAACAATTTTGTCACTTAACAGCAATGCAATAAAGGCCCCCACATCGATTGCACTCATTCGTAGGTTGCAATAACAGATGAACGCAACACATAAACAGACATACTGCCGTGTAGCAAATGTAAATATTCAGTGGCATTTATAAACATTAAATTCTTCCTCTATTGAAAACTAACAAAACACTTGTAACCACAATTCGATTGTGGCCCAGCACTTTGCTGCACAGCAACCAACACTAGCCTGTTATAGATGGCCAAAAATCACTAGGAGACTTCACCTTGCCAATAAAGAGCAGCACACATAGAACAGCATTTGCACTGGTATTGATTCCACCTCAGTACATAAATGAAAATTAAATGTTTAACAGACATTTTGAAAATAATATCGCGTATAGTTACGAACCAAATAAATTTCTATGGCTTAAAAACCCGATGATGAGTGTTGAGAATGTGATAAAAAGGTTCTGTCCGTGTGTCTGTCTGTCTGCCTGCTCTCATGCAGCAACATTTACACATAATGAACGAATGAATGCATTTATGGTTATGTAAAGAATACTTTCAGGCGATCAACTGAGCTACGAAATGAAACCAAACCAAACCAAATCAAACCACCCGCTGTCAAACGGATGTCCGCCTTCAGTGTGGCTTCCGTTTTAATGATGAAAACGCAAACGCAATCATAATAACGTCGCAATTTCAGGACTTTACAAAAATAAACTGTACAAATACAATGGAACGAAGTGTGTTTTTTTTTTTGAGGGGGGCATGTAAAACATACTCAAGCTATTTTGCTTTGTTGAAGTGTAAAATAGAAGAACGCATGCTGAACCAGCAGCCATCAGTATGTTACATTCATTATGTTGTTGGGCAAAAATTGCAGGTTGTAACATTTGCCTGGGGCACATGTTAAATGTGGAAACACTTTTCAAATGAGAAGGAAGGCATCGGAATAGTTTGTAATTAAATTAATCAAGATGTAATAGTAAAGTTAATGATAAATTTTTGAGGAGAAACTTTACATATTGATGTGGAAAATAGTATAGCAGGATTGAAATCTTAAGCTCTTTTAATTTGGGTCGATAATTAATTGCTTCTCTTACTATTTAGATGTTGAAAATAAGCCCAACGGCAACACTATAAATATATTCTACTTATTGAATAATTACCAACATGGGCTTCTATAGGACAATTTTAGAACATTAGAAATAATTTTTATACTCTTAACGGAAAATGCTCAAAATGATTTAAATGTTTGCCATTCCATGTGTAATTTCTTCAATATTAAAAATATTCTGAGTGTTCCTGAATAAGAAAGTCGAATAAGCGATGTCCATCGGTCTGTACGTGAAATCGGCTTTACGAATCCCAAGAAAAGCTAAAGACTTCGGTCTTGGATGGATTTATTGGCAATAGTCCTAAATAAATTGCTATGGAAAATCAACAAAATCCAAAATACGGTTCCAGAGCTGGAAAATATATGTGAAAATAAAACTAATTTTTATTTTTTGTTAATTAAAACTATATTATACTTCAGGAAGAACTGTATTTATGTTAAAATCAAAAAGACGATTCCAGGGTTGGATAATTTAAGTTTTTTTGCTATATAAAACTGAGCAACTTTTTTCTCTTTTTTTTAATATTAAATATATTTGATTTTTTTCAAAGAAACTCTTTAGAATTAGAAATTAGAAAAGCCAAAAAGACAAACCCAGAGCTGTACAATTGAATTTTTTTAATACATAAAAATAAGCAACTTTTTTTTTTTTAAATATTAAACATATTTGATGTTTTT
The DNA here is from genome assembly GCA_951800035.1 of Linnaemya tessellans. Taxonomy (NCBI): domain Eukaryota; kingdom Metazoa; phylum Arthropoda; class Insecta; order Diptera; family Tachinidae; genus Linnaemya; species Linnaemya tessellans. Next base: position 154,117,708 of record OX637532.1, on the reverse strand, counting down.
GAAAGAAATTGTATGGTACATATTAGTAATCAGAAGAGCCACAAAGGCAGATCCAGAGCTGTACAATTGCAATTTTTTTAATACATAAAAGTAAGCAACTTCTTTTTTAAATTAAATATATTTAATGTTTTTGAAAGAAATTGTATAGTATTAGAAATAAGAGCCACAAAGACAGATCCAGAGCTGGAAAATTCCAATTTTTTTGATACATAAAAGTAAGCAACTAAAACAACGTTTTTCTTTTTATTTTTAAATAAACATATTTGAGGTTTTTAAAAGAAATTCATTGGTATTGCAGATCAGAAACGCTAAAGAGACAGATCCAGAGCTGGAAAATTAAAAATTTTTTTTAATATTAAAGTAACTTAATAAAAGTATTTTTTTTTGCAATCAAGCCTTTTTTTATATTTTAGAACGAAATAAATTGGTATTGAAAAATAGAAAGACTAAAAAGATGGCTCCAGGGTTGTATTTAATGTATGTGTATACGATAGGAGATAGAGAAAAATTATGTTCGACTAAAATAAAATAAATAAGTGGTGACAAACACAATACACATGAGCACTGATGATGAAAGTGTTGCGGCTGTCGAAAACAGCTGTTCTGCTCTGCTGTGTAAGTTGAATAAAACTGATGTTGACTTTCCTTTGTGCCTTGGAATATTTATCATGTCTTTCTGAGATTTAAAAACAAATTTCGAAAAATTAGCCTATGAATCTTAATTCAATATAAATACAATTTTGTTACACATCTTCATGGTGTTTTACTTATGAAAATCGGATGACTCGTTCTCGAGTTAGGGTGTGTACCTGACTAAATTATGGAGAAAAATTTGCTACGCCTATAAAAAAATCCCAACCTGATAGTAAAAACCGAAAACGGATTTGAGTTTAGCGCATCAAAATCCATATAGTCCACATAGTTTTATTTAAAGGAGAGACAAAAAATTATTTTTTGCTGAGCAGTGTAATTATTATCAAAATAAGCCCCTAAAAATATGCAGTTGTTTCTTACAACTATTTGGTCTACAAAGCGATGCAGATTTAGCTTTAGCGAGTTACGGAATATGTCAATTTCATACAAATTGATATTCATAATTTCAAGTTGCAACGTACAACTTGTATGTATGTATGTATCTAGAAGTACGTCGGTCACAGGCGAATATAGTAGTGCTTTTAATTGTTTTAATGTGTTAATACGCCAGATTATATAATTAATTGTTCGAAATTTTTGTTTAAATTCTGAAAAGCATGATAAATATTCCCAGTCACAAAGAAGAGTCAGCATCAGTTTTTAATGATACAGCAGAGCAGAACTGTTGTTTTCGAAAGTTGCCACACTTTCATCATCAGCACTCATGTGTACTTTGTTTGTCGTCACTTATTAGATGGCTTAGTTGCATGTGATAACAGTTTTTTATATATAAAAATTTTATTAGGAAATATCATACGAGAAGTGTAACAAACTTTTATTGCATACCCGTGTTACCGTTTAATTATTCTTTACAATATGCTAACACTAGTTCAAAACAATTCATTTATGCGAAAAAAGAAATTCTCAAATGTTATCCGAACTTTTTTAAATCCAGCAAAGAATCAACTTTAATTTACTTACATATGCAGATATTTTGTTTGTTAACGTGTATACTTACTTATCCCATGGATGGTATTCCTGGTTGTCTACATACATGCACAAATGAATGTACACTTACGAGTGTGTGCACACGCACGAGTATTATTGCGAATATCTCCATGTTTAAATATCGCTTACGACTTTTCTAGGATCTATCTATATATTCGTTGTTGTATTGCTGGAACAAAAAAAAAAAGAGTTAAAAAGGGAGTTTGTTTTTCGACATTGTTGTCTGCTAGTAGAGCAACAGCAATAACACCGGTAATTACTGCCACGTGACAATGAAAATTACTTGTTGTTTTTCTTAGTGTGTTCGTTGGTGTAGTGCTACAACTGCTCGCTCGCACAGCAAAGAGTATTCATACGTTTAAAGCAACGTTTTACGTTTCATTGTTAATGTACGTGGATGCTTCTGGTCCTGAATGTCTGTTGCTGACATGTTTAAAAATTTGTGTGTGTGTGTGTGTTTTTTTAAATTTTAACTAGGTTTAAAAAAAAAACAAAACAATCAAAATAAAAAACGTTTTTGCTGTTGTTAAAACAGTCGTTTAAATACCATTTAATTTACTTTTTGTATTAACAGAAAGTTGTAGCAAATATTTTACAATTTGGTTGCTGCATAATTACCCGCAAATATCGGGTGTCTTGCTAAGAGTCTGGGGCATCACATTTTTTAAAAAATTTCATATATGAAATTTCACTAAAAACTCAAATTTTTTTAATTAAAATTTCATTTGTTGATTTATTTGACTATTGGACGTCATATAGCAGCAGAAGACCTAGAAACTTCAAAAATTTTCCTGTTTTTTTGTGAAGAGCCAAATATGAAATTTCACTAAAAATCGAAATTTTTTATTAAAAATCCAACTGTTGACTGTTTTGACTTTTCAATTGCTGTAGCTAAAACGAATGCAAAAATAGATATTTGAAATCACTTCATAATGTCTACCCAGCTTCTTTTTTTTAAGATATTGTCATGACATGTGATGAGATGATATAAATTGAAGGTGTCTTCTTTACTGAAATAGCGCATGAAATGAATGAAACTGGAGAAAAGCACGAAAAAAGCATGAATGAGAAAATATTATGAAATAGAAAATGAATAAAAAGATTTCTAAACAATTAAAGCTGAAATGTGTCCTTTTCGAAAAAAAAGTAGAAGGCAGCAGTGACAAACTTTTTTAAAGATGTTTGATTGTGTGTATATATTTTATTTCCTTTCAGTTCATTTTGCTGAGCAGGACAAAGAAAGCAAAACCAAAAGACTGAAATGTTCATTTTAAAATTTTAAGCCTTTTCTTCTTGACTCTGACGAGTAAAAACTTGACTTAAAACCTGATTTTATAACTGAGTGTTCCCTCTAAAAATATATTTATTTCCCTATATGTGTGTGTGTGTGTGCATGTGTTTGCCTTCATTTTAGTGCGCTACACTTGATCTCAATAGGTTAACCAATTTTCATTTTGGCTTACCTTAAAAATATTCTAGGTGATATTATACGTTACACAGCGTAGTAGTCAGATGAAAATAACCCACAGTGGACTAATTTTTCAGAACCATTTCTTTGGCCAATTACTTCTATTATCAACAACGTGCCCCTATAGAAATATTTTCGGCGAAATTTATACTTAAAATCTGGCCGTTTGTTATTATGGAGATCATCGCGGAAACGCATAGCGCATTCGCAAGCGAAAGCTGCGCTAGTGTATTGCGGTATCGAAAGTAATATAAGCGTAGCCCACAAACTCTGCGTTGTTAAACTTACTGATCGCAACTTTTTCAACAGTTTTATTAATTTCATGTAAAAAGATTTGAAGCGGTGCTTTCGCATGACAGTTTCCGCATTATTTTTGTATAGAGGAGACAAAAAATGAAAGTAGGGTATGCATATAATTTCACAATATCAGCTAGAAAATTCCAAGCTCTTTATCGTGTCAGTAGTATTTACATGAGTAGAAAAGTACTTCTTGCAACAATAGTTATCGCTATAAAGCAGGCAAAAACGATTTTTATACATTACGTTTTTCGTCCTTTCGTATAAATGTGTGTGTGCCTGCATGTGTGTGAGAGCAAACAAGTTTTAGTTTGGGTCCTTTTTTAATGTTGGTTTTAGTTGTTGATGTTGCTGCTGCAGCTGTTTGCTGGTGTTGGAGGTCTTTTGTGTGCGTTTGTTTATGAGTAAGTTTTCTGTTGGTTAATATGTTGCTGATGTTGTTGTTGCTGGGATGCTACAATGTGTGGCAGTCACTAGGAAAAGAAGAAGATTTATGGCGGATGTTGGAATTTAATGAAATTGCAAAATGAAAATGAAACTGACAAACGTACAAAAACCTACATACACACTCTCTATACACATTGCAGAAGGGCAAGCAAAAAAGCTGCAGAGAAATGTATGTATATATGTGCCGGTATATTAAGGTGGCCCTGGGATTTTTCAGGAAAAATATATAAAATTTATTAAAATTATGGGTATTAATATAAAAAATATTGAATGTGTCATCTCAAGTAGCAACTTTTAGATCAATTGCGACAGATAGTTCAAACTTTTAAAATATTGCTGAAGTGTAACACTTATTACAGTGCAATAAATCCTTAATTGAACTCAATTTACCTATAAATTGAGCAATTAGTACTTAATTGTATCATATATTAAAATGAATTCTTTAGCAGCTTTTGTGTAATGAGAGCAAAAATGTCTATGTAAAAACAAAATTAAATGTTATTAAAATCAATATAGCAAAATTAAAAATTCTGAAACTAACAATTTATAAATTTAATAAGATTTTAAACGAAAATACACTGTAAGAAATCATTCAAGAATGACACAAACATTAGGAAGAAGGACACATTACGACAGATAGTTTAAACTTTTAAAACATTGCAGAAATGTAACACTTATTACCCTGCAATAAATCCTTAATTGAACTCAATTTACCTATAAATTGAGCAATTAGTACTTAATTGTATAATATATTAATGAATATTAATGAATTCTTCAGCAGCTTTTGTGTAATGAGAGCAAAAATGTCTATGTAAAAACAAAATTAAATATTATGTAAATTATATTAATTTAAAAATTTTGAAACTAACAGTTTATAAATTTAATAAGATTTTAAATGAAAATACTCTGTAAGAAATCATTCAAGAATGACACAAACATTAAGAAGAGGGGTTAGAATGAAGGTATTGAAGTAGAACTAGTATTTTGGGAGAAAATTATTATTCGGTTGTAAATTATAATTGATTAGGCTAAATGTGTGAAAATCGAGCTTTGCTCAGATTTATGAAAGACACTAAGCCATGGAATTTAAAATATAACAAAAAAATTAAAATGAATCGTATGGAAAAGAATAATTAAGGGATACCCTAATGCACATTGTACATATATACATGCATACTTGTATGTTTGTATGTGAATTAAAACTAAAATACTATCCAACCAGCCAACCAACCATTTCAGCTAGTCTTCGACACGTTTTACTTTGACTCACCAAAAAAAAAAAAAAACGCAAAAATAGGTCTTGAGTAGGAGAAGGTTGTTATTCTGTTGTTTGCTTTATTGTAGGAAAGAGGACTTCCAAACAGCCACACATACATGCATACGGATATTTACTGTTACATAAGTAAACTCACAAAATGGCGTATAAAGCACAAGCTGTTGTTTGTTATTGTTTGTGCTGACTGTTTTGTTGTTTTACTTAAACTCGTACAACTTTCCAGTTCTCATCAACATTATGGCGCTCAAATGTTTGCGTGAGATACTATAGTTACATACGAGATCTGTTCTAAAAATGAACAGCATTTTGAAAATTTCGCGGACTACATACATTCGATTAGAACGTTCTTTTTAAAATGTTGGTGCACTCGTCTTGTGAGGGTCATACAAATTATATGTCAATCAATTGACTGCTAAAAAAATCGAAATGGGATTGTACTTTGAGTCAGAAAAATGCTTTCAACTCCTACAAGCTTTTCAGCAAAGTCGAGAAAATGTGCCATTATTGGGTGTTCTTTCCAAAATAGTTTAATTTTGATCAAAAAACCTTAGTTTTTTGCCCAAAATCAACATCGTAATCATGCCTCAGTCCTCGTATTCATCAGTTTTGATCCCCATAACGTTTTTCTGTTTCCAACATCGAAGAGACCCCTAAAAGCACCATATTTTGCGACGATTGAAGAGATGCAATACGAATCGCTGAGAGAACTCGAAACTATCTCGATACCAAAAAGTGCATGTCAGAAATGCTTCAAGAGTTTCATATATTTTGAGAAAAATTAAAATTCACTTAATTTTTTAGCAGACCTCGTATATGTATGTGGACATGAATGCATATGTGCTTGTGTAGAAATGAATGTAAATTCATCTTAATGTACAGAATAGGATAAAATAGGATTCGATTACAAAAAACCATTGATTTGATTAACAAAATAATTAGGTTTAAGACCATCACGAAATTTAATATAAATATAAAAACCGTTTTAATTGCGGCTCGATAGCACTCGGCACTCGATAGTAAAAGCAGTTCCTTGTTCATTTTGTTATAGCAGCAATATTATTCTTCGGTGCGCACAGTCCTTTCCAATCCTCTCAAGACAATTTAATGAATTTTTTGTTTTAATTCTTATTATTCGAGTTCCAAAATTATTTCATTTCAAAATTATTTATTTTCTGCAATATAAAGGGCTTCCTAGGCCACTACTTCTATATGTGTACCCATCCCTATTTTTCCATAATGACCACTAAATTCTCTAATTGAGGATTTTGAATTGAGAAGAGTAAATTTGTTGCGGACAAATTGACTTCTCGAACAGATTAATTTTTTTCAAAGCAAATTTCCACTATTTGAAATCGTTATTCTGGCGTTAATTGGATGACTCATGATGACTTGCCAAACTATAGTTATTGATATCGATAGTTCTCATGCAGGTAAAAAAACCAGCCGAAATAAGTGACTATTCTATTACGAACAGAAGTTGTTTGAATTAAAAAATTCCGTACGAAATACATACAACTTTTATACGTGACAGAAAAATCCTCTGCATAGTTTTATATATTCGTAGTAAAAATAAAATTTGTCTGCCAGGTTTAATGTATGCAAACCCTGAAAATGTCATGGTCAAGTTATTTTCTTACTGGACCAGTAAACAAGTCAGCAAGAGAACCAAAATGATATACAAAATGCTATAAATACAGTATTCACACAATAAGAACATATTGTATGTAATCAGGCAGATGTGTGCAGGTGTTTGTGTGCGACTAAGGATATAATAAAAGTATAAAAATTAAAAAAAAGCCATTCAAGTCTGCACGAGATTTTCGGAGTAATTAAACGGTTTCAATTCATTTATCAAAGGACATCTATAACAGGAGTGTGTGTCACATACATTTAGAGGTAAATTTCATATACTCAAGCACACAAAGAAAATTTACACTCTATAAGGATATCAAAGGTAGTTGTGGATGATTCTTGTTATAACCCAGTTGGCCAGGTCTTTGAGACATCTTTAATGTCGGGTACGAGTCAATAGTATGTGGTAAAAGGCATACTGAACACTGACCCGAACTTATACAAGATAAACGTAATGTTCCGTAACAATTTCATGGGCGACTATAAAAATATATGTCACTTTATTTCTTTATTTATCCCTTTATTTAAGTATTTGTCAACGTCACGTCAAGACAATAGCGAACATATAACACTTACATACTCAATGTGGGCAAGAATTAATTGCTTCTGACATTCTGTGACCACTTTCTATGGCCTTAGTTGTTAGAGATTGTCAACTGCTGAAGAGAAGGAGTACAGAAGAAGTGTTCTAATTTTCATATTGTCTTGACGTCGTACTTACAATATTTACAGAATATAAAAGACGTCAATGACCCGCATATAAAAGACTATTTCCCCTTATTCTGCAACTAATTGTCAACGTCACGTCAAGACGATATCCGTTTTCCTTCTCTTCATCAGTTGGTCATTTCTAACTTCCTCCTGCTATATTAAAGGCCTTAGACAGTAACCACAGGCTTTCAGAAATAGTAAATTTGCTGTCTTCAAAGTGTTCCATTTTTACTATTATCTTGACGTGACGTCTGCAAAAAGTTACAGAATAAGGGTCAACATCTGTCAACTTATCTTCGCAGACTTCTTAAGCGACAAAGGCAGTACAGGGATATAATCGTTCAAAAAACTCTATTGCAGGTAAAACATAAAACATTGTTATCCTATAGTTACGAACGACGATTTCATTTAAATTGTCGATAGGAAAACGCAATCGACAGATGACGTATAGCACCTTCACCAGCGAAGACAATGTCGTCTACAACGACTTTGCCAACTGGGGAAGATAAAGAAATTATTATTTTGGGTAAATATTGAAATGGTTAAAGCTGTTAAGCCAAGCGACCTTCTCGTTCTTCAAATCTGGCTCGGTCTTTGCGCTTTTTCTTTGAGGAGTTGTCATCTAGGTGCGTGTCTAAGAAACTGAGAGAGGCAAGGCCATGGAAATGAGTCATGTCTTCTGCTACGAAAATGTTTTGTATGTGTGTTTGCAAGCACTTGTGAATGTTTAAATGCATAAGTGCAACACATTTATATTAAAATACCATTTGAGTGACTAGAGTTCATTATTTATATGTACTTCTTCCTATGTGAAGCTTTCATTCAAATATATATTTATGTACTTGATTCGACTTTTTATTCTTGTCTATGTGCTAGTTTTAGTAATTGATGTTGTTTATTTAGCACTTAATTACCATTTAATGTCTAAAGTTTTTTCTAAACTGCCTTTCCTTTTGCTACAGCCAACTTTTATACATCCTTCTTTTCTTACCATTTTTTGTTAAATTTGTACTTGTTTTTTTTTGAACAAAAGCAAAACAGAAAACTTTTCGCTTACATCTTTTTGAAAACTTGATGACCATTTTGTCTATTATTTTCTCATTTTTAAGCACACAAAGGTTTATCAAATACGAGGGATGTGTATGTGTGTGAGAGTGTGAGTGTGTGCGCGTGTGTGTATACTTGAGTGTGATGCTACTTTGGGGAAGTGGTAATTTTTTATATATTGTTTGTAAGTAGTTAACTTAATTACGAATGGGAGCTCTTCCTCCAACTCATACTGAAATTTATTTATTTCTTTGGTGATTTTTAATTGTCCTGTAGTGTTGTGTTGTTGGCCTTTTTAATGACTTTTATTACAGAAAAAGGTCTTTGGTTGTAAACCCACGTTTGTACGTATCTTTCTACTTATATGAATTGTTTAAGTTTGCCCAATGTACTCGTATGTACATACATACATACATACACATGTGTAAGTGTTATGTTACCATAATTAAATATGTGTGCGTAATTGTAACCGCACTCAATGGCAATCTTTGGCTCGTTTGTTGATTGCTTTACGACACCTTAAGGGCTCATTTTGTCTTTATTTCTACAACTTGGCCCATAACACATTCATTCTTAGTCTCATTAAATATTTCTAGACATGCTTGTGCATGCATGTGTTTTTTTAAATATTTAGTTACTTTGTTATTTATTAAATACTCGTTCAAAATGGTCCATGTTAGTGTCCAAACTTCAATATATTTTAATTAAAACTTTCTTTTTTGGGAATTATTGGAATACAATTAATATTAATTGTCTTTTTAGGAAAATTACTAATCAGATTAATATTAAATATACTTTTTTTATATTGAAATTAAAAAAAAATAATAAAAATATTTTTTTATAGCAGTTTTGCCTTATTGGTTCAAGCTCAATTTTACAATAAATTTTTAATATCCCATTTGCAAAGTTTTTTACAATTTCATAAACTCAAAAGTAATATTGAGTACTTACATACTACAAAAAAAAAAAAAATTGTAAAAAAGCAAGTAAAAACGTTATATTCGACCGGGTCGAATCTTAAATACCCTCCAAATATTTATTAGTAAGTAAATTTAAAATGTTTAACTTAGTGGGACAGAGTTCCTTTATATAATATCGTACGTCAACGCCCACTAAAAGGGGGCGGGGTTCAAAAATAGATAATATCATGTTTTCCACAGACCGTCTTAGACTTCATCACTGATCAAGAATATATATAATTTATGGGGTCCAATTCTGTATTTTGGTGGGGTCGTACTGGCAATGGCTGTGAGATAAACATTTCACCTTTGTCATAGAACTCTAAAAACAAATGTTTGAGATAATTATATGTATACAAAATTAAAAAAAAAATTTTATAGGTCATTTAGTGGGAAAGGGGGAAGAAGGGGTAGGGCAGGGTAGTACTAGGTTACGTCTCAGCTTTATCATTAAAGCTTAAAAAGTTTATTTTTAAGGAATGTAGGCTTCAGTAAAACAGTTTGTTGAATTTTTACACTATTTTTGCATATAATAACGCTCACTAAAGGAGGTGGGGTCCAAAATTTTAATTTTTTTATTTTATGGCTCCAAGTCTAACGCGTTGGACCTTCTTTAGTATAAAAATATATCATTTGCTTAATAACATTACAAAAGAAACTTTATAAATTATGTTGTTTTTTAGAGGTTGGTTTAGTTCTTCTTAGGGGAACTTTTTTCCCTCTTGCCCGATTTAGCCCATCTCCGAACTTAACCTGTGGTATTCTTCAGGATATATTTATACTAAATTTCAAAAGTCTAGCTCTTTTCGTTTGGACTGAATCGTGATTTCCACTGATGGACGGACGGACATGCTCAGATCGTCTTAGATTTTATCACTGATCAAAAATATATTTACTTTATGGGGTCTCAGATGGATATTCCGCAGAGTTACAAATGGAATGGCAAAGTGAACATATTCTTTTTTGGAGGGTATAAAAATAAATAAAAATAATTTATTTATTTTTTTTACCGATTATAATATTTAAATCTTTTCCATTGCTTTTTACGTAATATATTTAAAAATTAATATACAAAAAATTTTTTTAAATAAAATCGGGCTGCTTATTAAAGAAATCTAGGATCAAAATTTTATACCCGCCGTTTTTGGTTATGCTGGGCAGCCCCAATATTTAACGCAGGTAGTCAAGTAGAATCTAAATGATTCTTTCTTGAGAAATTACTCTATTCGTCGACGTCAGTCTATACAAAATCAGATCCATCCGGTGATAGATCCAACGCGTGGCACTGAAGTGCTTAATCGGGGCACTTAGTCCGATCTGTGATAAATCGAAAAGGTCATTGAGTATATCTTTGCCTGAAAGCTTGTGTGGATAGCACACAAAGAGAGTAGAAAAAGTTGTTTTCACAGCTGTCTTCACGTCAACCATGACAGACGTACCGCCGAGTTATCGACAAAACTCTCGTCCTACCTGCCCATTATATAACTTGGTATCATGCCCGATTCCCTAATACCCAGAATTTCGGTATGAGCACAAAAAGGGTATTATGTTCTAAGATCATCTGAGAAAACTCCAGACTCTTTGTAATAACTGACGTCGTATAATTTATCTATTTTGCATCTCTTGATCTCCATAATCTACATATTCCTAAATATATATTTAAAACGCCAGTATTTCTTTACTCATGTGTAAAAGAATTGGAAATGTTAAAAATCTTTAAAATCGATCGTTATTAAGAAAGTTATATTTCAAATATTTCTATTAAAAGACACTATGCGGACTTGAGTTCAATACCAGATTTCTTATACAAACACGCACTGTTATTCGTATATAAATATAAATAAATACAATATTTTTTAATTGAAGTTTATATCTGCTTAATATATGTTCTTAATATTGTTTTATATTAAATACTTACTTCTTGCATTTTACGATGACATATTTATCGAATAAATATCGCTTAACAATTATTTAGCATTTTAATTATTGTACACATCAAAATACAATTGTCGTTATGTCAGTACATTCAGTGGGCGAGTGACTCCTTCTATTAGATGTGTCCATATAAATGACCAAGTTCATCGCTCAACAACACAGAAAAAGATGGGTGTATAAATTTACAATTTAACTCTGTTGTCTTATTTTACAATGAACTCATCAATAAGGGTGTGTATGAAAGTGTCATCATTTTGACATTTCAATTAGAGTTTAATCAGAGTTTATTGTTGTATCAATAGGGGAGGTGGCACCTAATTGAAGACACCTATAATAATGATGCAATTTGAAATTGAAGAATAAGGCAAAGCACAGCAAGCGGCAAACAGCCCCTGACAGAGGACAAGAGACAATTGTATTCATTTCAATTTAATTTATGTTAGAGGAGTAGTCTATTAAAATATTATTAAGTATTTTATTTCAAAATTCGTCGTTGCCGTCCCTGATTTTAAGACAAATTCTGGTCATAATTTATTTTTACTGATTTTAAGTAAAAGTTAGGTGCCACTGTGGTTGATTGGTAGCGATGCTTGGCTATTAGTACAGAGGCTGGGGGTTCGATTACCGCCAATGACCTTGGATGTTTGTGAAGCTGTCAGCTAACACAGTGGGACCTAAGAGGACCAAAGTGGGCAGGATTTGTTAATTGAAACCGGCAGTCTGTATAACACAACTTCAGCAAATTTTTTAATTCGAATATAAAATTTAAATACATAAATATCGTTTAATAGCAACCAATTATCAAACTTTAAAGTAAAAAAATCTAAGCACAAGCCTCCAATAACCTCTTAAGAAAAAAATTAATATATTTGTATATATGTACACATGAATGCATGTACATATACATGTACATAATGTATAAAATTGCTTGAAACAAAAATAATATTTAAACAAATTTCCCTAGTCTATCATAGCTGCATCACATGTTTAGCTTTATTTTCCTCAACGGTATGAAGCGGAGGAACACGAAATAAAGACAATTTTCATTAAACTTAAAAAACCCGTAACCAAACGAGACCTCAGCTGTGCTGGCAAGCCTTGTACTTATTAAAGTAAAATCCTTGGATGGTTGCATTTTTTATTATTGTTGTTACGTTTCGCTTCATTTTGTTTTGCTCTTCAAAATAAAAAAAAAAAAACGCAAGAAGGAAAACTACACATCGTACGTACTCCTGCATATGCATATACATTGTATTTCGAATTTTCAAACGGTAAAAAGTAGCTGTATTACCCCGTGGGCCACAAACAACAACAGTAATGATATAAAATATTTATAATATACAACAGGGTTGGACAAATTGTGATGCTTGCAAAAAAAAAAGAACCTTGAAAATTGAGAAAGTTGTTTATATTGAGAAGTAAGAGGAGTAGTCATAGAACTAGTCACGGAAGCGGTTTCCAAGTGACAGCTAGCTCTAGTTCTTAAGCTACACTTAATTTTACATTCTGTCGCCTCTGAAGAAAGGCAATTAGTATTAAATTGCTATTGGATGGATTCCTTGGAACTTTTAAATATATGATTTACAAAAAAAAAAAAAAATCGATCACATTCTCTTTAAAGACAAACTACTCAGATGTTACTCTTTACGAGTATTAAATAATTTTCTAAATAAAAAATTTGTAAAAATTTTCTTCGGTTTTTTGCGGAAAACTACTAAAAATTTCGATGATTACGTAACCGAAATATGCTAGCATACGTTTGTATGTACGTTAAATTTATTTGTATGTATTTTATTTCAAATTATTTTATCCTTATTTTTATAAATATTTTTCTCTCTTCTGAATATCAAGAAATTCCTACCCTAGCATAAGAATATTTTCAAACAGTAAACCGCAATGTTGACAATTTGTTTTTGTTCGGTTCCCATTTCCCATCTAGAAGATTTGGTTTTACAAAAATAAGCCATCATGGCTTCCTTGAATACCGTACTTGTTGTTATTTTATGTTTGTTATGCTCCAGCGTAATTGAATGTCTCAGGTGTTCGTCAGACTCATGTTAAGCCTTTCACGGGATTTTCCTAAGAGTTTTAGAGTAAAAGTATCATTTTTATTTTATGTAATTCTTCATATAAAAGGAAGAGGATGTGTAAAATAAACAAACTTTTTGTACAATATAATTGAAGATTTAAAAGAGGATTTAAGAAATAATACAAAAGTACGAGTACATTTATGTGTATGCATATGCAATTGATGTACTAATAAACCCTGGTAAAGGACAAATAAATATTTAATTTGAAGATGTTATTTTTTACACAGAGAACTTGATTTTCATCTCTTTGATTACAAATTTGTAACTGATAGAAAATAGAGTTAGTGTAAAACTTTGCTGGTGTTAAATATACGAGTATAAAGAAATGATTCACTAGGATATCGGATTTTAGTTAAATGTGTTTTAGTATCACGTTTCTCTGCTTGTCATATAATCCATAGCCAGTACGACATGAATACTATGGCGTCCAGGCTATTTTATATGTTTCCTTTAAAAGCTGTTTTAATACTTTTGTATTCCAGCCGTCATCTTGCCAATAACTAACGCGATTATAAATAACTTACTAAAATGTTTGGCCATATAATCAATATTAACTTGTTTTGTAGCAATAAAACTTTATGAAATCACGTACAAAATGTCAACTTTTATGAAATAAAATAACATAAAAATTCAATAAAAATATACAGCATAAAAAACTGTTTAATCTATGGCAATTTTATAAGACATTTTTCCAAGGCAAAATTATGTACTCGTATATGAAAATACGGAAAAATCGTGTCGCTTTTCATAAGTGTAGGATTAATTGCTAAAAGCTAACAATTTATGCATTGAGGAAAAGCGCAAAAAATGAGAGAAAAAAAAACATCCAGAGAAAATTACATTAAAGTAATTAAATTCGGTGGCTATAAAAAAAACCATCCCTAACATATGCTTTAATTTATATTATATATTTCTGCCTTCCATCATACCACTGTTTCTGCTTGCTTATTTTTCCGGTAGCTTTCGTTTACTTGCTTTTGGTTAATAAATTAACCACACAAGTTGAGGTTACTAGCAGTTTGAAATGTTGTTTACATACCCAGTTGTTTAGAAAAAACTTAAACGAATAAATAAATAAATAAAATAAGAAAAACGTATGCATGAGTTTGTCTCAAATTTTCTCAACAAGATTTATGGTCTTCATTGTAATGAGAAGAAAAACTTGATGCCAAAATATATGCAACAATATTATGAAATACTTGTGGATGTGGAAATAAGTGCGCGTCAATTGAATAGGGAATATACACACATATGTATATAATATTAGGAGGTTAATTTTGATTTGATCTTAATACGAGTACAGTCGAATCCGCTTTAGCGCAACACTCTTTACTGAAAAAAATCGGATTACTGAAAGCGATACAAATCCCCGCACTGATTTTAAGCGCAGCTAGTCTTATTCACTTATTCAACATCGCTTTAGTGAAAATATCGTATAACTGAAAACCAAAAGGAACTACTTTTTGTATGAAACTTACTTCGCTTTAGTGAAAAAATTAACAATGACAAATTTATTTATTAGAAATCGATTGCATAACTTAAGGCTAAAAAAATTATGCATGTTTTGTTCGTTAAAAAATTAAATGGCAAAATTTATTTGTCCTTTTCGCTCTTACGTAATTTATTGTATTTTTCTATTATATTGTCAATGCAAGTGGCTAGACATTTTCGAGGAATCCGTGAAAATTTTCAACAGCAAAATGTGCACATATGCATGTGTATGGTGTGTATTATTGATATAAAAAATATTGTTTTACTGATTTTAAGCAGTACGCTTAACTGTAACAAATTTTGAGTAATCCGAACTACGTTTTAGAGAAAAAATTGGATAACTGGAAAAATTGGGTTTTGGTTATTTCCAGTAAAGCGAAGTCCACTTATATGATTATCCAGCCTGAGCTGCTGAGTTAGTACACAACTCAGTGAATGTTTTTTTATCGCAAAAAATTATTCTAAAATGTTGATGGTGCAGGAACAGTATATAAAAACTTTTTGATAACAATTTTATACAATTGTACAATATAAAAACGATGCAGCAAATATTTCTGTAATATTGGCTGAAGAATAGCATGTCTTCAGTTATGACCTGGATATGATATGACTAGCCATTACCAATTATCCAATACCAATCTTATTAATGAGGGTGTCATGATGCCAGAAAATTTTGTACATATTATTCATTTAAGATCTATAGGTTAAGGTCTATAGTTTTATATAAAAAAAAGTTAAATATTCTAAGAAATTAATATGATTTAATATAATCGGTAAGATAAGAAGTAATCGGCAATTTTCCAATTTACACTGCAAGACCGAACAATACTGTTTTCAGAATTCACCACTCTCCCATCACCTGTATTCATTTGTATTTTAGGTTACTTTTTACTTCACTTCGTTAAATGTGATAACTGTCCTTATCTGTATTTATAAAAATGTGATCAGAAAATTGTATAAAAACAGAGATACATTTTTGAGTTTATTCTTTAACTCCCCTTTATTCTGAATTTATGTTACAACCTTAACAGATTTTGAAAAAATAAAATGCATAGTCCGTTTACTAATATATTGTATTTTTTATCTTCACAGTAGGTAGAACCATAGGACCCCAATTCGGCATGAAAAATTAGAAGTTTTAACAAGATGATAGAGTTTCCTATTCAAGAACTAAAAAAAGTCTATATATGTATGTGTACGTGCTTACAGGTATTTAACAAAAAAAATTAGGGTTTTTAGTTTCTACCTGCACTGGCCCACTGTCTTGCTAATATAAAACAAAAATCTTGCGCTATTAACAAAAACGTTGCTTCCATGGAATTTAAAATTTTTGTAGAAAGTCTGCTATTCCTCGATAAAGTGCTTTAATCGTTTGATAATAATAAAAATATATTTTTATATTAAATTGAATTAAGATTCATAGGCTAATTGTTCGAAATTTGTTTTTAAATCTCAGAAAGACATGATAAATATTCCAAGGCACAAAGGCAAGTCAACATCAGTTTTATTCAACTTACACAGCAGAGCAGAACAGCTGTTTTCGAAAGACGCAACCCTTTCATCATCAGTGCTCATGTGTATTGTGTTTGTCACCACTTATTAGGTGGCTTAGTTGAATTTGATAACAGTTCCTATTTACACAAATTTTATTGTGAAAAAGAATACGAGAACTGTATCAACCTGATGTTAACATGTTATTGTTATAATACCCGTGTTACCGTTTGATTATTTTTCTTCATGTCCCATTTTTCTGAATTTTTTGTTCCATCATACCTAAGTCAAACTTATTTGGTTTGAATTTTATACTTAAGTACATGTGAACGTTTTTCCAATATTTTTTATTATTGGTTGATGTTGACTTTCCTTTGTGCCTTGGAACATTTATCATGTCTTTCTGAGATTTAAAAACAAATTTCGAACAATTAGCCTATGAATCTTAATTCAATTTAATATAGCAATATAAATGTTCGTTAAAATTCTTACTACATACAAAATATATTTTTATTTACTCAATTTTAAAGTTCTTTTTTTTAATTTTCATTTCAAAATGGATCCATTTTTATCACAAATATACATATACATATCTCAAAGTTTGTTTTTACAAATTGCTGGACTATAATAAAAATGTTGCAAATAACCATAACAGATGAATTTTTTCAAATATTAAAAAAAACTACCTGCGCTCGACGAAAAATCCTGAGAAAATTTAATTTTGGGATTTTTAAATCTATTTTTGGGAATTGCGGGGACTAAGAAATAAATCTCATTAGTTTTTTTTTCTTCGCACAGCTATTTTAATTTTTAAGTGTCGTGAGCTTAGGTAACTAACTCTGGGTGTATGATGTCGGAGGTCATAAGTCCGATACCTCACTCTTATCATATATAAAAAATGACCTTTTCCTTGCCATGTATTGCATAAGGGTGCTGTTGGCTGAACTAGTTAACACGAGACTATGAAGCGGATGGTCCTCAGTTCAACCCCCAGTTCAGCATTAGTGCATGGTTGTGTTAGTTGTTGTCATCCTGTTTCAGTGATGATGATGATGATGTTTCTTCTCATCTTTCTTTATCTGTCCTCTTAATACTACCCCAAACTTTCTAGTTCCGGCGCAATGCACTGCATATGTAGGGTTTATCCCCTGAGTGCGGGTCCAAGTTAAAAAAAAGGTAGAGGTCATCCCTTGAGTGTGGCTCGTAGTTGAACAAATATCGCCCACAGTGCAGTGGTTGAAACAAAAATTATATAAAAGAAAATTTCTTTTGATATGGCTTTGGTTAAAGCAATTCCCAGATATTTTTTTTTAAATTCAGAAAAAATTATTTAATGGAATTGTCTAAGAAAATGGATATGACTTAAATAGATTAAGTATACAAATTGAAATATTTAATTTTTATATGAATAAATACCCAAAGAGGTAGCTTTCATACTACACAAGTATTTTTAATGTTCTGTGAAGCCATATTTTAAGGACTTGCAGTGTTTAGAAACCTCATCTATTCACACATTTTGAGAGAGATTTATTAACGAACAACTAAAAATTAAACAGAGAAAAACGCTGCTATCTGCATCTCAACTTACCTGTAGGTACAATGCGATGCATGTTTCTGGGAAAGTATTTTGTTTTTGTGTCTTCATATGGTGGATTATACGGGTAGAAAGTATTTTTTGTTCTTTTCAATTTTAATTAGTAAATTTTTCTTTTGGCTTTTGTGTAATTAGTAAGAAACATACACGCTTTTAGCGGCATTTTGTGCACACATACACAAACACATTTATTGTGATAGTCATGTACATGCGAATGCCGGGAATTTCATAATTAAAATATACAAAGAATTTCAAGTGGGGTTTTGATAAATTGTTCACTTTGTTCTGAGGTTTCATGTTGCTGTACTACGAAGCAATTGCTGGTCTCAATTTTTAATTTAGTTTAGTATTAAATTTTTTAAAATAAATTGCAAGTTTTCTTTTTCTAATGCTTTATTAAATAGAAAAAATTTTGAAACCGAGTGAATTTTATAGAGTCAAATTTATTTGCTTTTTTATATAATTAAACTGTGTGGTGTTTTTTGTTATAGATCATGGTAGGAGAAATCTTCGGCCCATTGTGCTATCCGCACCGAAATAGCTTGAACATATAACTTTAATTTGCCATCTGTTCATAAATATCGTGTATAACAAGGATTGAATCTGCTTTTAAACTCTCCACCGTAAAAGAAAAACATATTAAATTAACTTTAAATTATTTTATTGCCCGTATATTTCACGCATAGCAATTTCCCAAAATACTTTTATTATTATATTTCGGCGTTAAGCGTATTGAAGAGAAAGTAAAAGGAAACTTTGCGGTCTTTGCAACATTCTTTTGTTTGTGTGTGTGTGACAAACAGGAAAAACTTAACAGTTTTCACTTTTAGTTTCAACAAAATACCGGATGTTATTAAAAACATATAAGAAAACTTGAAATTCCACAAATATTCTAAGAACAAGCCGAAAGGCTAAAACGGGATGAAAAAAAGGATACTGGCTGATTGTTGATATTTTGTTGCCAGAACAATTTTATGGTTTCCGCTTAACTGATAATTTAGGGATCATAACTATTGCTGCTGATGTTTGGTAAAGAATTTATATTAAAGAAGTAAATTTAATTTTTAATTTGTGTTGGATATTTTTATTTCATTTGGTTGTTGCTCTCCATCCCTTCCTGGCTATTTCAATTTCATTAAATTAAATAAAATACCCGAATATCCTCTTTAACAACTAATTAAAGCATTTGTCTTAATATCTTACACTTTTGGTGTTTGGGTGCTGCGTTTTAATTAACACATAAACAAAAATACACGTTTCGTTATTTGGTTGATAGTAAATTAATATAAATGTTTTTCCATCGAGACTTTTTTTCTCTCCTTGGCTTGAGTCTTTATTGTAGTGCGCTTTTTTTACGGTTAGGCATTTAGAGGAAGTTGAGAGTTTTGTTACACATTTGCAAGGGTTATAGATGTAATTTTGCAATGCCAATTTATATAATAAAAAATATTTTTATTATAATATGCCACGAAATCAATACTGATTTTTATTGCCACCAAAAAAGAATTGGAGAGATATTGACTTTGTCATTCCGTGTGTAACGCAGCGATATATCCCTCTAAGACCCCATAAAGTATATATATTCCTGATAAGTGATGAAATCTAAGACAATCTAGCCATGTCTGTCCGTCTGTCTGTGAAAATCACGCTACAGCCCACTTGAAAAGAGCCAGACCCTTGCAATTTGGTATAGATAAATTTTGAAGAAGAGCACAGAATCAAGTTCTTAAATTGGCTGAATCGGAACCGAGGGAAACAAGTTCCCCTAAGAAGAACTAAACCAATCTCTAATCCTTTTAACTTTTTTTTTGTACTTTTGTTAAACAAATTATATATTTTTTTGCCAGAGAAGGTTCAAAGCGTTGAAATTGGAGCAATGAAGTCAGAAAAATTAATTTTTGGACCCCGTCCACTTTAGTGGGCGTTGAAGTAACATATTACATGGGAAAATAGTGAAAACATTTAACAAATTGTATAACTTAACATTTCTAGAAAATTAAATTTTAAAGCTTTTATTACGAAGCTGAGGTGATCTCTGATCTTCCCTCCCCTCGACTTTGCCATATTAGTGACCCTATAAAAAAAATTGCTTTTTATACTTAATAACCCTAAAAATTGACTTTTTAGTGTTTTTGGCCAAAGATGAGATGTCTCCTACACGGTCCCTCCCGTAGTCACCACGACAAAATAGAGTTTTTATTTATTAAATATTTATAGGCTATTTAAAATTCCACCTGGTCGAATATAACGTTCTTACTTGCTTTTTTCTCTTCTCTGTATCGTTTCAATTTTAGTATATGTTCTGCCGAAGCAAGAACATATATTAAACACAACAACAGGTCTATGAGGCCTAAGTGTAATCCTGAACGGATTGGGATAGCCCTTGCTTACACCCCTCTCTTCAACCTAACCTAATCTAACCTACTTGTTTTCTACTTATCTTCACCTATTCGTATAGTAGTGTGAACTCGTATCAAAAATTCGTCGTTATTCGAAGAGTAACTGGTGGTATTCAGTGTTTGATGCAAAAGGTCTTGCATTATTGCAAATGCAAAATTTTTGTTCTCTATAGTAACATCTTCTCAAATACTCTCCCAATTTGCAAATGCAACGTAATTTGAACAAGATTCCGAATACCGCCATTGTTTTTATAAATTTCTAAAACTCACTTGATTTAATTGACTTGTAAACTTGTAATTATTTGAAGTCCATATTAGACCCTACACTTCGAGTTTCTGAGGATGGCTTAGGCCCCCTAGAAGGACCTAGTCAATAGATATGTTGAATACTGCTTTATCAGAGCATGCTTTCCAAAAAAAAAAAAATTAAATTTTGTATCAAACGAACAAATGAATGATTCCTACACAAGTCTAAATAGTGGTCTCAGCATTCGCATTCGCCTTTGCCTTTGCCTTTCACTTTTTCTAATAAATGATATTAATATAAAAAGCTTCTGAAAGTTTTCTAACTAAATACAACACTCTATTCCTGGCCTTTCTTTTATTTTTGCTACTAATTTAATATATGCCGTAAATATTACAAGTCCATTCTATCTAGTTGCCGTCTCCTTTCTCTTCCTTTTTATGCTGCAAGAATAACAAGAATTAATGGCCTTTAGTGTGACACAATTATCAACTGACTACTGGCTAAAGATTGTCTTGTTTTGTGTCATTTAATACACCTTTATTCTAAAATACATACTTTATTTATTCATAATATGGCATAAGGTTTCGTTAAAGGTCACCACCACATCCCAATGAAATAAGAAAGATGGTAGGAAAATTAAAACTCCGCAAGGAAAGAAAAAGAAAATTAAATAGCAAGGCCTCAATATTATTACATTTACCTAGAAAATAAAAACCAATTTAGAAGACTACAATCTTAACTTGTACAGGAGAGGAGTGGAGAGGGGGGGGGGGGGGGGCAGAATTCTCGTTGCTGCATAAAAATTTCCACCCTTATTTGTTGGCCAAAAATCTAGCAGAGTTTTCTAATTGGGTACCATATGAAAATAACGTCATCGATGTAATTTTGCGACAATTAAGTCGTGAAATTAATTTATGCCTGCAATTACGACGCGTCGTCAATAAAACACATTCATCTTGAGTACAAAAAGTTAATTGGCTTTTTGCGTTCAATTTCTTTTTGTTCAGCTTTGACAGTATTGTTTGTTGGTAAGGGAGTGCCACTTCATAGGTATGGACCGTTAGTAGAAAGACATGCATAAGAATGTACGGTACAAGACGAACAGTTTTTAAAAAATATGTCAGTACAGGGTGTCGTAAGCAAGTGGTAATTGGAACAGGTTGTTATTTGGTACTAATAATTCTTAGCTTGAATTTTAGAACCAGGTAAAAATTTATTTGAATGACTGCCAACAGCAGGAGAAGTTTTACTAAGAAAATACAACTTTTTAAACTCTATAGAAATTTAATATAAAAACCAATATCTATAAAACTAAGTTTAGTTTATTAAAAAATGGGGAAACAAATTTGGGCATTTGCAGAAAGTTTTTCACTGAAGCAAACGGAATTTTTGTCTCAGGTTATATCGCATGTTGAACCGGCAGTCGATTTATAAGGCATTAAAAATTGTTGAGAATGATTTTAGGAACAGGGAATGAGTAGCGTCTATTGTAGAATTCTAATGCGGAAAATAGACCCAAAACAGTACAAGCGTTTAAAATTACCATGAATTATCCTTACCTTACTTGCACTTTTTATAATGACTTGCACTTTATATAATGACCTGCACTTTATATAATGACTTGCACCTTTTATGATGACTTGCAACTTTTGTTAATGACTTCCACTTTTACTTTTTCTAATTATTTGAACTTTTTACAATGACTTGCACTTTTTATAATGACTTGCACTTTAAATAATGACTCGCATTTTTTATGATGACTTGCACTTTTTATGATGACTTGCACTTTTCATAATGACTTGCACTTTTTATAATGACTTGCACTTTTTTTAAAGACTTGCACTTTTTATGATGGCTTGCACATTTTATGATGACTTGCAACTTTTTTAATGGCTTGCATTTTTTACAATGACTTGCACTTTTTATAATGACTTGCACTTTTTATAATGACGTGCACTTTAAATAATGACTCGCATTTTTTATGATGACTTGCACTTTTTATGATGACTTGCACTTTTTATGATGACCTGCACTTTTTATAATGACTTGCATTTTTTATAATGAATTGCACTTTTTATGATGACTTGCGCTTTCATAATGACTTGCACTCTTTAAGATGACTTGCACTTTTTATGATGACTTGCATTTTTTATAATGACTTGCACTTTTTATAATGACTCGCATTTTTTATGATGACTTGCACTTTTTATGATGACTTGCACTTTCCATAATGACTTGCATTTTTTATAATGACTTGCACTTTTTATGATGACTTGCGCTTTTCATAATGACTTGCACTTTTTAAGATGACTTGCACTTTTTATGATGCCTTGCACTTTTTATAATGGCTTGCACTTTTTATAATGACTTGCACTTTTTTCCTTACTAATATAATAAATATGAAAGTCTATCTGTCTGTTAGGTTCTCATGCTCAAACCGCTGAACCGATTTAGATGAAATTTGGCATAGAGATAGTTTAAGATCCGAGAAATAATATGGGGTGGTTTTTATTTTTGGAAATGAAAGTATTGAGTCGTCAAGGGTGTTCGAAAATTTATATCGACATATGAAATTATTAAACTGATAACTAAGAACCTTTTAAAACTGGATGCAATAAAAAAGAAGCACAAAATTTTCTTTTATATCTCATTAGATTTTCCAAAACATAATCATGCACTAATGAATATTAGAAATGCTAGACTCTATATTCAACACACTAATGCACATTAAAAAAATGTATGAGTATGATACCGAAGTTTTGTCTGAAAGTGTAGTGATTGGTGTCTGATCTAGTAGTGCTACATTATAAAGAAAATTAAATTGTTTTTATCTCGAAAGTTGTAATAATCGTTAAGTTATTCCTCGCTTCAGCTTAAGTTACCTATTACCGTCAAGTACGATACTATAAAGGCAAGCTGTAATAATGGCTCCAAAACTAAAGAATCACCCTGTACTTTGCAACTATCCTGGGCTCTATATACGTTTGAAAATAAAATATAATACTCAAAAATTTCCATAATTTGTCGATTTTTATGCACAATGAGCAATAGATTCGCTTCAGTTTTGTTGTTGTAATTAGTTTCACATATTCTGTTCGTAGCTCATGCAATCAACGTGGCAAAATTACACAAAGACTGATACGTAATAAAATTCACGGAACAAAACCTCTTAATTGGGTGCAAATATTTTTATCCTGAGCAAATATTTCTCTACATACTTTCAACACATATGGGGCGAGCGAGTAGTGGTGTGACTATATTAATACTTTTGCATTAAAGCGAAAATAAAACACGTTTCGTGCGGACGAAAAAAAGCAATTTTTTCTTGTGTGTTGTAACTATAAACAAAATAAAAATTATGGTTAAACTACGTAAACCAATTAAAATTGAATGAAATCCTGCACTGTTACCACCACCAGCAGAGCACCATCATCGCTATTAACAGCTCCAGTGATGTCTACAACTTCGTATACCTTGTGTACCTTTATGAGGCTGGTGGTTCGTATACAAGTACGTTGGTCATTGCCCCATGCCACATTAAGATCATAAACATTCTTGTTTAAATCATTTTGAACATGTACACACACATGCACATATAGAACTTTTGTCAGTTGTACTTTCTGTAACATATTCCGGGGCGTATTTTTATGTTATCATCATCATAATGTTGTTGTCTAGTTTTATTGTATTTTATTATCATTTCATTTTTATCACAATATGGTCCAAATATACACACTCGTACATTTGCAGGGCATGTAGGTATTTTTATTTGCCATTTCTTAACGAAATGTCCAAAGATGGACATTTAGTTACGCCAGGATTAACTTTTATTTAGTTTCATTGACTATTTATGCCCAATTCAAAGACGGAAATGTTCCTTTTTATATCATTATAATTTGTAACGATGCTACCATTACTAATTTGTAATATCATTTGATACTCTAGTATCATTTGTTTGGCTGGAGTTAGCAAATTACATGGAATATTATTTTGTAAAATTCCTTTTTTTTTTGTTTGTTTGTATATCTGTAAGTATTATTTGTATATTGCAGAAGCAAGTAACTATATGGCAAAATTTGCCTTTTATGATAATTGAGATTACATATATGTATTTGTGTTGCTGGTGTTCTTCTTAAGATGATACTCGTATGTAAGGAGTGTTTCTGGTAGGCCTGCCCTATCAAATTCAAATGGGATATTATTGTTAAATTATTTTTACGGATAAGACTAAAATGGTTTTTATTAAAGTTTTATATAAACTGTTACTATTTATTTACATTTATATTTGCAAGCATTTAACTTACGGTAGTAGCAGAAACAAATGCATTGAACAATCGTATCGTAAATAAATTATATGTGATAAGAAATTATCATATGTATGTATATTTAACAAAAAAAAAACAAAGTGTGAAAAATTCAGGAAAAACAATGGCAAATTCTTGAACAATTTGTTTTTTCTTTGCATCATAATAAATGAGGGTACAGAGTTCGACTCAGCACTTGGCCATGAATATGGTGCCGAATTATTCTGATCTGCATTATTGCATGATTGCGTTACTTGTTGACGGCTTGCTTCAGTGACGAAGATATATCACTGGTCACTGAACTTCACCTTTAGTGATTGATACTATCATGCACTAAAGAGCAGAGGAACAGCACCCTCCTTCGTCGGCCCTATAGCAAAAATTCGCCAGCGAAGTAAGGATTCTCAGCTTTCTTTATCTCTTCTCTCAACACTGTCCCATTCTATCTATTACGGCACAATGCACTGCACACGTCCTAGTCCTGCTACAAAATAAAAAATAAAAAATGCAAAAAAAAAAAATTAGTGGCCTAAAGTAATAATTTAACTCCTATTTGTTCTCCATTACGGAGTTTATTGTTCATTGTTTTTAGATTAAAACAATTTTGAAATTAAAATAAATCAGCAAAAAATTGAGCTGCAAATTGCTAAAATAGGTACGTTGTTCCTTTCGAAGTGTGATAAATATTTCAAGGATCAAGTTTTGGATTCAGTTCTCGTATTCCATATTCTTACAAAATTTGTACAAATAAAAACCATTTATTATCATATTTTACTATCGCATGCAATAAATGGTGATAGCCAAAAACACACACGAGTACTGTTGATGGAAATGTATCAGGTTCCGAAAATGGCTGTTCTCGCCTGCTGTGTAATGTATTAAACATATTCACGACAGCAGGCTACCGACTACACAACTACAGAAATAGGATATATGTGATTATATGGGGCTTGATTATATTGGATGCTACACGGCTGGTTGTTGTCCGTGCTACTTTTCCCATATAAACACATGTATTCTATTTCTGCAGTCATGTAGTCGGTAGCCAGCTGTCGTGGACGTGCTTAATGCATAAGTTAGATAATTAAATTGATGATGACTTTCTCATGTGCCTCGAGATATTTGAGAGATTCGAACTGCAGTCTATCATTTTTAATTGAATTTAATATATGGAAAAATAGCTCAGAGAAATATTACGCATATGTTACACTTTCATTTGCAATTATCGCGTACTTTCAACTCATATGGTTCTTGACACTGATAAATATTTTTTTCTGCTCCTATGTATTCTATATCCGTCATTATCGCACTTCGCCGAACCAAAATAAGTCCTTTTGCTTTTGAAAAATATAACAGCCGGAAAATATAACAGCCTTATCAGAGAGTGGACTTGATAAAAAAGTCATCTGTTCTCATAAATAGCATTTCCGACTTTGAGAATCTGGAACCCTTGTTGCCGAGAAGGCACTGCAACAGTATGTACACGAGTAAATATACTAATTCATTTGCAAAAGAATTTTGATTTTAATTTAGCTCAAATTTTAATTACCTGTTTAAAGAATTCGAAAGAAAATACTTTATATTAAACAAAATTATTTCCATATAGTACAAGTTTTCTAGTTAGCAAACGTTTTTGATTGACAAGATAATTGAATTTCTTGGGAAAATCACTAATTAACAATGCAGTCTTTTGGTTGGCCCATTTACCCGCTCCATGGCAAACAAAATTATTAGTTAAAGTTGATGAAACAAAAATAACAACACAAAAAAAAAAAGATAATTAAGAAATTTTCTAAAGAAACAATGAAAATTATTGCAATAAGAGAAGACAAGACAAGTCTTACAAAAACAGTTTTATGCAGGAAATTATAGAAAAAAAAAAAATATATTTACCAAATTATAATTTTGATTGACGTGTTACAAACAACGAGGAGAAGGAAAATTTTTGTGGAACAATATGACACAGAAAGAAATACCAAAGCAAAATAGATAGTGCTAATAATAGGAAATTGTTTATGATATGCTTGTATGATTAAATTGAAATTTGTATTGCTGTTTTAATTAAGGAAATAATCAGCCATATTACAGAAGGCGATTGCAAACGAAATTTAATTTCTTTCTTGAACAGACCTCAAATATAAGCAAGTTGTTCAATAATTATTTAAGTGATATTATCAACAATTAATTTTTGACTCAACTACCACTCATTACTTTGTAATGTTTTCACTGGCAGATAAAACAAAAATATAATCGAATCCGCTTTAGCGCAATACGCTTTACTGAAAAAATCGGAATACTGAAAGCGATACAAATCCCCGCACTGATTTTAAACGCAGCTAGTCTTATTCACTTCGCTTTAGCGAAACATCGCTTTATTGAAAATATCGTATTACTGAAAACCAAAAGCATGCCCATAACTACTTTTTGTATGAAACTTACTTCGCTTTAGTGAAAAAAAAACGATGACAAATTTATTTACTAGAAATCGATTGCATAACTTAAGGCTGAAAAAATTGTGCATGTTTTGTCTGTTAAAAAATTAAATGGCAAAATGAATTTGTCCTCGTCGCTCTTACTTACTTTATGGTATTTTTCTATTATATTGTCAATGCAAGTGGCTAGACATTTTCGAGGAATCCGTGAAAAAAATTTTCTGTGAATAATTTTTTTTTAAATAAAATTTTACGTTAAATTGACGTAGAAAAAAATATTCAGATTTGATATAACAAATATTGTTTTACTGATTTTAAGCAGTACGCTTAACTGTAACAAATTTCAGTAATCCGAACTACGTTTTAGAAAAATAACCTGATAACTAAAAAAAAATTGGTTTTGGGTTATTTCCAGTAAAGCGGAGTTGGCTGTAATATGATCTCAAGAAAGGGTTTAAAATCACCGGAATTAGTGATATGCCTGAATGATATTCTCATCAATGTTTGTTTGTTGCTTGTAAAATGATGTTTTTGTCAGTTATAAACATTTTTTAAAATTTAATTTGTTGCTGAGATGATTTCATTTAAAAGTGGAGTAAATGTTAAAAAAAAAATTTTATATTTCCAACAACTTTTAATTAGACTATGGAAAAGTTTTTAGTTTCACATGGTGTTTTTTAATTTTTTTCTTGGCTAAACCCTTAAGTTTGTAGCAGAGTTTTATCCTTGTTGCTGTTAGCAATTCGCTACAATAAATGTGAAAAACTTTAATGATGAGCTGGAGAAAAAATTTAAGTTAAAAGGAGTAGCAGTAATTTCGTGCGTTAAGCTGTAGTGCATATATCATATCCATTTCTTCAGGAAACAAACTTTCCTTAAAAGTGAAATCGAAAATATATCTATAATCTCGTAGCTCCATCGCAATGTATAGCATGAGTAAGCGGTCTTACCCTGAGTGCCGGCTCCACAAAAAACAAATTCTATACGAAACTACAGTTCCCTTCGACTAATATTTGGCATGCATTTCCATATTGTAAAACAAGTTTTTGTAAACTTCCATAATATTCGAGTAAATTTTATTATGTAACGTTTTATTTCATTCATTTCAGCACAACTTTTATTTTGTTATTTAATTTTTATGTACGGATTTCCATAGAAACTATTTTGGAAAGCTCTAATAACCACTGGAGTTGAGTAAAATCAATTTTGACAGTTACCTGCAGCGTTACAAAAAAACAAAAACGAAAAAAAATTTGCCAACATTTTATAAAATAAATCCAAAAATGAAAAAAGGAAACTAAAAGTTTTCATATACGATATTAAGCCTTTAACAGAGTGTGATGTTTAATTTTCATATTCTCACTGGTTTCCGCAGGGAACTCAAGCACAGGAAATGAAAAGCATAAAGGAGCAACCATTTTGTTCTACATATTCACCCTATATTCTTGTGGAAATACATAAAATTCTGAAACCACAAAATTACTCATATTAAAGTAAAATATAAAACTTCAATTTATGGAAATGCTAGAAGATATAAAAAAATTCATTTGTACACTTTTCTATTGTCATCGGTATTTCGAGCTCCTTGAATGCCCATTACAATTAATTGTGAGTGTACATTAATATTAAGCCGCCTATGTTGGAGCTTGTAATCTTTACAGTCTTATTTTATATATATTTTTTTACGAAAATGTTATGATAGCACCAGTTGTTAGTTAGCCTTTCATAGTTTTCGTTTTGTTTTATATATTGTTCAAATAGTTTTTCTTTTTTTCCAAAAAAACTTTTAGTTTCCTCTTTTTATGTACAACTTTATTTAACAAAAACTGCATGCCAACAACAATGAGCTTAAAATTGCTTAACGAAAGTTTGAAAAAACTAAAAACTGATTTCAAGCAAACACCAGGCCAGCCATCACTGCGTCAAGTGTTGCAGGTGTTCCATAATATGGGATGAAAAAAGTTTAAAAATTTTAATTTCTATAAAAGGAAATTGCAAAAAAAAAACTGCAAAAACATTCACAAATAATTATAGAAATTAGCAAAAAAAATTTATATATAACCTACTGTTAGGCTTTATTGTATAAATTAATAATTGTAGCCTACTTTAAGGGGATGAATTGCATGCAATGCTGCAAAGTTGTTTGAGTATTTTGTAGATAATTTTATTTTGCTTTCACATCTCTGTTTATAAAAGCCGACTATTTTAAATTAAAACTTTATCGTAATTTTCATTTTCTTAATGTCAGTCATTCCTTTATGTTTATGATCTTAAACAAAAATTTATAGCTTCATCAAATTATAAGTTTTTGCAGTCAGTTTTTTTTTCAAAATGCGTTCCAACAACTTTTTCAATTTATTCCTGTGTTTTTTTTTCCTTGTGCATATTTTGCTTTTCTCGCCAACTACAGCTGCAAACGCAGTACAGCACCAACACATTTCCATAAAGTTTCTTTGTTTATTATCATATCTAAAACTGAAAACGTTAATAAAATGTATTTCCTGAGCAAAGAAACATATTCTTTAAAACTCTACTCATATGGGATTTTATTTTAAAATATTTTTATACTACTTTAACAAGGAAATTTATAAAACTACCTTTTAGCAAATGAACAGAGGTTTGTTGAGATATTAAAAATATTTTTCTTTTTTTAAATAATTCTTTAGGGAATATTTTCATAGAAGCGTTGGTTTTTCGTATTGAATACAAGCGGTATTTACACTGATTGTAATAAAATAGTGAGGTAACGAAGTTGGACTAATTGCTGTTCAAACTTTTATGAGATCTTATGCCAATTGTAGTGGAAATTGGCTGAGAATCGAAACTTAGTAAAATGTCCTGCAGAAAGCTATTCTAAAGGTGCTTTTGGCTGAAGTAGTAGAACACGAGACAATGAAGCGGAGGATCCTGAGTTCGAGCCCGCGCTGAGTCATGAAATATTGTGTTGAATTCTTCTGATCAGCATTAGTGCGTGGTTGTGTTAGTTGTTGCCAGCCTGTTTCAATAATGAAGTCATAGTCACTGGTCACTGAACATAATTGGCAGCGACTGACACTATCATGTACTAAAAGCAGAGTAACAGCATCCACCTTCGTCGGCCCTGTAGCAAAAATTAGCCGGCGAAGTACAAAAGGTTAAAAGATACAAAAAAACTGTCTATCTTCTCATCTTTCCTTACCTGTCCCCTCAATACTATCTCCTCGTTTTCAATTCCGGCACAATGCATTGCATATACAGGGGTCATCCCCTGAGTGCTGATCCAAGATAAAAAAGGGTCTTTTATTAAGTGTTTTCTATCTTTAACATTAAATAACACAAAATGTTTGCGAGATATCATCGCCATTTTTTATTCATTTGAAAGACCTATTGAAATTATTATATCCAAAAAATGTTCACCAGAGTTTCTCCGAAATTTTGAAATTTCCACGACTCTAGCGCATAAATCAAACTAAATGTAATCGATGGCATAGGTTATGTTAGCATTGAGGACACACAAGAAAAAAATGTAACGGGGTCGCACGATATCGGTGGCCAGTTTACATCACCTCTACATGAGATGACCTTGACTTCAAATCGATCGTGGCATAAGCTCTGTGATTTGTAACCCAGTCTTGTTGGAATCACATTCTGTTGCTGTCCAGATTATCCAATTGAGATAGACAGAAGTTGGTAATCCTTGATAGCCTGTCCAAAATCATATTCAAAGAAATATCGACCCATGACGGCTCTAGTTCAAAATCCAAATCAAGCAGAAACATTCTAAGGATGCACTGGACGCTCTTTGATCTGGGGTGGATTTTTTAAACTCGGAGTAGTACTCAGGGGATGACCCATACATACACTTGCATTGCTCCGGAACATACACTTGCATTGCTCCGGAGGGGATAGTATTCAGATCCTTTGGGTAGCGGTGCTTATGGCCTTATATAATAATAGTATTCAGGGGACAGTTAAAGAAAGATGAGAAGATAGAGAATTTTTTGTAGTGATTTTACTTTGCAGGCTAATCTTTTGCTACAGGGCCGATGAAGGAGGCTGCTGTTCCGCTGCTCTTCAGTACATGATATTGTCAATCGCTGTTCAGTGGCCAGTATGTCTTCATCACTGAAACATAATGACAACAACTAGCACAACTACGCACTAATGCGGATCAGAAAAATTAGACACAATATTCATGACTGAGAGCGGAGTCGACCTCGGGACCCTCCGCTTCACAGTCTCGTGTTAACAACTTCAGGCAACAGCACCCTCATTTATTCAGAAATAGGCCTTGTCTCTAAAAATTATTTTTCGATGAAATTTAGGATCAGTTGGCAACTTATTTTTGATAAAACAATTTTTATTATTTGTACGTCTGAATAAAAAATGGCCTTTAGCAACTATACAAGTTCGGAAGTCCCTGTTCGAACGCTCTCCAAGTGACGGAAGAAATTGTTCACTGAGGTTCTATAGGAGGTTCAATACCAAAATTTCGTGTAGCGTACAGCCTCCTACAAATTCCATAATTTTACGAAAATTTTCAAATGAATCCGGAACCGAAAATATTTGTTTAACCTCTTAGTCCCATATTCATAAAAAATAAAACTTATTTCAAATCTGTTTTAAGAAAATTTTGTATGATAAAATTTTATTAAAATACATTTCAAACTAATTTTAAATTTTATGAATACCGGGGTTAAAGTATAATTTGTTTTAACTATGAATATAAGCCACTGCAGCTTAAAGCATACTTTTATATGAATATGAATATCACCCTTAAATTTTTTGAAAATAATAAGAAGTTGATTTTAAAAATGTGAAATATTTTTACCACAAAAAATAAAAGCTAATGAAAACTAGCTAAAGGAATATATTGTAATTAGTGGCTAAAAAATGTCGTGCATATGGGCGTGGCATATACATGGGCGTACGATATACATAATATTGTATTCTTACAGGAAATCAATATGACTCCTTTAAATAAAGTGATTAGAAAAATATTTTGTTTTTATGAACCTGGTGTTGCTTACTTTTCGAATCATAATAATATTATCATATTGACTAAATGTTTCCACAATAATGAAATTTAAACTTTAATATATTTATATCGTTGTACTTATTATAAGCCTTAACAATCCTTTCTTAATTAATATTGAAAATATTATATTTATCTTTTTGTATTCAAAATAATAAAGCACCAACAAAAAACCTGATAATGACATCTAATTTGTGAAATTAGAAGACCACAACACATTGTATTCTTACGTTTGTGTTATTTTGCATGTGACATGATAAAATATTATGCAAAATCCCTAAAATGCACTTACTTCTTAAGTAATTGCTAACCATGTAGCTGTAGGCCAAGCAATAGATATTGTGTGTGCAAGTAGGGAGTGTACATTCGTGCAACTGCAACCAAACATTTGCTAGATAGCCCAGTATTTCGAAATAAATATATTTTAAACATTTTAAAATAAATGACACTCTGTACATCATAACATCAATCTTAAATTGACAATACACTGGAAGCATTTTGTTGTTTTGCTTGTTGGCTAGATTGTTGCCTATAATACAATACTTTCTCGGCCACAACGAAAAATTAATGGTCACATTTGCATTCTTAGGGGAATATAAATGTAGTTGTTGTTACAAACGAGTGTGTTTACGACTTAGGTTGTGGTTATTTCGGAAGATAATGAGCAGAGTTATTGTAACCAAAATGCCATATAATAAGCAAAATGAGATCTTAGACCTTGTCCGTGTGTACCTGGCTGCCAAAGGATACACTTTCAAATGTACATGTATGAGCAAACAATTGAAAAACCTTTTTCGTAAATGCATACGAATAATTATAAGCCACAATATTGTATTAACTGCTAAAACCTACAACAAAACACTTTCAGCCATATCAAATAACAACACTTTACAGTGGGCTTAACATTTTAATTACTATGGGGCTTTAATTGCAAGAAGCAAGCAACTTAACAGATTCCTATAGTTTAGAAATACAAGATTAAATTTTCACAATGATTTTTGTATATTTTTTGCATTGAGTCATTGAAGCAAGTAACTTTTTTTTTTTTATCTTGGACCAGCACTCAGGGGATGACCCCTATATATGCAATGCATTGCGCCGGAACTGAAAACGAGGGGATAGTATTGAGGGGACAGATTAGGAAAGATGAGAAGATAGAGTTTTTTTTTTTTTTTGTAGCTATTTCAACCTTTTACTTCGCCGGCTAATTTTTGCTACAGGGCCGACGAAGGTGGTTGCTGTTACTCTGCTTTTTAGTACATGATAGTGTCAGTCGCTGACAATTATGTCCAGTGACCAGTGACTATGCCTTCATCATTGAAACAGGCTGGCAACAACTAACACAACCACGCACTAATGCTGATTAGAAGAATTCAACACAATATTTCATGACTCAGCAGGGGTTCGAACTCACGACCCTCCGCTTCATAGTCTCGTGTTCTACTACTTCAGCCAACAGCACCCACTTAGATCGATTTCTGATAGCACTTCTAGTCCATGTGTTGTGTGAAAACTTGTGTCCCGAAAGATTAAAAGCAGGAAATTTGCAAAGAAAGTGGAAAAGTTTTCATCTAGGAGTATCCTCTTACAACATCCACTGATCTCCCAATGAGCCACTGATCTCCTAGAGATATCCCTACGGGGTCTACTTAGTAATTGCATTGCACGACTAAAATTTACAAGGACACATTTGAGGGTGCTGTTGGTTGAAGTTGAAGTTGCTGTTGGTTAATTTCCTACCAGCTGTTTTCAGCTTTAGGATACTGCTTGAAAATTCCAAACGGCATGACTTTAGATTTGGCATTGGATACATTTATATAGGCTGTTTTTTTTATAAAGTGACACAAGTTTAAATCATAACAAAAGAAGGAAACATATTTCTAAAGGTACGATCACACTTATCAAATATTTGCCCAAATAAGCGTAACCACTAAATACGAATGAAAGACTTTTTAATTAATTCAAGTGTTTATAGAGTCAAACAATTTCCAATAATATTGAATTCAGTGACACTTTCTATTCACTTTGAATGAAACTGATTTACTTGATAAACATTTATCTAAGCCAAAATAGGTTTCATTAGTTTTTAGTGATTACGCTTTTTGGGGCAAATATTTGATAAGTGTGAACGTACCTTAACACCAATGAAACGGGCTTTATTGGAAAGATAATTTTATGAAATTAATTTCTAAATATAATTTCTGCCATGTGGTCGCCACGGGTGGCACGTAGAAGGCGCAATGTGGAACACTAATTTTTAACAACAAAAAAAATCGTCCATAAAGTGGAAGGACCAGAGCTCAGATTTACTCGATTTTACTCGCGAGTGAAAAATACTCGCGAAGAAGAGTACTCGAAGATTACGAGTGTTACAAAAAGTTTACTCTCCACTCGTTTGTTTTAGGTGGGAGTACTCGCGAGTACTCCTTTTTAAAAAGTCAGAGTGGGAGTAAAAATTTTCGAAATAGAGTGAGAGTTTACTCTTAAGAGTAAAATCGAGTGGAAAAATAGAAACTCTTTGTCTTTGCTGACTAGTGTGTGCTTGTGGTTTTTGTGTACTCTTTCAGTCTTTCCATACAGTGCGCGTGTGCGGAGCAATTAGTTGGTTTTATAAAAAAGTTTTATTATATTTTTAAAAGTTTACTTATATTTTCTCTATTATAATGAACAATAAAGACATAAATAATACTATACTTGCTACTACACACACACACGCACACACACTAATCGGCAAAAACAAACAGTTTCTATTTTTCCACTGTATGAGAAAGACTGAAAGAGTACTCGGCAAGAGTATAATCTGCTCGACTTCGAGCGTATTTTACTCGCACTCGAAATCGAGCAAAGCATATGCGCTCTTATTCGAGTGACATAGAAAAATAGAGTACACTCGATATTTTTTTTCACTCGCAGGAGTACTCGCGCTCGAATTCGTGCGAGTTTCACTCTCTACCCGAATTCGAGCGAAGATTTCGGAGCTCTGGGAAAGGCACAACACCAGTTGCTGAGTACGGCGACGAACTGATTGATTATAATCATCTTCAATGCTTTTCTGTACAGCAGCTACAGCATCTTCAGTGCGCACTGTTCCTCGGCTCACGGCATTTACATTATCCGTAACAGTAAATGTGGTCCGAAAACGATCTATAATTTTTTGAATTAGCCACTCTGAAGGACGATTCTGTATGCCATAAAATAAAAGAAGAGCACGATGAATTTGACGAATAGAACAATTATTTTGATTAAAAATTTCAACAATTTGCACGCGTTACTCTGGTGTTGTGACACTCTAAAAAAATACGATTTAGTAGAGTAGTTTGCTAGTTGAGACGTTGCTGTAAGAGGGAACCCAGATGGAAATAAGATCAGCATAACCACTTCATCTGGAGAGCATATCTTTGCACTGTCTAAGGAGAGCCGGTGAAGTGGTACATGATTTTGAGGATATAAAAACATTCCCACTATCGACTACATTCTTGACAATCAGAACGTTTCTCGCTTCCCTTGCATCCAGAAATACACTGGGTGCATTAGGGAGTCTGAACGATCCCATTCTCGATCCAGACATGGTATTGTTTTTCTATTGTTTTCCTCCTTTCCATTCCCGCCTGAATAGAATTAGGTCTTTACTTAGATGAAGTACCAATCGGAAGATTTCTTTGGTATAGGAGATAATTCATCCAGAATTCCGGTACGACCAAGAGCTCTCAAGAACTGCACCAGCCAGATGTCGCATTTGTGAGGATACTTTCACTTTATAAACGTATGCCCGAATTAAGTTTAGAATAGCGTTCAGAGGATTTAAAAGACTAGTACGTAAACATCCTGCACCCTCGATCAAACCGGATTTCAGTATTTCTTAACCATGACGGACCATCATGCCATCGATCGGTTAGTTAGTGTTAACACTTGGGTCCCCATTTAGAACTAGACACTCTACGACAAGAGAGGTAGGTCACCGTTGTCCCTGAAACTGAATTGATAATGCAGTTCTCCAGTGCAAGCCCTAGATATATTGAAATGTCCAATAGGTGCAGTTCCTGATGGTTTTTTTGATCTGCTAAAGAAAAATACTAAAAAATTGTTTAAAGGTTAAAGTCGACTTTATATAAAAGTGGATGTATTTGGTTTTAAAAAATTTAGCACCAGTTGCATTTGCTGATGTTAG
Organism: Linnaemya tessellans; assembly: GCA_951800035.1. NCBI lineage: Eukaryota > Metazoa > Arthropoda > Insecta > Diptera > Tachinidae > Linnaemya > Linnaemya tessellans. The sequence goes on along the minus strand of OX637532.1, from coordinate 154,081,065 downwards.
AAGTTATTTGCTTGCCTCCGGAAGACACGCGTGGACTATATTCGGAATCGCATCCACGATAACTGGACTGACAGGTTGGCTGGTATACACAGAGGAAGCGGTTAATTTTAAAACAAATATACTTTAGCATGTGACTATGATTAGGCAACATCTGTCCTACCGTTACCGACTACATATCACTGTGTGCACATGTAAATTTGTTTACGAGAGATACAAATTACAGGTAATATTATTTGGTTGCAACATACCTCTAACATGCCTTCATATCGTGCATCCTTTCCTATTGTGTATGTCTGACTGCTAGTGTATTTGTTGCAACATTTACATGCCATGTAATGTAAACAACATTTTGATTACTCGTGCTAACACACTTTCATAAATACATACTCAGTACATCCACTCACACACACACACACACACACACACACACACACTAGCATACGTCTCTGTTTGTATATTACATGCGTTTTTGTTTTAGTTGGTTAGCCTCATTTTGTGGCCATTGTTTAGTTGACCAAAAATCTAAAAAGCTTTACTTGTTTTTGTTTTTAGGCTTATGACATCGATGGCTGTGCTCTCGTGTGTGTATGTGTGTAGTAAAACAGTGCATGCTCGTATACTTGCAGCACAGTGGCCAAAAGCGTTTGTGCATTTGGTTGTAATTATGTTAATGCTTAGGTGGTGACAATTTAGTGACACCAATGATCTGTTTAAATAAATCTTTAAATATGCCTCATTTAACCAACACAAAAACACTACAAGCACAAACATACTCTGGCTACATGTTTTACAGCAAAATGTAAAAATTGCTGCAGATATTGGCGTATTGAAGACAGTAATTCTTAACACACGGTGGTCTGCTTAAAAATGTATTCACTCTGTTTACATGTAATTCTTTGATAGCATGCAGCTTTGAACAGAGTTGTATATGACACTTATTTAAGACTTCAGGATATCTTTAAAAATGGCTGCTAGACACGCTTTAAGTTTCGAGGACAGAGTAGTTGTAATCCACTACAGTTAGGAAATACTATACAGAGCAAGGAGGAAGAAAGCGATACTAGGGAGGATAAAAAAATATCCGAGTATTCAAATTTTCAAAACTTAAGTCTGATATCAATTAGCGGGTGCCAAAGGCTGTAGCTTTCAGCCATTCTAGCAAGATCAGACTTTTTTCTGATTTGTATCGCTAGAATTTTTTGGCGTTTTAAATGATGAAGGCATAATAGTGACCACTGACGTTATCATGTACTAAAGGGCTGAAGAACACCACCCTCCTTTGTTGTCCCTGTAGCAAAAAATGAACTAGCGAAGTAAAACGTTGAAATAGTTACGAAAAAAATCGTTATCTTCTCTTCTTTCTTTATGTGTCCTCTCAATACTATCCCTGCTTTCTAGTTCCCGCGCAATACACTGCATATGTAGGGGTCGCTTCCTGAGCGCTGGTCCGAGTTAAAAAAAAAATTAAATATTGCGAGTCAAATTTTTGCGCGAATATTTTAACCCTCCAACTAGCTTTTCACTGTGAATGGGTCTGTTTTTGTTCCCCCTTTTTTTGAGAAAAAAAGTCAAGAAATAATTTTATGTACAGCGGGATAAATGTCTTAAAAAAATATTTGCCATAAAACTTTAATATTATAATTTTCCAAAATTCTAACTTCAACTTGAAATAAGCCCAAATGTGAAATTTGTTTGAGGAAATTATTGCTGAAATAATTTTAAAAATTAAATTTCCGGAAGCTGTTTTTATAATTGGATCGGCACTCAGCGGGCAAATTCTATCCATGCGATACATTCTACTTTAAAAGGCAGATAGTGAAAAGACTTTTAAATACATGAACTCAATCGCTGGCAATAAAGTTCTAGGGCTATAGAATATTTATAATATTGAAAATATTTTGGAAATAATAAAATATAAAGCAGACTTTTGAGTTAAAGCTGCATATGTTAATGTCTATGGTAGGCCAAAAAGTCAGCTCTAGCTCAAAATTCGTGTTTCATAAAGATATGAAATATTCATGTATGTGCTGTGAATCGCACGATTTTCGAATCACATGCGACTTGAAAAACGCCAATTTCTTTTGAACGATTTTGAGCGATTGCGACCACCAGCACACCAATTTTGTGACTTCAAATCGAAAACGCTTTATTTCATGCGATAAGCGATTTCCATCACATGGCCGATTATATTTGAAAATATTTTATGTTTAAAAAAAAATTATATGAGAAAAATATGTTTTTGTAAGCTTCATTTAAATTACTGGAAGGCATGCATAATTTTGTCGGCAGACAATTACCAGTGAAAATACTTTTTTTGCCTGCACCTCGCATGCAAAACATAAGATAGAGTACATAGTGTGAAAAATGCGAGGGTCGCCCGGTGGTCAGAACTCGATTAATTGCTATTTATATATAAATGTACATATCTGCAATGCTTTCCTCAAGTTAAGACATGTGATATTCTCTTTTATACCCTAAGCAGCATATTTAAAGAGGGGAACAAAAAGCACTTAACCCTTTCCCGCAATCCTATAAAAAAAATTATACGAGTACATAAACCTTTGAATGTTTATATTTATTTGTGTGTTTATATATGTTAGTAAGTACAAGTATATACGCAATAGAAATATTTCGTTGTTGTTTTTTTAAGTACATTAAAGACCCTGTTTTTACCAGTTGTACACCAAGAACTTCGAAAAAAATTATTACATTGTGTATATCTGCATAAAAATACCTTTTAAACAACATATATTTCATTAATATTAATGGACGACAAGATATTTAAAAATGTACCACAAAAACATGTGTAGCCTTGTTGTGTATACGATGTACGAAATTGCGTTTTATACCACCCAATAAAAAACTGCAGTATATAAATCTAATTTACATTGAATGTTTATATCTATTACGAATGTTTGCACAGGTTATTATTGTGTTTTTACAACGAACCAAAAATTAAGTTTTGACTTCCAATGGACTATTGCAAAATATATATTAATTTCTTTTGCTGGCCAAAAAAAAAAAATAAAAATAAGAACAAGTTTATTGTACAAGTCTTTCTTTACTTATAGCCCATTCATTTCAAAGATTGTGGCTTATTATTTGACCAAAAGTATGCAGTTCGTAAGAGCATGAACCTAAATATTTATATTAGATAAGGCCTTTAATTTTAATACGAGTATATGAATGTAAGTTAATTTTATTATAGGCTTTAGTCGCCACTTGATTAAATAAATTTCATTTTGCAGCAAAATATAATTATTGTTTAAATATAAAATTATTTTATTATTTGTTTGGTATTTAAGTTTAAATATTAATAAATTTTTGTTTCTTTATTTTTTGCAGTGTTGAAGTGTGTGTGAAAAAAGTGTGTTTAAGGTGAAAAGTGTGTGAAAAAATTTCTACACGAAATTCCATGTTGATCACGGGTGAGTAAGACATTTTTGAATACGTATAATAATTCATTTCACTACTGCTCTTGAAACAGCTTAATAAATAGTTCTGTATATCTGACATGTAAAATCCAAGCCAAGATCGTGATAATCAGATCTCAGCCCAGGCATCAAAGTCACTTCAATCTACACACACAGTGTTAGGGTTTTGTCCCATAAAACTTCCCATACTACTTAATCTGATTTTATTTCGAAGAGACAAAATTTTATTATTCCAACAATGTAAAATATTATTAACACTTTATTATCCTTATCTATCTGCAAGTTTTGAAATTCGATGCGAGTATTATAGTATTTATTATTTTCCAAAACAAAACGCTTTAAATATTATTTGGTATTTAAATTCTTTGCTCCTTTATAATTAAAACAACTGCTAAAGCGGCATCATCTTGTTAAGGCACCAACGAAAAAGTCCTACAAAATAATTTGGAATAAGATAAGCGTCCTAAAACTCGTAACGGTTGGTTATTAAATCAAGTTAATAACTTTCTAAAGGCAATAAAACTGTCAAAGTGATAACACATTCTTTGTTACCAAAGTTTAAAGAAATCTCAATGAACAGCACACAAGGAGCTGGGGGAGGAAGGATAGTACGTACGTATACGGTACGGTATGACTGGCACAATGAAAGAGTGAGTGTACGAGTATAATGGTGTTTTGTTTTCGTGCATTCTTATCTAAGGTATATCAAATGGTATTTAAAATATTTCCAAATAAAATTAAAGGAAAGTGTAATTAAAATTTATAAAAAGAAAATTATATTCCAAAATATTTTAAATAAGAAAATGAGATAAAGAAAAGTGTGTATTGTGTTTGACAATCCAAAGGTGTTGGGATTAGAAAATGTTTTTTTTTGAGGATGGGGGCTGGAAATATAATTTGATTTTGTTATATAATAAAATTTAAGTAGTTTAAGAATTTCACTATGAATTGTTTAAAGATTTACGTAAATGTTTTTCAATTTGCCATTAACAGAGAATTGAGTAGATACAAAACCAAAAAAAATGACTTCCTTTTCAAATGAACATGAAAGTTTTAATTGAAACTTTGTCAATAAATTTATAAATTCTCTTAAAACATGAAATTTAATTTCGAAAACCCTTGCTAGCTTTTTTTTAAAGTAAATTAAAATTTAATTAAAATGAACTTAGATTTGAATAAAATATTGCTGTAAGAAAGCAATAGTTTTTTGTGTTACTTGTTACGAGTAGGTTGTTCAAGGAAAAATATGTACGACAGAAGTATCCATCGCAAAATGTGTTTCCAAGCCCAGTTAAAGGAATATTTTTACATATAACGTCTTATGAACTATTTATTTTGTATCCACCCTTGTGTCCAAAATGGATTCAGCATAGGCCTTCGTATGTGGAAATGTAATATAAATCCAAATTTTTGCTAAGTTTTTTTTCCTTAATTTCTCATTATCTATCGTTTTAATATCAGAAAAAACTATTATGTATTTGAATGCAATATAGGTTCCTCGAGTTTTATCTTCTCTCTCTCTCTCTCTCTCACTCTCGCATTGAGATGGGGAACCCTACTCATGCAATACTTTCTGGCGAAACTATAGAAATGGACAGATTGTGAAAGTTTGAAGAGACAGAATCTGTATTTTTTCTTTAATTCGGACCAGTATTTACCGGAATGACTCCTACTATGCAGTGCATTGCGCGGTAACTAGAAAGGGGGTGGTATAATATTGAGAGGACAGATGAAGAAAGATGAGAAGATAGATAGAATTTTTTGTATCTATTTCAACCTTTTACTTCGACGGCTAATTTCTTGCTACAGGGCCGACGAACGAGGGTGCTGTTCCTCAGCTCTTTAAGACAAGAGAGTGTTAATCTCTGCCAATAATTGTTTAGTGACTAGTGCTATGCCTTCATCACAGAAGCAGGCTGACAATAACCAAGACAAGAACGCACTAGTGCTGATCGGATGAATTCGACACAATATTCATGACTGAGGACGGAATGGATCTTTGGACTCTCCACTTCATGGTCTCGTGTTAACTACTTCAGAAGTAAGCACTCTGAATTGCCATTTAATTTATTATATTTTGCTATTCACCCATTATCATATAATGAATGGTATCGGTCTCAGTCTATACTTCAGTTCAGGGAGCAGTGCTATTGTCAGCGTCATTTTAACAAGCCGAATATTAATTATCGCTTCCAAGTAATAATGCAGGTTGGACAATTTCCTTCCATTTTCATGAATGAGTGCGGTATCGACCTCGTAAGCTTCTGCTGTAGCCTATACGCCAGCTACTTCAGCCAACAGCTCCCACATTGTTTTAATGTTTTGTTTTATAATTATTATAAATTTTATTGGTTAACAACGGGAAACTTGTTGTACAAGGGCAGAAAAATTAAATAGATTCATATGAAATAGTTTTTTTTTAATTCGCTTCGATTATCTAATGTATTTCTCATTTGGTTTTTGAATGTTTGTGCATAAGCTAAGATATATTGTAATTTTGTGTTAGAGCCAATGAAATGCACGTATATAAGAAAATGTTAGCCAAAACAAACAAAGAACAAGTTTATATAATTGAAATCATTGAAATTTTGCTTCCTTAGGAAAAATTTGGCAATACAAAAGTTTTACTGCAAATAAATCTTAAACCACTGCCAATAGCCTTTAAGTTTCTTCATAAGTATTGCTGCTGCACAATCATGGGCCTGTTTCTATTAATATTTCTATTGTAGTGGTATGGTTATTATTTTCTCTCCCTTATTGATCATTGCTATATTAGTTTCCTTAAATTTTACCTTTTAACCCTTTGAGTGACGTGAGAAATTTAAATGCACCATTGGAATTTATTTTCCAAAAATCTTTTCACATAAAAAAATCAAACTTTTGTGACCTAAATGAATTAGTTTGTAAAAAAAAAATAATTTTGTATATGAGAATAAAATTTTGGTTGACTTATTAAGACAGATTTGACATAAGAGGCATGATTAAGAGTTAATTAATTCCAATTAACACGACATAACACAACAATATGTAGCTAATCATTAACATTGTGTAAGAGGGAGGCAGAGAGGCAGAACAGTGGTTACTGTCTGTGTACCAATATTTCTTATTTGTGTAATAATTTACCAAACAATGAATTGACTATTTTCTCTTTCTCCCATATTTTATCATTTCTCCTCTAAGTACTATCCTCTAATTTCTATAGTTCCCTCGCAGTGCATGGCTGATTGGCGCTTCTACTAAAAAAATTTTTGGCTAAATTTTTATTGAGGTATTAGTTCTATTTAATTATATTGTACAATCGAGTCTCGTTTTATGCGGATTCGAATTTATGCGATTTTTAAATGAACAATTTTTTTTAATTTTAACAGGTTTTGAAATTTGAGATGCTTTTTTACCGCGTTTAAATTAAACCAAGTTTCCATCATTTACATATCGATGCCTCCATTCTATAACATTCTAAGTCGAAAATGTGAGTTTTGAGTTACGAGCTCTCAAAGTTTTGTGTGTAGTCTAAGTATATTTATGCCTATAACTTTGGAACAGATCGGCCCATCTTAACCAAATTTTGATAGTATTTAAATTAGAGAACGTAGGATTCAAAAATTCAAGAACATTAAAAACGTTCTAAGTACACTCAGAACGTTATAGAATGAAAGCGTCGATATGTACTCTGTGGTACAAAATCTTCAAAACATGGGGTTTAGTTTACAGCGTTCGATATTAAAGGGTTAATAATATTTTCATGATATGCTTCATAATCGTGCAAATCCATACAGTAAAAGTAATATTTGCCAACAAACATTAAAGCAAAAACAATATATTTTTTTTTACTCTTTAATGGTTTATCATACGAAACAGACCATTCGAATTGAACAAATGTAATGTAAGTAATTTAAATATTTCACATCACAAGTCATTTCGCGGCCTATTAAAATCAGCCATTAAACGAGTCAGCATTATTTTCACGCAGCTTAAATTGCGTCACACCCATAGTTTTTGCGCTTATTCATGGCATCCTTCTTTGGAAATATCCAATACACCCACAATAATCCACCACCATTTAATGTTGATACGATTTCTTGACTGTAGCACAGTTACTATGGCTACAATATGATACGATACGTTTATCATTACCAGCGTATGGATGATACATTCAAACATCTACATCGGTGAGCCATTAAAGGCTGCAAAAAAAAAAGAAGGAACGCTCTTAAAAACATTGGCTCAGCCATAACGGCACCAATTTCTCATAATCTTCATTGAAATTTAATCGGTTTGGTTTTCGTAATGTTTATACATATATACGTTTCCTTATGGCCCTATCATTAAACCAGTGATACACTTGAAGTTATTTCTGTTAAATTCACGATTATTGCAAAACTCATGTCATAGAGTATATCGATGTAAGATGTAAGTGGGTTGCTTCAACTTCCTAGAAATGTTTTATCCTTGCTATGAGTATAGTAGAATGCTGTGTAATGAAATCAGGGATCTGGTGCCCTTAATTCATACTTCTTTTTCGCCCAACACGATCATCATTGAAATCACACACACATTTTTCGATGATTTTTTACAAATGAGTGGCACCAAACATTGCAGGGAGATCCAATTGAACTGAATAAAAACTTAAACAGGGGCATATAAATTACGATAAACAAGTTTTAAAACTATGCGGTGAACTACGAAAGCACGAAACCAGGGGCCAAATTACGGCACTCTATATCGAACGAAATTTGTATATAAATTGTATGGAAATTTCGATCGATATCGAATGAGGTAATTTGACCCCAGGACTGGAATTGATGCGCTTTCAAAAATGAAATCATTACTGAAATCATTAGTTTAAAAAATATTATTATTCGTCCTTATTATGTATGGCGACGTCGACATAACCTCATCTCGACAGTAAAATATTATCACTTGCCTACAAGTTGTCGATAACAATCAATTACTCTTGACAATTTGTTAGCATTCTCTAGGGCATGTAATATCGATAGAACATGTCAATAGCAGTCAGTTGCTGTCGAAAAATAATGGACAAGCGAAAATTTTTTGCTGTCGTCTTGATACGGCGTCGATGTCGTCATTCACAATAGGAGCTATTATTATTATTATTATTATTATTATTATTATTATTATTATTATTATCATTAGTAAAATACTTTGCAAAGTATCGGTGCACAGATGCCGACGCGGTGACTATATGCCAGGGATTTTGTTAAACCGTATTTTATCAGTTACTCTAACCGACCCTACAAGACTTATGCCTTCACATAAGAACTAAAAACGTAGTTAACCACGCAAAATGCTCAGAAAAAGCATAAAACTAAACAGCTTCAAAATAATTTTCCTAATAATCGTATCTCAATTTTTTTTTGCAGTGTACTTCAAAGAAATATAACTACGGTCCTTTTGTAAATATGTATATGTTGCTGTACAACAGTAGAGTACTTTTAGGCGCGTTAATTGGCATCACTGCTCTTTATACCTCCTCCCTTTTGCGACCATTAGCTTGAACATTTTTAAGCGGATTTCTTAACTTTTGTTATTGCCCGTTTTTATTAAGCTGAATGTGTATTTTGTGTAACTGTGCCAGTTGTGTATGTGTGTGTGTGTGTGTGTGCGTGGGTTGGTGGGTGGGGTAAGATTTTCTATGAGTACTTAAATATTTGTATTGGCTACTTGAGGCGTGTTGGTTCACGCCTTACAGAAATTAACTGTATTGCTGTAACGTGTTGGCATTTACTTCTTAAATTTTTTCGGCTTAAATATTTCAAAGTAACACAAGAGCTAAATTTGTCCCAAATACTTTGAGTGCGTGCGTGTTCTTCTATGCTCTTGTTTCTGTGCTAAGTTATTTTCCTAGTAAAATATGATGGCACGAAGTTTTATGTTGTTTATAAATAAATCTAAGCAGTATGAATGGCATTATGTTTGGCTTGATTTAAATTCCAAATGTTTATTCAATGTGTTTTTTTCTTTCACTATTTCATTGTAAGCAAAATCATTAAAAGATGAGATTTTTTAATTTTGTTATATGAATGAGCTATAATTATGACGGGGTATTAAAGCGACTGGATAGATTGGATGCAGTTGGACTTTGCCATGAATGTCAAGATTTTTTCAAATATTGTTTTAGTAGTGAAACTGTCCGCCGCAAAAACTTGGCAGCAAAAGACTGTCGGACTGTCAATGTCTGTCATATGACTCGACATTAATTTATATATGAATCGTTTAAGAACCAAGGAAATTGTAAATGTAGTTAAAATTTAATATATATGTATGTGGTGGTTCAAACGTGGCCACTTTTCAAGCATTACGGGCCGAACAGGGTCCTTATAATTGAAAGCAGTTTTCGGAGTTTGGAAGCATTAAAGATGTGGTCAGGCTTATACATTATCGTAATAAGCGACTCCTTAAAGTATAGATATTCTGGTTCCTTACAAATAGAGAAGTCGAATAAGCCTGTATATGTCTGTATATGTATAAGTCTGTATATGAAATCGATTTCCGAAGCCTACAGAAAGCTAGAAATTTCGACCTTGGATTCATATATTGGAAATATTGCTATGTGGATTTTCAGAGCTGGATAATTTAAACTTAGTTTTGGTAAATAAATGTATCTAGCTAAAACTTATTTTTGTTTTCTTTTTAATGAAACCTACTTTATACTTCAAAAAGAATTAAATTGATGCTAAGAGTCAGACAAAACCAAACATGATTCCAGGGTTGGAAAATTGAACATTTTCTTACTACATATTTTTCCTTATATATTAAAAATATTTAATGTTTTTGAAAGAAATTAATTGGTGTTAGAAATCAGAAAAGGCAGTTCCAGAGTTGGAAAACTTAATATAAATTCAGAAAGACATGATAAATATTCCAAGGCACAAAGGAAAGTCAACATCAGTTTTTAGTTATTCAACTTACACACTAGAGCAGAATAGCTGTTTTCGAAAGTCGCAACATCGCTTTCAACATCAGTGCTTATGTGTATTGTGTGTCTATCTTTAATGATGATATAACAAGACAACAACAAAAATCTATATTTTAAAATACGTTTTGAAAAGCGCATAATTAAGAAATGGGTTCTTGGCTAGGATAACCGGACCAAAAATTTTTTTTATGTGTCCACATTTATTTCGGATGTCAACAAGTAGAATAATAACTAATTGATTCTAGTGACAATGTGAGTACATGTAAATTTGGCATATTAAATCGTCTCAAATAAATAAAATTGAATTTTCTTTATTCTGTAATTATATGTCGACGTCGAGACATTATCAAAACAGCCTCCTGATATTTTTTAGCCATTAGAAAACGGGTACGAAAGTTCTTATTTTTCAAGTATTTCAAAATAAAATGCAATAATTTGTAGTGTATTAGAAATTCGTTGAGAATCAAAATATATTTTCTCCCTTACTTTTTGTGATTTCGATTTGCTCTGCACTGTTTGCTAAGATTTTTATCACTATATATTTTGTTCAGTTTTGTATGTTCTTTTGGTATGTTATTAGTTTAATTGGAATATTTGTTTTATTTATTCCAATTTTTTTTTCTTGGTAGAATTTTTCCATTTATTTTTTGCTGTTGTTGCTGTAAATATGTTTTATAAATATTTTCTTCTGTTATTGCATACTTTTGTGATGTTTTTCTTTCCATTTTGTTTTGTTTTTTTTTTTTCAAATTAAGGGAAACTATGCGAAAATTATAATGAAGAATGTGCTTCAGATTTCTTTTCCTTTTTAAATATGAGAATGTTGTAAGAATTCGTTTTTGTAGGGCTTTAATTATTTGTAATTTTTCATTTATTTTATTTAAAAGTGTTAATGCAGTAAAATAGTTGATGATTTATTTTGAAAATATTTTGAATTGAAATTAAAAGCATTTTATAGAAGAAAGAGGGTGCCGTTGGTTAAAGAAATCAATAAGGGATTATGAAACCGAATGTCCGCGCTCAGTCATGAATATTGTGTCGAATTCTTCTGATCAGCATTAGTGCAGAATGCCTTACAGCGAAAATTCGCCGTCGAAATGGATGTTAAAATAGCTATACCAAATTCTCTATCTCCTCATCTATCTTCTCCACTTTCCTAGTTTCGGCGCACTGAGCTGCATATGTAGGGTTCATTCCCTGATTGCTGGTCCTATTAAAAAAATATATTGCGTTTATAGAAATTTTTTTCTTGTTAATTTTTTCAACGGGCTTAAGTTCGAATCTGCATGACTGCAAATGATTTTTTATTATTTTATTTATAAATGAATTTGTTCAAATTCTATTTATTATTTTTTATATTAAGATTGGAATATTAAGAATATTTTCAATAATAATCAAAAATATATTTTTTCTTCAAAATATCATATCCGTTTTTTTATTTTTAAGTACAATATAAAAAGTAACTGCCGTTTTCATAAAGAATGTGTCTGCTTTATAAACGGTTTATAAAACAAATTTTTTATGGAAATGTGTCTTATAAACCTTTTATAATTTATAAATATATTTTATGAATATAATCTTCAATAATTTTTTCTTATTACTGGTTTTTAGAAAAGTCGAATACATTCCCTACTGGACTTTCAATAGAACTATATGTATTTTTCTTAAACATACAATTATTATAAACATTAATGCCATTTAAGTTTGTTATAAACCTTTGATTTTCGGTATAAAAGTATCGTAAAAATGTTATTTCAATTAATCTGCGACTCAATGACACAAACAAACAAAAACATCTATCCAAATAAATAAGAGCCTTATTAAGAAAATATACAAATAAAAATATCTACAACAATATTATTATTATAAAGAAAAATTATGTAATAATAAAAGAACCCAGTAGATTACAAATGAAAAATCCAAATCATAAAATAAAATCCAACCGCATTACATCAACACTTCAAACAGAAAACCACGCAGTCACACAGAAAATAAGCACTCATCAAACAGTGTCATCATCATCATCAAAATCATCACAATAATCGTAAAAATAATGTGGAAAATGCAAGTAAACAGATTCTTAAAGTCGTAAATATAACACCATGTTATCCTGCCGCCTACAACCAACCGAGCTTCACATGCTCTCCAACAGTTGGTCGACCAGTGACAGTGAGAGTGATTGTGTAAAAGGCAGGGCTGACGGTTGGGAGGAACAGGAAAACGCAGATGAAGAGCTTTATTTGTTTTTAGTATCAATTTAACACAATTTTTTTACAACTTCCGAAAACAAACAGCATAACAATGAGTTTTACATCACATGGAAGCGGGAACAACAACAACAACAACAGCAGCAGCAATTGGATAATAAAGTCTAATCTTCATGATTTTATTAGAAAAATGAGAGCAACCGTCAACATCAAACAGCAAACACATTAGAAAAATGTATGAAAGTCATGTTAGAGCCATTGTTGGCTTTAACTTTTGTTAGCGTTAGTAAAAATTTATTATTATTATTATTATTACCGTTACTTTTATTGTTGCCGCCAATTAACAACGGATGTATCAATTTTTACAACTGTCAAACTGACATTTGTGTTGACACTTAAACATCAGGAAACTAACTACGCCAATCGTTAGCAGTATTCTGCTGTTTTGTTAAAAGAGAACAACAGATTTAAATGCATTTTTAAAAGTGTTGCTACTATTTTGGTTAAATATACGAGGGTGGAATGGGAAATTTCGCAGACGTTATAAATAAATAATGCACATGAAATTATAGATAACAATTAGAAGAATATTGTGTGAATTTTATTTCTTGAATTTATATTTAAAATAAAATTTATTTGCTGTACCTTAATTTCCTTGGTTTTAGCACGAACCCGTAAGTAGATTTTCAGTCGTCATTGTAGTTTTTAAAGTTAAGGACATTCCCCATTATTCTGTAATTAATTACCAACGTCACGTTAAAACAATATCAAAAATAGGATTGTTGTCCGCAAGCAGTAGTTAAGCTTGCGGACAACTATCCTGTGACTGGCTCTATGAGGCCCTAAATATAACAGGAGACTGCTAGAAAAGGTTAATTTTAGATATTCGCCCTCATTATGAATAGTTGTCTACAAGTTGTCGATAACAATTAATTACCCTTGACAATTTCTTAGCATTCTCTAGGACATATAATGTCGATAGCACATGTTCATAGTAGTCAGTTGCTATCGAAAAAGATTGAACAAGCGAAAATTTTATTGCTGTCGTCTTGATACAGCGTCGATGTCGTCGTTCATAATAGGGGCTTGACGTGACGTTGACAAGTAGTTACAGAATAAGGAGCATTATGTAAGCATGAAGACATTGTGTACATTTAATGACATCTTTAGTAATACGAAGAACTTTTTTCTTTACACTTTGAACCTATTATGAGTTTCATAGTTTAAAAATCTCTTTATACATGCCATTGTAATATATATTTATGGCCCGCTTGGTTCTTACTCTAGATTCTAGAAGCTCTGCAGTGTTTATACACGGTTTCGTTTTTTTAGTCTTAAATAATTTTTATACTTAGAATATCTTTAATGATATCATACTTTTCAACCCTCGTACATCAGCATAATAACGAAGAACCACAGTGCTACGAAACCATATAAATAACGATGGCATAAAAGTATAAAAAGCAGCCAACGGAATTAAATACCTTGAAAGGACAAGGGGTACACTCGCATTCTTCCTGTAATACAAATTTCATAAATCTTATTCGACTACTTTAAAAGTTATTTTTTTTTATGTCTAAATTAAACTCTGTATCCTTTGCACATATACTTTTTTATAACATTTATACAAAATATTTCCAAAAATAGTACATATTCCGGTATGTGATGAATAACGATTTAGATTTAGATTCATTTCTAATTTCATCTTTAGTAAATGTAAATAAAGATGAAATTAGAAATGAATGAATAACGATTTAGACATGAAAACGACTTGAAAGCGACAAAAAATGATGTGGAAATTATGTGTTTGCTTTAGTCTCTTCGCCAATATTTTTCAAATTGGGTTCTAATAGCTTTTTCGTCTTTTTTGATAAATTACTTTTCCTAGGTTTATTATATTGAATATTTTTTATCTTCAAAAGCTGATAATATAATGTTGATTTCTTTTCTAAAAAAGAATGCTACATATTTTACACTTTTCAATGGAAAATGGCAACATTGTGGGATTTGAAAACAGTGAATTTATTGGAAATTGATCTACCATCTCTTATGAAGATGTGTTTTATTTTAAAATTGCTCCTAATTGTGGTTTTTTGGAATAAAAATTTACAAAATGTTACACATTTTCCAGAAAAGAAATCGCCATAAGATTCCCTCGGAAAAAGCTTTCGAAATTCATCACAACTTCATTGGTCACGATTTTTTGTACTGAACGTTACGTTTTCTTTTGTTCCGCAAATTTCATTAGAACAAAAGTGTTTGGTATTCTATATATTTGTCAATTATGATTTATGTATTGGAAAATATTTCATCAGTGTATTGAACGTTACCCACACGATTTTTAATGTAATTTAAATTGCCTATGCGTCTTAAAATATATTTCTTAGCAATTGTGAATTATATGCACATATGTATATATTCCAATTGGTTTGATAAATAATGTATTGAACGTTACTGTTTACTTATACTGCATTTTGTATTCAGTTTTAGCATAGTGAGTAGAAGACAACACCAGCAGAAAAGCAAAAACCATATAAGTAAGAGTTTAATATCGGAAAAGAACGTCCCCAACTGCTTGTCTGTTATAGAAACCCAGCAAAGATTATACGAGGGTAGTTTGCTATTTGATTTTGTGTAAAATATATTTAATTATTATTTTTTTTTTCTTGGACCAGCACTCAGGGGATGACTCCTACATATGCGATGCATTGTGCCAGAACTTTGAAAGTTGGTTATGGGAAGGAGGATAGAGGGAGTATTTGGAAGAAATTTGGAAGAAAATTATTTTAATTTCATAATAGTTTCTTTTGTGTTCCATGTATAAAGTGTTTATTCCTTCTAATATCTAAGAATTGGTTTCAATGACAAAATTTCCTTGACAAAATTTAAAAAATTTCACAGGTATGAATACTTTAACAACGTGGGAAATTTAAATTTCTTTATGTGCCCCAAAAGAACGATTTTAAATTATTTCATATTATTAAGATAAGAATTTTTTATTCAGACTCAAGTTCAAATCTGCAATCTGCAAACTAAGTTATTTTACTAAGAGTGGCATATTTAGAATATATATTATTATCATTAAATTAGCAGAATGGATCAGTACTGATTTCGAGGCCGCTACGTCATCTCATCAGCGTTCTTTGCTCAACTTTTTCCGCGTTCCACGCTGGTACTAGTCATTGGGTGCTTATAAAAATATTTGAAATATTCCACTCTTAATAAAATGACTTGAATTTAATAAAAATTCGTAAAAAAATAATAATGCGCAGATTTGAACTTGAGTCTGAATAAAAAAAATCTTATCTTAATGATCAAATTAATAAGATTGAAAAATAAAAATTTACATTCATTATTTCATATTTTCCAAAAAGCACTCCAGTGCTTTCTAGTGACCTACACGAAGCCTACAACTCTTTAAATGTTTTCCTATATAATACTCTCTACAAAATCCATAACTTTTCTTACATATAAGAAAACAAAAATTTTTGTTGCTTTTGTCCATAGGACAAAGCACTGTGCTAACCCTCATTGAAATAACAGTAATGATGAGAGATCGTAAAATTTCAGCTATAAACAAAAAGAGAAAAAGCGTTCACTTGTTAGTTCCTTTACATGTTTGTTCGTTTGAATGTGTGTGTTAAACACTTTAATAAAATGTTTGTCACCGGATAAACAATTAAATTAAGGTTTTGAATGAAACATAAAAAAGTCGTAAAAATGCTATAAACTTTCACCAGGCCAACAACGTTATACGTATTTGTTTTTATTTGCTCCAATACAACAATAGTGGGTCACACAACAGTCCTTAGGAATAAATCTACATGCATTTAGATAGCTTTGACTTGTCTTTGGAGTCGTAAAAATGTACTCCTTAAGCTTTTCATCACAAATCATATGATGAAGATGAGCCAAAAAGGATAATAAAATACGAGTGCACTTCCACTCTATAAATATGTTTATAAAAATATAAAAAAAAAGAATAATTTAGGTTGGCGTTAAGTCATCAAAGACACATAGAAACGTATTCTGTCTGTCATTGAAGCTATTAAAGCAAGAGAGTGACATTTAAGTCCACTTAACATATGTCACTAAGAGTACATATCTGTGTGTGTGTGTGTACGTGTATGGCTGTCTCAAGGGGAAGTCGTAAAAAAGGAGTCAAATAATAGTTAACACTGTGATAAGTCGCCAAGTTAATGATAATAAAATTATAATTTCAGTTTCAGTCAGTCGTCAGTTGCTGTTAAAGAGAGAATAAATGCGAGAGAGTTTAACGAAAGTACTTAAAAATATTTTTACGAGCTCCCAAGTATTATGTTTATTATTAAGTTGTCATTGTTGTGGATAATTGACATTTAGGGATCTTTGGGTCTCATAAAGGGAGTGCACGGACAGCTAATAAACATGGTAACGCACAAAGAACAATTAAAAAGATGTTAAGCGTTTTATGTCGCAGGTCACAATAATAATTGTTGAATATTTAAATATTAAAAACGAAAAAAAACACACAAAAACAAAGAATATTGCATGTTTAAATTGCCAAATTTGTTGAAACAGCGTCAAGAAACTTGTTTATTTTACGATAAAAGTTTTTGCTTAAAATTCAATTACAGACTGTTTTCTCTCCCCTTGGTGGTCATTTGGTGACCACTTTGATGTCTATAAAATTTGAAAATTTACATTTTCGCTTCTTTCTTTTTTTTATATTATGAATCTCATACTCTCTCTGTCTGTGTGAATTTGTTGCTCTGTCAGTTCAAGTAAAATGACTAGAAATGTGTCGTTATTGTTCCATTTACACTTTAAATAAACGAGACAAGATACAATTTGAAACAATTTCTTTGCAATGAAAATGTTTTGTGGTTTTTGCCCTTTTGGAAATTGTTTTTATTTTTATTTTTTAAGTTTCCCGTAGTAATCGTGCCCAGACAGTTTTTATGACAGCCACAAAATCTTTGGGCAAATGATAAAATTTAATATTATATCTTAGTAAAACAAAAGAAAGTCTTTCCTTATTTGTTTATACAATATATTTTACTATAAAAATTTTTGTGGCATCTTATAGACGGTCAGTTACAGGGCAGAATATATTTCTTTAATAAATTTTCTGGGAATTTAATGAAAATTAGGTTTTAGTTCTTTACAATTGGGATAAATTTTAAAGTGCTAGTGAATAAAAGCAAAAAGAGTGGAAGGCTGCAATGATCATATAGGAGGAAAGTGGTTCTAAATGAGTCATATGCATCACGAACAGGAATAAATTGTTTTCTATTTGAAAAAGTAATGAAGTCGTGTTCAAAAAACTAAATAATTTGTGAATATGAATAAGTTCATGCTTTATATATTATTTTACCGAAAATGTATTACACATTGTGCGATGATAATGTTTACGAATCGAATTTTACACCGTGACATGTATGAAATAAATAAATTTCTTTGTCATTTTTGATTAACTTGCGTACCTCATTATGTCGTCCATATGCCTCTAAAAATTGTTTCCTAATCTACTGAAATTTCTTAAAAAATCAACATTTTTAATTTATAATATATGAAATTTTAAAAATTATCCTGATGCGAATGAACTACATAACGGAATGCAAAGTGTTATCTTTATGTTCCTACTTTCTTTAGAAAACCAATTGTTTGTGCTAAAAATCATCAATGGAGGAGTAAAAATGTTCATTCCTTAGAGTCGCCATTATTTCTTCACTTGGAATATGTAAAACTAGGGATATTTAAAACAAGATTTGTAAGATAGAGGAGCGATAATGTCTTTTACAAGCCTGTTTGCAAAAGGAGTGGTTTTTAAGTGTAGATTTTTTTATTATAAGGACACATACAATAGTCCTTTATATATATTTAACAAAACAAAAAAAAAAGAAACGACAACTATAGTTACTCCAAATTGAAGAGTTGAAAAAACAACAACTTTTAGGTAATTTTAAACATTAAGGGAAACGTTCGATACATTTTTTTAAATAACAGGTGGGCCCCTTGTCAAATTTCTTTTAAAATTTCCGACATTATATAGTTTTTATAAATGAAATTATACCATTTAAACGAGTGACGTTCTATACACAAGACTGCACACAGAAGCAGATAATTGCTACAACATATGCAATTATAAGCATAAAGAGTTTAAAATTGAATTTAGTTAGAGTTTCGCTGGTGCACTGTGGCTGGTCTTGGCTGAATCAATTAACGCGTACTATGAAGTGGAAGGCCATGGGCACGATCTCACACACAGTTATGAATATGAGATCAATTTTTTTTTGCTGGAACTCCCAAACTTTTTTTCAAATTTCCAACATTATAAATTTTTTATAAATAAAATAATACAATTTAAATTTGTAAAGAGTAACGTTCTATACTCCAAACTGCACACAGCAGCAGATGATTGTAACCATTTAAAAATGGTTATTGAAATTATATACAGTCGAATCCGCTTTAGTGCAACACTCTTTGCAGAAAAAAATCGGATTACTGAAATCCCCGCACTGATTTTAAACGCAGCTAGTCTTATTCACTTCGCTTTAGCGAAACACCGCTTTAGTGAAAATATCGTATTACTGAAAACCAAAATCAAGCCCACAACTATGTTTTGTATGAAACTTACTTCGCTTTAGTGAAAAAATTAACAATGACAAATTTATTTGTTAGAAATCTATTGCATAACTTAAGGCTAAAAAAATTATGCATGTTTTGTTGGTTAAAAAATTAAATGGAAAAATTTATTTGTCCTTTTCGCTCTTACGTACTCTATTGTATTTTTCTATTATATTGTCAATGCAAGTGACTAGACATTTTCGAGGAATTCGTAAAAAATTTCAACAACAAAATGTGCACATATGCATGTGTATGTTTAACTGCTTTTAAGCAGTACGCTTAATTGTAACAAATTTCAGTAGTCCGAACTACGTTTTAGAGAAAAAATCTGATAACTGAAAAACAAATTGGGTTTTGGTTATTTCCAGTAAAGCGGAGTCGACTGTACAAGATTTAATATTGAATTTATGAAAAGGTCGGCTGCTATTGGCTGAAGTTTTTAACGCTTAGGCTATGAAGTAGAAGGTCATAAGCACGATTTCGCACTCAGTTGTGAATATGAGATAAATTTTTCTTGACTGCTTTTGGCCGAGGCTTGTGTGAATTGTTACCAGTCTGTTTCAATGACGAAGATTTAGAGCATCGTTCACTGGAAATTATCGACAAACAGTGATACCATCATGATCAGTATAGAATTTACCTTGAAAATCAGTAACCAATTCGCTTAACTTACGTGATATTACAATGTTTATAATACTCATAATCGTCGAAGTAAGGAGTCATTCATACAACATATTCTCTAAGTGAAGCAATAACATCAACACCTCGAGGGAATGTGAGTATTGGGAGAATGTTGGTTCTGTAAACGAGAAGTTGTTAGAAAATCCAGTCGCCCCCGAATTGGGACCTAAGATCCAGCTGTACACGAATTAAATCCACGTGATCATCATATACTTTCTCGTTCCACCGATTGGTCTCTAGAGCGGTTTAAAAACTGGCCCGATATCTTATTGCAAAATTTTGTTCAACGAAGAACATACAAAATTGCTTTATGTGTAGTGAAACCCGCCCACTGCAGGGGAATCAAACGGGATTAAATTAATGAAATTAATAGAATGGGACCACGTGGCACATATATATCGACATTTGCGGATCGCATGATTTAGAGAAATGTACGGGTCAAAAGAGCTCTACGGTTGAACGATCTGAATGATTTTGCTTATATCCTGTGGGGCCACATAAAATCAGTGGTATATGCTGCCGGGCCACTACATATTTCGGTTCGAATAAAAAATTTTTCTTTCAAATCGAACTACGCTGTAGGCCCCCTGATAATCCAGTAACATAAGTGACGATGTAGAGACCAATATCCCTATTGCTGTTCGTGATATAGGGTCGACGAATATCCCCTCGTCTTCATAATTGTGTCATACTACATTGCGTTATTAGGGATCATCCCCTGGGTGCCGGTCCAAAAAAAAAACATTTCCTTAATACAGGACCTATTTGGAACAGAATTCTAAGATATAACTACCGGTTGGCTTTATCATGTGATATAACGTCTTCCGACACTATATTGCATTACTAGGGATCATCCCCTGGGTGCCGGTTCCAAAAAAAAAAAAAAACATTTCCTTCATACAGGACCTATTTGGAACAGAATTCTAAGATATAACTACCGGTTGGCTTTATCATGTGATATAACATCTTCCGACACTATATTGCATTACTAGGGATCATCCCCTGGGTGCCGGTTCAAAAAAAAAAAAAAAAACTTTTCCTTCATACAGGACCTATTTGGAACAGAATTCTAAGATATAAATTGCGGTTGGCTTTATCATGTGATATAATATCTTCAGACTTAAATATATTTAGAGCTAAAAGTCAAAAGCCTGCCTGGTTAAGACCTATAGAACTGAGCAATTGAAAATAAAAGTTGCTGAATTTAATAATTTATTATGCTCGAATAGATGACCATCATAAATTTCGATAACATTTCAATGTAGAGCATCAATTGTGCGTAAAATGTTTTGAGAAATTGAAATTTCCCAAATTGTTCTTGTAATCAGCTGAGCATTTGTTTTTCACAATAGTAAAGTTTTCTATTTTGATAAGTAATTCCATTAAAAAATTGTATGTTCCATTAAAAGGGTGTAAGCTGGCTGCTTAACAAATACTCGTACATAAAAACATTCTAAATTGGCAAATAGTCTTTTAAAAAATAAAGTTTTCATAAACTAAATTGCCAAATCGGAAGTGACGCCAACATTGTCGTCTCTTTTCCCATATCCCGTCTGTCTTCTGCATGGCTCGAGTACAAGTTATTTCATATCAAAAATAATCATCAAAACAATATTCAATCTCCCCTTAGAAAAACTCATCATTTTATACGAGTATGAAATAAAAATGGTTACAGACAACAAACACTCTTACAGCCACAGATCCAAAGATGTACGACTGGCTGACTGACTGACTATTCACATGCTTAGCTTACACTGTTCATAAATAAATATTTCCATGGATGGATGAACGCTTTGCTGTTTGTTTGCTCCGTGCCTGCGCCTGCCCCCTGGTAAGCCGATTGTGTTTGTTTGTTTGTTTGTGTGGCTGTGATGTCATAAAATTATGCTTAATGTTTGTTAAAATTGCTGTTTTTAAGAGATAAGTCCATAAAGTAAATTACATTGTAATTGAAAGTGCGGGTTCAAATGTTTATGTGCGCCGTTCGCACAAGTAGCTGAGTCTGTGCTCTCGTATATGGCGGCAGTAGTGATAGTGTGTGTGTGTGTGTGTGTCCTTTCTTGTGTAGTTGTAATAGTAAAGGAAACCAATGTAGTGTATAAAAATGTTCCAAGATCGAGTAGTAGGAGTTACAATGCGTCAATGTGGCATAATAATATCGACCGCACTACAATATTTTCATTTTGAAATTGTTGCAAGTTCAAGTGAAAGAACACTGGCGATGTTGTTGCTTATACGAGTTTAATGCTGCTGTGTCTGTTTGTATACATACTTGGCCATTAATTTTTATAGTTTGTTTATCTTAAAAACAACCGAAAACGAAAAGAAAAACAAATATGTTTTATAATGTTTTAAATATTAAAGTTTGAACTTTGCTTTCATTGTTAAACATTCAGATTAATTTCAATGAGCTTTAAGTTAAATAAAAAGATTTTTTGTCTACACAAGAAATACAAAGTGTTTAAAGAAGAAACTGATTCCAATTGTTTGACTTAAAGAAAACATGGGTTGTGGCTCAGGAAGCCCTCTTCCTTGCACAAAAAGTCTTATATGTGAAATAATTTTGGGATTCCAATAATATCAATTTAAGTAATTTTAAAAACATATAACTGTATTCTGATATTTTTAAGCTTAAGGTCTCTTTATTTTAGTTTAGTTTTTAATTTCAATATTTCGTCACTCCGAAATATTGAAATTGTGTGACTGAAGAAGTCACACAACGGAGTGACGAAATATTGAAATTAAAAACTAAACTAAATAAAGAGACCTTAAGCTTAAAAATATCAGAATACAATAATAATTAAAAAGAGGTCAAGAAACAAGAAGAATTTAAAAACATATAACTTCAAAACCTCAATATCGTAAGATTTCTAATTGAAATCGAAGTGTATGTAATTATTTACATATAAAACATATTGAAAAACAAAACATTCTAATTGCCACCGCCAATGTATTCAGCTTTTATACAAATTTTATTTGAAAACTTTTTATTTAATCTCTAAAAATCCGTTTGCCTTAAAAGGATTTTCATAAAATTTTGCTCATTTTCACGTAATATTTTTTGTGTTTGACCCATATATCAAATAAAAGCCATAAATAAGCTATTGAGTGTCCATGAGTTTGTACGTGCTAGTGAAATCTTTCTCACGAATACTAAAATTTATAAAAATGAAATAAACTGTGAGCAATACAACAACTTTTATATTGATAGATCTTCACACATTTGTCCCAGCTTTAGCCAATCAATCCATATAGTTATTTGTGTGTTTGTGTGTGTGTGTGTGAGAGTGTTTGTTTATCGTTGGGCATCCCGCATATCGCAGTGCACAATATGATAAACTCTAAGCCAATTTTATTCTATGGGCTTAACGTTGGACAGCAACAGCAAGAAAAAAAATCCGTTAAAATATACTTCTATTATCCAAAGTCGGCTGTTTAAAAGAGTTTAAAAATAATATTAAACTCAACACAATTGCTTTCCAGGAGTTGCAGTGTCTTTTGATGGCGGGTCAGAAAATCTATATTTGTTGTAGACTCAATACAAAGTCGAACAAGTAAAAACGTTATATTCGACCGGGTCGAATCTTAAATACCCTCCAAATATTTATTAGTAAGTAAATTTAAAATGTTTAACTGGGTGGGGCAGAGTTCCTACGTGGGGCAGAGAGTCTACGCCCCCTAAAGGGGGCGGAGTTCAAAAATAGACAATATCATGTTTTCCACACACGAACGTATGGGCATTGCTAGACCGTCTTAGACTCCATCACTGATCAAGAATATATTTACTTTCTGGGATCCAATTCTCTTTTGACGGTATTAAAACTGTATTTTGGCGAGGTCGCTTTGGCAAGAGCTGTGGGGAAGACATTTCACCTTTGTCATAAAACTCTAAAAATAAATGTTTGGGATAATTATACACACAATATAAAACTTGTTCTTTTATTGATAGGTTTAATTAAGGGGCTAGGCAGAGTAGTACCAGGTTACGTTTCAGATTCGTCATTAAAGCTTAAAAATTTTATTTTCAAGGAATGTAGGCTTAAGTAAAATTCGTTTTGCATATAATAACGCCCACTAAAGGGGGCGGGGTCCAAAAAGTATTTGATTTTATGACTCCAAGTTTAACGTGTTGGACCTTCTTTAATATAAAAATATATAATTTGCTTAACAAAATTACAAAAAAAACTTTAAAAATTATGTTGTTTTTTAGAGGTTGGTTTAGTTCTTCTTAGGGGAACTTTTTTCCCTCTTGCCCGATTTATCCCATATCGGAACTTAACCTGCGCTATCCTTCAAGATATATTTATACCAAATTTCCAGTCTAGGTCTTTTCGTTTGGACTGAATCGTGATATCCACAGACGGACGAAAATGCTCAAATCGTCTTAGATTTCATCACTGATCAAAAATATATATACTTTATCGGGTCTCAGAAAAATATTTCGCTGCGTTACAAACGGAATGACAAATTGAATATACCGTCCTTATTCTTTTTAGTAGGATATAAAAAGAAAAAGTTGAGGTCATCCATTGAATTGCTGCTGGTCCAAGAAAAATAAATCCATTCAATAGTATGTTTCATTATTCTTCACCGCAAGCCCACCCGTTGAGGTACTGTTGGCTGAAGTAGTTAACACGAGACTGTGAAGCGGATGGTCCTGAGTTCGACTCCGCACTCAGTCATGAATATTGTATCGAATTCTTCACATGGTTGTGTTAGTTATTGTCATCAGCCTGTTTCAGTGGCGAAGGCACAGCACTGATCACTGAATATAACTGACAGCCACTGACACTGTCGTGCAATTGGCTGAAGTAGTAGAACACGAGACTATGAAGCGGAGGATCCTGAGTTCGAGCCCGCGCTGAGTCATGAAAATATTGTGTTGAATTCTTCTGATCAACATTAGTGCGTGGTTGTGTTAGTTGTTGCCAGCCTGTTTCAATGATGAAGGCATAGTCACTGCTCACTGAACATAATTGGCAGCGGCTGACAGTATCATGTACTAAAAGCAGAGTAACAGCACCCACCTTCGTTGGCCTTGTAGCTAAAATTAGCCGGGGAAGTAATAAAGGTTGAAATCGCTACAAAAAAAAACTGTCTATCGTCTCATCTTTCCTAATCTGTCCCCTCAATACTATCCCCTCGTTTTCAGTTCCGGCATAATGAGTTGCATATGTAGGGGTCATACCCTGAGTGATGGTCCTACTCCTAAAAAACAAAGTAACAGCACCCTTTTTCGTCGATCCTGTAGCAAAAAATTAGCCGGCGAAATAAAAGGTTGAAATAGCTATTAAAAATGCTCTATCTTTTCATTTTTCTTCATCCCTCGTCTCCATACTTTTCCTTTTCTTGCTGCTGAATCCAGTTAAAAAAGAATAAGTTTACTATTTTAAAATCTTTTCATATATGAATAAAACATAAAATCTATTCATATATGAATAAATCTTAAAATCTATTCATATATGAATACAACATAAAATCTATTCATATATGAATAAAAAATAAAATCTATTCATATATGAATAAAACTTAAAATCTATTCATATATGAATACAACATAAAATCTATTCATATATGAATAAAAAATAAAATCTATTCATATATGAATAAAACATAAAATATATTCATATATGAATAAAACTTAAAATCTATTCATATATATTTCTATTTCTGGCGCAACGCACTGCGCCCTAAGTGCTGCTGGCCCGAGTTAAAAAACAGCAAAAAAAATGTCCTTGATAAATGAATTGATTCCTTTAAATGATATTTATTGTCATGCATTTGCAAGGTGGTGGCTAATGGGCAGCCTTATTTGGCCAGAGTAACACATCAGAAACGTTAAATATACAATATGATAAAACCCGCAACCGTAACGCTTGCAGCTTTTGGTTTGATGTTGATACAGGAAATAGTTGCCGGCCTTGCGCTATTTTTTTTTCGGCTGCTTTTTTTTTGTGAAATTGTTATACATAGTTTTACATTTTTATTTTTTGTGTTGTATCATGTCATGTTGCAGATCTATTTGCTTTATACATATTTTTTTTTCTCCACTGTTATTTTCGAAACTGATATTTGTGGGTGAATAAACTTTTTGACAGTTAAATTGATGCGCCCGCCCACACTCATACGTGTCTGTTGTTTGTGTTTAAATTTTCCCTTATTTTACTTCGTATATGTGTATGTAATTGGGTGTGTATGTGTGTACAATGCGGCATATTTTGCTGGGTTGTCTGTGCCTTATAGATGTGAGTGATTGTTTGAATGAGTTTTTTTGTTGTATTTTTGTTTGAAATTTTGGTGTTTTTTCATGCCAACGGGCTTTAATGGCTGCTGATAAGCTTTACGGGTATTTTACCAGCCTATTTAAAAGGATATAAAATATTGCCGAAGTGTGTGAGCATGAATATGAGCTGCTGAGCGAGACTGTTGGAATTTTGTTGTTTATAAAAAGCTTAAGGCCATTACTTAAGAGTTTCGTTGTCATTGATGAGGACACTGATATGCAGAAATATAGCAAAAAAAAAAACAACAAATTTAGGTTAATAGGATTTCTTTATATTAGACATAAATATCTTGGGTGCTGAAAATAATTTTCAAATAATTTATATAGGAAAGAAGTTTTGAGCTAAAATATTGTTAGAATTGCTTTGGTAAAGATGACAACTAGAGAGAACTAGGGCGAGGTAAGTGTTATAATATGATCAGAAATTTGACTTATATAATTGTCTCATTTGTTGGTTTCTGATGAAGCCTGATCAAGTACATATTAAAGGTATATATATTTTTTCTGTTAACAAATACACTAATTGATTGAGTAGTAGTAATTAAATTCTTCTAAATATTGGTTAAAAATGTAATTATTAAGATAAGAATTTCTTCTTTTATATTTTTATTCAGACTCAAGTTCAAATCTGCAATCTGCAAATTATTTTTTAAGAATTTTTATTAAGCTCAAGTTATTTTATTAATAGTGACATATTCAGAATATTTTTTTATAATAACAATTATTACGATAAGAATTTTTAAAATATTTTTATTCAGTCACAAGTTCAAATCTGCAATGTGTAAATTATTTTCTAAAAGTCTGTAAATTATTTGTTAAAAACTTTTATTAAACTCAAATTATTTTATTAAAAGTAGAATATTATTATAATCGTCCTTATGGTGCTTGGCGTTTTTCGCCTTCAGATTTGACATTTTGTAATATATTAAAGAAAATTTTAGCTTGTTGTCTTTAAGCTATTACAATTTGTCGAATTTGAACGCGTAAAACGCCAAACAAAATAAGGGTGAATATTTTTTCTGTGAACAAATAAACTAAATGGTTGAGTGGTAGCAATTAAATTCTGCTGAATATTCGTTAGACATTTAATTATTAAAACGTTATTTTATTCAGTCCCAAGTTCAAATCTGCAAACTGCAAATTATTTTTTCACAACTTTTATTAAAATAAAATTATTTTGTTGAAAGTGGAATATTAGGAATACAATAATTTTTACAATAATAATTATTAACATAAGAACGAACCTTTTTTTATTTAGTCTCAAGTTCAAATCTGCAATCTGCGAATTAGTTTTTAAGAAATTTTATTAATATCAAATCATTTCATTAAAAATGGAATATTTAGAATATTTTTTATAATAATAATTATTAAAATAAGAATTTTTTATTTATATATTTTATTCAGTCCCAAGTTCAAATCTGCAAACTGCAAATTATTTTTTTTAAGCATTTTTTTTAAATAAAATTATTTTATTAATATTGTTTAAAACGAAATTGAATTACTAAGATAATAATTTTTTTGTGTATTGTATACATATTTTTTATGCAGTCCCAAGTTCAAATCTGCAAGCTGGAAATAATTTTTTAAATTTTTTTCACGAAGTAGGTGCTATTATTTCTTTTAGAATAGCACCTACTTCAACTAAGTTTTTAACGAAATAGAATATGGTATCTACTTATATTAATTTCTAAGTCTGCAGGTATAGTCATGTTGCAGAGAATTAATAAATTTTTGATTAATAATTTGGTACAAGAAAATCTATGAAATTATTATAATGAGAGACGGCTTCAGGTTTTAAGTATATTGATATAAGTGGTAATCTCGAGAATATTTTCTTCAAATAACAGTTATTTTCAAAATACTTCGCAAAATAAGAAACTGAAGAAATTCGGATATAAGTATTTTTGTGGAATATTCAGTGCTGTACATGACAATAGAAGAAACTATCGACACTAAAGAAAGCAGCCCCTTAAAGCGTCAACCCGTAGCATTAATAGGGTTAGGCGCCAAGAAAAAAATTAAAATTATAATCTAATAATTTATAAAAAAAAATTTAATGTTTAATAACTACCTATTCAATAAATTTCTATGGAAAATAGGTCAAACAAGAATTTAATAAACATAATTTACCTTTGTAATTTCTATATCTGTTTATAGAAAATCAGGGGGGTCACTCTGTAGTGCGATGCGGATGAAAAACTTAACGCATTTGTATGCTTTTTACGTTGAGATGCGAAAGCAATTCCTTTCGCATCGCATTACAGAGTAACCCCCCAGGATTAAGGCTGAGTAGTAGGATATTCTTTACTCCTTAACCATCAACGATAAATGGAATGATATTTTGAAGTTTAGGTTAGGTTAGGTTAGGTTAAAAGGGCTGCCCGCAGTAAAACGAGAAAAACACTCGGAGGGCATCAAAAGGCCCATTGTGATGCCCAGAGGACTATACCCTACACACTCCTCTCAAGACGAAGTGGTGGTTCCTGAGAACCACCCAGAACTTCTCACAAAGCCCGCCAGGGCAGCCAGCGGTGCATCCCTGAGGCAGTCAATATCTCGCAGGAAACGAGAGCCTAGATGTCTAAGCCTACGCTCCTGCAGTCACAAAGGAAATGTTGTACTGACTCCTCCTCCTCCTCATCGAAGCAGCTCCTGCAGCTGCCATCATGGGGAAAGCCCAAACGCTCCGACATGTGCCCAATTGCACAGTGCCCCGTCAAGACCCCTACCAGGAGTGCCAACGGCTGTTTCCCAAAAAACAGAAGTTGCCTAGTCCAAGCTCCGCTAAGCGAGGGCCATAGAGTTTTGGGAGACCCTACAGGTAGTAATACTTGACCAGCTGCTTGTCAAGGTTTTATTAAAAATAAAGAAAATAATAGTTTGAGCCTGACAGTATTTCTGAAGGATCAATTTAAGAGATCTTCATTAAAGTATAAAATTATGATATAAAAGAATCTGACCTTTTTTTTTATTAATAAATAAATACATATTCTTTAAATTGGTTAGTTTTTACCAAATAAATCTCAAAATAAGGAATATATTCCGTCGTATTACGTAACTATTTGTCAACGTCACGTCACGACAATATCAAAAATAGAACTCGTCTGTACCACTTTTCTTTAGCAATTAACAATTTTTACAGCCTATTATTGGCATACCCAAGATCTTTGGGAG
The DNA here is from genome assembly GCA_951800035.1 of Linnaemya tessellans. Lineage (NCBI taxonomy): Eukaryota > Metazoa > Arthropoda > Insecta > Diptera > Tachinidae > Linnaemya > Linnaemya tessellans. The sequence goes on along the minus strand of OX637532.1, from coordinate 154,051,740 downwards.
TAGTTACAGCCTGTCAGAAGCAATTAATTGTTGTCCACGAGTTAAGTGTCCTACTTGCTGTATCGTCTTGAGGCGACATTGACAAATAGTTACAGAATAAGATGGATTTTTATCCTTGTGAATCTTTTGTATAATACAAAATTTTGTTTTAAGCGTGCTAAATCTTAAAAAAAAATAAAATAAAATAAAAAATTAAACAATTTATGAACAATTTTTATTTTTATAAAAAAAAATTCCGATTAATTGATCCAGCTATTAACCGAATAATTTAATTCTCTACATAATACCCAATTACTTAATAATTATTTCGTGTCGTAAATTCTTGTAAATATAAAATACTAGGTATTACTTTATTAATTAAATAAGCTGTGTTCTAAATATGTCACTGAAACTTAATAACTCTGAGAAGTTTCACCATCTACAGTCTGCTTAACCAAAACGTTTTAGGATTGCTGGTTAAATTTAAATTTAATTTCATATATTTTCATAAACTTTTTATTTTTACAGTGGAAACTTTAACTTAAATTAAAATTTCTTGCGTTAAAAATTCTCTTAAGGTTGCCAAAACCTTTACAAACACACATATTTTGCTCTTATTTTATACACACAATCACCCAGGCAAATGTCTGTTGTGAAATCTTCCGCCATTTTCTATGATGAATTGCTTTCCAAAAGCAAAAGCAACAACAATAACGATTACCTTTTTTAAGCACAATAAAAAAAATAAAAATAAAGAGAAGAAGTAAGAATGAAACACAGAAATAAGAAAAACTCCCTCTCGAAAGCTGAAAATGGGCAACAACACACAGAAAAACAACTAATACATGCATGCACACAGACAACACAACGAAAGCAATAAAGAAGAAGCAGGTGAAGTAGAGTTGTTTTCCTTCCTTATTTCCTGCTGAATAATAGCAACTCCAACAACAAATCATGACATATCACCAGACAAAACGTGAATATCCTTGATGTATGAGCCATACATACGCACACATTAATACATTCATAAGATGTAAATGTGCGTGTGGGTGTATGTGTGAGCGTGTGTGTGTGTGTGGACGGATTGGTGGTGAAATGCTAAAATATCTCTTGCTTTATAACCTCCACTTACACATACAAATAAACCTGAATGATTGTTACAAAAGCATCCCATAAACTTTAGATTCAAATGGTTTAAATAAAAAGGAACACATGAGTCTGATGCTGCTGTTGCTGCCACAGCCACTGCCTGTTCGTTTGTTGGCCAAAAAGGAATAAACAGGGGCTGATAACGGATGGGTGTTTTGTAGTGAATTGCTGCCACAGGGTGGTTATTTGTAGATTCTACTTAAATGTATTTCACATTCCAATAATTTTTTTCTTCCTCTTTTCTTCTGTTTGATGGTTTCGAGGGAAGTTCTCAAAAATCTCGTCTATTTTGTTAAATACTCTTACAATGAATGCAACCATTAGCTATAAAAAGTGATGATGAGGAAGTATTTGCAGAAGCATTATAATTGCTGATGTTGTTGTTGCTGTTGTTGTTGTTGTTGTTGCATGTATGAGGACAGTGGGTTCGAATAAGAAAGCTACTTAGACTTTGAGGAGGAAAATACAGGTCCACAAGTAGGCAGACCATGTTGTGCCGACCACGATGACCTTTTAATGCGTAGCAAATTTTTGATTTTCTACTTCTGCTTCTTTTTACCATTTTAAAGGGAAACGTATTATCTCCACTGTATGATGCTTGAAAGCTTTTCAACATGAACTACTTTTTTTTTTGTAGCCAGCAGTAGAATTTTTGGTTTTTCTGTTCTACAATTCTTTTTGACCGTTTTGTAGCTCTCGTTGAACATCTTGCATCTCCTTCCTTTACACTGGTTTCCTGGGCAAATTCTGTGTTAAGTTGTTGGTGTTGTTAAGCTTTACGACTGACTATACTGATAATGGTAATGATGATGATGAAATATCTGTGTGTTTTTTGTTTCTTCCACACTCGGCCCTTTATCTCCAACTCCTTTACATATTCCACAAAAAACAAAAAAAAAAAGCAAAATGAACAAAAGCGCAAGAATTTCTTTTTGGATAACTCAGTATTAATGTATGTATGTGAGTTTTGAATTGACGAATGCTACACAAATTGCATTAAAACTAAGGACTGGTACATTTTTTTTAAGTTGTTTTCTTTTTTTTTTGCTTTTATTTTCTGTATTTCGCTCTCCCCTTTTGATTTCTTAAGGCTTTTAGCCATAAGCATTGGATTTTTATATTGTTTGCTTGTATGCCAGAGAATTGCACAGACACTAAAGCAAAACAGAACTGAGCAGACACAAAGAAATGTTTCAGCCATCAATGGCATTAAATATAACTGCCAGTGACAGTTTTGTGTCGCAGACATACTCACACTCCTCTTTAAAAATCTTTCGTACACAGCGAGAGCTCGACTTATTTTTTTTTTTTATTGTTGTGATGGGAAAGCGTTATTTTTAAGAGATTTTCTGTTTGAAAAATTTGCCAAGAAATTGACGGAAATGAAAATGTTTGTTGAAATATATATATATTTTTTCTTTTTAAATCATCAGCTAAATAAATCAATTTGTTTAAAATTAACCTTGAACATTTTATGTGAATGTAAAAGGTATTCGAGTCAGGCTATGAATTATTATAGATAATAAAGATATACATATATTGCTTTGGTTTAAAGTTGTTTACATTTGATTTTAATTAAATTAAAATGAATCAGAATTTCATATAATTAATTTCATATAATGGCATATGTATAGTTTCTGTTTCACATCGGATAAAACATCCCATTCGGCAACAGTTGTTTTTTTCGCAATTATTCCATAATTTACTTATCTTAGTCAGTACCACGAAGTAATTTTTATAAATAGGAAAATTATTTGTTAAAAGAGTAACACTCTTTACTTTGTAGCTTACTAAAAACTGCTATCCATTACCCAGATTCATAAAATATATGCTGGCGTAATATCTTAATTCCAATTTCTTTTTAACCATGATCGGTAGTTTCTCATGCAAAGCATTGTTTTGGAGTAAATAAATTACCATGCCAACTATGCATCAGTTTTGTAATTCTCAAATGGTTTATGCAAGTTTGTGTATAACCTAAGATTTTTTTTTTGATGATTTTGAGAGAAAATGAAATGCACTCTTATAAAGATACTTAATGCGTAACAAACAAAGCAAATTACATAGAATAATTTGATATACTTAAATTTTATATTTCATAATTCGAATTTGCTCAAGTTCAAATTTGCAAATTATTGTTTCTTTAATTAAGACTGAACATTTATTTTTTTTTTCTTTTGTTTATGATACTAGTCGGTAGGATTATAAAAAGTATTCTAAATATTCTATTCTTAATAAAAATTTGAGTTTAATAAAAATAAATGACGAAACTTTTTAAATAACCAGAATATTTTAAACAACTTAAGAACTCCAATTCCTTAAAACGTGAGTGGCGGACCGGATATTATTGTTAACAATGAATTCTTTGGCTCCTAATTTTCACCTGAGTGCTGTTGACTGAAGTATTTAAATTAGTAGCTGAGGCAAAGTTCCCGAGTTCGATTCAGTCATGAATAAAAGATAAAATTTTTCTGACCCGCGTTAGTGATTCGTTGTGGTAATTATTATCGGCTTATTTCAATAACAAAAGATCGACAGCAATTGAAAGTGCCTTTGGTAAAAGAAAGCTTCTTTCGACGGGAAATTAGGAAAAATTCGTGCCTAAATAAAACATAAAATAGCTACAACAAAATTTCTCTCTTCTCATCTTTCTCGTCTGTTCTCTCAAAATTATCAGGGATGACCCCTATATATGCAATGTAGTGCGCCGGAACTGAAAACGAGGGGATAGTATTGAGGGGACAAATTAGGAAAGATGAGAAGACAGTTGTTTTTTTTTTTTTGTAGCTATTTCAACCTTATACTTCGCCGACTAATTTTTGCTACAGCGCCGGCGAAGGAGGGTGCTGTTACTTTGCTTTTTAGTACATGATAGTGTCAGTTTCTGCCAATTATGTTCAGTGATCAGTGACTATACCTTCATCATTGAAACAGGCTGGCAACAACTAACACAACCATGCACTAATGCTGATCAGAAGAATTCAACACAATATTTCATGACTCAGCGCGGGCTCGAACTCAGTACCCTCCGCTTCATAGTCTCGTGTTCTACTACTTCAGCAAACAGCACCCAATTTGCTAAAAAAGAAATTCCAGCTTTAAACACTTTAACTAAAACGTGTGTTTCGCACTCCGAGAGTAGCCGCGTTATTTTCAAACTTTTGCTTCAAATCAACTAAATGAAAATAAATTTTAATTCACTGTAATGCGTTTTTCATTTATTTGAAAAAAAAATAAGAAAATTGGGAAAAATTCAATTCTTATTCAATTTAGAAACCTAGGTTAGTTTTTATGTGTTTAAATGTTTCCGGCACGCAAAAATTTCAAAACTCTCACTGAATACACATGAATGACATGCACAGTGTGTAATTTCGTACGCATTTAACACGTGTCTAAAGGTCGTAAAAATCGTTAACATTTATTTTTTTCCAATGCTTTTTTTTCCCCCGGACAAGGAAAGAGAAAAGTTTAAGGATATAAAAATCATAAAAACAAGACTGAAATGTCGTAAAAGTTTATGATTATTTTTGTCATGTTTTTGTATTGTAATGCTTACAAACACTTTTGCTTGACTGTCTGTGCCAAGTGAACCGAACTGGTGGCAGTTTTAGTAGTGTCAGTTAACTGTCAAATTGAATTTGTTTAGGCTAAATTGTTTGTTGTTGTTGTTGTTGTTTCCCTTCTCCTAAACATGTATTTGTGCGAGTTTAAGATCTTTTTTCATACACATACATATTTTTTTCGTACAAAAATTCAATAAAGAATCCAACAGGTTCTGTCTCTCCGTTTTTGTGTGTATGTGTGTGCTAAGTGCACTTCTAAAATTTTTGTGTTTTAAAGCACTGTGTTGCTTGTGTTGTTTTTGGCTTTTCTTTACCGGAAGTTGTAGTGTCATGCTGATATTTGTAATTTTTAACACCATTTTATTTATGTTTATGTCGTAAGGTTGAGTTGATGTTTTCTTTTTCAAATATTAATCTTGTCGGCTGTTGTATTCAATGTGGGTGTAGGTCAAGAATTTATACTTGTCTTGTGCTGTTTATTTAATTTATTTGACGTCTCAAAGTCGAGGTCAAATTTGATGTTTCATTGTTATTTATACATATTTTTTTTTTATATCATGAAAATCGATTTTTCTCTGTCAAAATGATGGAAGAGCCTCGTCAGTTGGAAGCGTATTCTTTTATGGTCTAATTATATTGGCCAGCATAAATATTTTAAACTTAAAGCCGGAAAGCTTTTAGCTTTTAAATATATTGCTAAAGTATCTTTAATTACAATTTAAACTTGAAATTTAGTATTCGGATTTATTTTAAAAATTTTGATTAAAGAGATTACTTTTTAAGAGTTAGAATATTGTGTTTTTTTATCTTGGACCAGAACTCAGGGGATGACCCCTAGATAGTATTGAGGGGACAGATTAGGAAAGATGAGAAGACAGTTGTTTTTTTTTTGTAGCTATTTCAACCTTTTTACTTCGCCGGCAAATTTTTTGCTACAGCGCCGGCGAAGGTGGGTGCTGTTACTCTGCTTTTTAGTACATGACAGTATCAGTCGCTGCCAATTATGTTCAGTGATCAGTGACTATGCCTTCATCATAGAAACAGGCTGGCAAGAACTAACACAACCACGCACCAATGATGATCAAAAGAATTCAACACAATATTTCATGACTCAGCGCGGGCTCGAACTCACGACCCTCCACTTCATAGTCTCGTGTTCTACTACTTCAGCCAACAGCACCCACAGAGTGCAATTTTAGAAAATTTAATTGTCATATTTCCAGAGCGATTCAGTTTCAAAATCGCTGCTGCTCGCTAGGTTCCTTAAAAAAACTTTATAGCATTGAAAAGGTCTCGTTTCACTGCACAATAAAATAGTCCTGTTTTCGGAAGTTGCCATAGTCACATCATCAGTACTCATTCGTATTTTTATTTTGCTCTAACGTGTAGTTTTTCGGAGCTTTCCCATTTTCCAATTATTTCTAAATAAATTTTTATGGGTTCAAGCATTAAAATCTCATTAGTTGCAATTAGGAATTCATTGAAATGCATAATCAAAAGTGTAAAATTGAATTATATTTCTTCATGCTTTTTATTTTCTCCGTGGACATCTAATACTTCAAGTCAATAAACTTGAGTTTAAGTGGCTTGGCCAGAACATTGATAATATTTGTTCTAAACATATTATCAGCAGGATAATGAAACTCTATTTGAAAATTTCGTATCAGTCTTGACAATAGAGTTTCCAATTGCAAGTCCACAATGCGTTTTCCTACACAAATACGCGGTCCAAAGCCAAAGGGCTGATAAACAAATGGATCCCGTTTAGTAGCAGAAGCACAATTCACAGCTTCAGCTAAGCCCGGAGAGCGTAGCCAACGTTCTGGTAGGAACTGTTCCGGTTGCTCGAAATATTTAGACTCCCTTAAGAGTAGCTGAGCAGGCATAGTGACATCAGTGCTGGCCGGTATACGATAGCCACTTAATACAATATTTTGTCCAGTTGTGCGAAAGTAACCGGTTGCAGTTGGATATAAACGCATTGATTCTTTAATACATGCCCTTAAATAGGGCAGATTATGCATATTTTCTATTGTCAAACGGGAGTTTTTGTGCGGTAAACATGACAATAATTCTTGTCTTAATTTTGCTTGTTCCCGGGGATTTTGGGCTAAACATAGAAAACAGGCGGCTAAAGAAGATGTTGTCTGTAATAATATAAATTTTATATAATTTTGAAATTAAAAAAAAAAAAAAATAAAAACTAACCGTTTCTACACCTGCCAAAAACATATCCATGGCCATGGTCCTGGCAATCAAGGGATCTGTGCTTATCAGTCTCTCCAACATACTTTTGTCGCTTTCTAACTTGTGCCTGTCGTCAGTCCTCAATCTGTCCATGGCCTCTTCAATATATTGCATGCTAAGTTCAATCGTGGTATCTAATAATTTAATCATTTTTTTATACTTTGGTGTGGCTATAAACTTCCACAGGGAGGGTTGAAAATCTAATTCCAATAAAAGTTGAAAAAATTCATCCATATCGTCTAATATAAGTTTTGCTTTAGGATTTGCTTTGCTATTTTGCAACAGGTTTAAATCGGTATCTAAAGCTATCAGTCCTATGCAGTCGAAAATGCAATATTTCATAAACTGTTCAAAGTTGTCGGGCACCTCTAGTGTATTGGCATCTCTTATACGTTGTATACAGTCAACAAATCTTGTGGCTACTTGATCTATTTTAGGTATATATACCTTTATCCCTTTTGGATTCATTAACACAGGATTAACAGCAGAACGAAATTTGGACCAGCGTTCGCCTTCTCTGTGTAAAATTGCGAGAGTATAGAGACATTAGTGCTGTGACGGATGGAAATATATTCATATGTTGTTGCTTACGTTGGTACAAGACCCGTTGCATACTTGAAAAAATCTTTTCTAAGCACCTCACGATGATACTTGACAATATCGAAACCTCTACGCTTGGGATGTATGCCTTCGGTGCGAAAAACTTGCTGAAAATCTTTAGGATCATAAGAAAATACCACCGGTCTTTTGCCAAATAAGCCAGGTAGAAGAAATATGTTTCCATATTGAGATCTCAGTTCATGACTGAAATCTACGAAAGATTTCTTATAATATTTTCCTGCAAGAAAAAAGAAAAATTAAATACAAATTATAGAAAAAGGTGTGGTGTAATTACCTCCGGGCAAAAATTCTCTTAGTAGTTGATACTTCGAAGGACCAGGTAAATTTTCAAAAGGTTGTGCTGACGTCCATTCCTTATTAAAAGCATATTTATTGATTTAACATTAATATTTTCATTTATAACTACTTACATTAATTTTTGTTGTGTATGAATGGGAAGAATTTATGGCATCTGGAATTTTGTTTTTAACTTTTCCGTAAATTGTTTTCAACATTTTTAAATAATTAATATAAAAATCTTTCACACAATATGTGTTTCAGTTCAACTCTTTCCTACAACTGACTAAAAGAAATCAAAATAACTATTTGTTATCAAAAAAACAAAACAAAAATAATAATAAAAAACCTGAGATAAGGAAATCAAAACAAGCACTGCGATGTTAATCATATTGTGCCATAACAAAATAAAATATGGTACTTAGTGCCACGTTCAAAGAGGAAAAAATGAACAAATAGTAGTCGAAATCAGTACTGATTCGTTTTAACAATACGATGAGTATAACATATATAATATTTTAAAAAAATTCCATAAAATTTCTAATATGAGATAATGCGATAAAACTAATAAGAGATTTTAACTTAAACTTTAATCATTTTCAACTTGGTAAAATATATTTATATTAATATCTGTAAATATATTAATGGGCGGACTTCAACGATAATTTTAAAGTCATAAAATAATAACACAAAAATATATGACTACTGTGAACAACATATCACAAGTTAGCATGTTATTTATTTAAATTCAGTCAAATATTAAGATAAAAAAAACTGTACTGTTCTTTGAATTCAATTAAGATATATGTGCTGATTGTTCGAAGATTTGTTTAAATACAGAGCAGAACAGATGTTTTCGAAAGCCGCTACACTTTCATCATTAGCACTCAGTGTATTTTGTTTGTCGCCATTTATTAGGTGGTTTAGTTGAATATGATAACAGTTCTTATTTATACAAATTTTATTAGGAAATCGCATACGAGAACTGTATCAGACTGGTATTTGAGGGTGCTGTTGGTATTTAACACGGGACTAGGAAGCGATTGACACTATCATATCGCACCCTAAATACAAAAGGGTCACAACTCAAAATACTAAAATTTCCTGGAGAGACAAAACAAGTTCATCATCCAGAAGCAACACACTTAACTGTATTTTTCCAGTTAAAGAAGATAGTGATGTGAAAGAAATTTTTGCAGTGGTTAGAGATGTGTACTCTGAATTAATTTATGGAAAAAAGTCAGTTTTGAAAAATTTTGAGTTGTGACCCTTTTGTATTTAGGTTGCGATATATTAAAGAGCAGAGTCACAGCATCCTCTTTCGTAGTGCTATAATAGCTACAAAAAAATTCTCAAATTCTCTCTTCATCTGTCTTCCCAAAACTATTTTCTCCTTTCTAGTAGAGGTCAGTACCTGAGTGCTATATTAAAAAAAATAAAAAATATTGATGAAAAGAAAAAGAGTTTGGTTAAATATAAATCCTGATTGAATTAAGATTCTATAGGCTAATTGTTCGAAATTTTAATTTTAAATCTCAGAAAGACATGATAAATATTCCAAGGCACAAAGGCAAGTCAACATCAGTTTTTTGTTATTCAACTTACACAGCAGAGCAGAACATCTGTTTTCGAAAGACGCAACCCTTTCATCATCAGTGCTCATGTGTATTGTGTTTGTCACCACTTATTAGGTGGCTTAGTTGAATGTGATAACAGTTCCTATTTACACAAATTTTATTGTGAAAAAGAATACGAGAACTGTATCAAGCTGATGTTAGCATGTTATTGAAATTTTTTACTTTATAGGGGAAATAAATTATTTCATACATATTTTCAAAAGTTCTAAATACACTTTAAAAATAAAAACAAATTTCTTCTCTTATTTTATGACAAAACAGGTCAAAAAGTCTTATTCTTGGCTCTAAAACTCTTTTAAAATATTAACCGTTTGATTTTCATGGTCGGTCTTAGTTGGATAGTTAAATTTCAAAATCAACAGTTTTGAGTTCAGAGATTGCTGGGAATGGCATAACGATAAGATATGAAATAAAATTGTGAAACTTGCTCAATAAAATAATTTAAACCCAACAAACAAAAGAGCTACGAAATATAAACTAATTTATATAAAAAATAAATAAATGAGGATCACTTTAATATCAGCATGCAAACAATTGATAAGTATTTAACGTTAACGTAAAATTAAAACAACAATAATTCAGCAAAATCAACGAAATAAGCAAAGAATGAAATCAAGATCAATATCTCATTTTAAATGTGATAACGAGTTGAAAATGGGGGCAAAGGTCACAGAATTACTGGGAACCTTGCAATATATTTTGGGACAAAGATGGTTTACAGTGAAGTAAATGTAATCTCAAGAATTGGATTTTTTTTCTTAAGCCTGAGAGTATGCAATGTTATAAGAATAAACTATTTATATGTCAAAATAAATTTGTGCTTATTTGTGGCTGAGAAAATAGTGTGCCCAGATGTCAGTTAATCAGCATTTTTATGGTTGTCGTAGCCAGCGTTGCCAAATGTGCAGATTTATCTGCATTTGACAGTTTTTCTAAGCATTGAGCAGTTTTGCAGTTTTTTTCTTTAAAAACCAGTTTTTCTGTAAATTGTGCAGATTTTGCAGTTTTTACATTTTACTTTTTTACTCTTAATTTTGTTATTTTAATTCTAATTTCTGAAACCATAATTTTACCCCATTTGCTTAATATAACAGTGGCAAGGTTTAACTATACTTTTTTATACGAGTATGTAATTATCACATACATCTTTTTGCATCCCTGACCACAAAGCATGTTGAATTTTACCAAGGTGTATATTGCAGGTGGGAGCACGAGCTCACTAGCCTAACCTGATAAAACGTCAAACTTAGTAGTGTCGTTTAACGATTTTTGCAACTGTTAAGGTAGTTTCTACAATAAGTGTTCTATTTTTGTAGAAATGGTTGTACCTGTTAGATAGATATGCCTTGTGTTTTTCTATGTACATACAAACAAATTTAAATTTTTAATTATTGGTTTCAATATAAATATGAGAACGACATCGACTTGTCGAGATTCTGGAACAGGCAGTATTATATCTGAATAATAATGAACTCTTTTTGTTTATTTAAACCCTATGTACCTATATATTTTTTATTAAAATGAATTGCTTTGTTATATGTAGATGTATATCATATTTAATTTGTTGTGTTGTTTTTGTTTTAATAAAAAATATGAAAAAAAACTATATTTTTGTGAATGTAGTAATAATTTTAACGAACATTTTATATTGCTATATTAAATTTGAATTAAGATTCTATAGGCTAATTGTTCGAAATTTTAATTTAAATCTCAGAAAGACATGAAAAATATTCCAAGGCACAAAGGCAAGTCAACATCAGTTTTATTCAACTTACACAGCAGAGCAGAACAGCTGTTTTCGAAAGACGCAACCCTTTCATCATCAGTGCTCATGTGTATTGTGTTTGTCACCACTTATTAGGTGGCTTAGTTGAATGTGATAACAGTTCCTATTTACACAAATTTTATTGTGAAAAAGAATACGGGAACTGTATCAACCTGATGTTAACATGTTATTGTTATAATACCCGTGTTACCGTTTGATTATTTTTCTTCATGTCCCATTTTTCTGAATTTTTTGTTCCATTATACCTAAGTCAAACTTTTTTGGTTTGAATTTTATACTTAAGTACATGTGAACGTTTTTCCAATTTTTATTATTGGGTAGCTCAAGCCATAGCTTAAATTTGTATGTAGTAATAATTTTAACGAACATTTTATATTGCTATATTAAATTTGAATTAAGATTCTATAGGCTAATTGTTCGAAATTTTAATTTAAATCTCAGAAAGACATGAAAAATATTCCAAGGCACAAAGGCAAGTCAACATCAGTTTTATTCAACTTACACAGCAGAGCAGAACAGCTGTTTTCGAAAGACGCAACCCTTTCATCATCAGTGCTCATGTGTATTGTGTTTGTCACCACTTATTAGGTGGCTTAGTTGAATGTGATAACAGTTCCTATTTACACAAATTTTATTGTGAAAAAGAATACGGGAACTGTATCAACCTGATGTTAACATGTTATTGTTATAATACCCGTGTTACCGTTTGATTATTTTTCTTCATGTCCCATTTTTCTGAATTTTTTGTTCCATTATACCTAAGTCAAACTTTTTTGGTTTGAATTTTATACTTAAGTACATGTGAACGTTTTTCCAATTTTTATTATTGGGTAGCTCAAGCCATAGCTTAAATTTGTATGTAGTAATAATTTTAACGAACATTTTATATTGCTATATTAAATTTGAATTAAGATTCTATAGGCTAATTGTTCGAAATTTTAATTTAAATCTCAGAAAGACATGAAAAATATTCCAAGGCACAAAGGCAAGTCAACATCAGTTTTATTCAACTTACACAGCAGAGCAGAACAGCTGTTTTCGAAAGACGCAACCCTTTCATCATCAGTGCTCATGTGTATTGTGTTTGTCACCACTTATTGTGAATTTTTTATGTGCAGTTTTTTTACGTGAAAACCAGTTTTTTTACGTGAAAACCAGTTTTTTTCTAAAGTTGCAGTTTTTTTTGAAAAAGTTATGGCAACGCTGGTCGTAGCCGTGACGAAATCCTAGAAAAGTGGCAACGCTTTCCATATGTTTAACATTGGAGTCGTATTATTTCGACTACGAATACGACAACCGTAATAAGGGCCCAATGAATTGATAACAATTATTTCTTATAGAAAACGCTAGAAAATACATATATGTACATATATTTATATGCGTGTTACTAATATAATAAACTCAGCTAAATGGACATAAAAACATTAAACAAAATAGCATAACAAAATTTCTTAGCTTATACACAAACTTTTTAAAACCATTTGAGAATTACATAAGAAAAACATAGTAGGCTTCAAACTATTTAAAAACAAAAAACAATATTCTGTTCAATATGAATCTATTTTATTTTTTTACCTTTATACAATTAAATAGTTTTTGTTTAAAGCTAAATAAATATTGCACTAACTTTGAAGAAGACAGAAGTGTTTCCAACTGCGTGGTGCTATCTTCCAAGCCAAATAAATGTTATATCGGCATTTCTAATTGCAAGTTATATTAGACCGTTATTTTATTATAACAAAATATTTTAGCAGACAAAAATATAATTTTTGGTGCTGACTCAAATACATTCTTGATCAGTACAGATTTACATATATGTACGCGTATAAATCTATTCATTAAGTTAATGACTGTAAAGGAACTATAGTAGGGCGTGTAAAATTAATTTGATTCATTTTAAACTTGAGAGTTATTTATAACGGACTTTATATGTTGCAGCAGAAATATATCAGAAAATAATAATAAAAAAGGACAATAATAAACACCTAGAATCATATTACTACCAACACTTGTGCTTCTATTTCGCCGCTATCAATACAAAACCTCTCGAAATGCCATCAATGCAGACACTCCAATATCCTAATGATACCCTCTTAAATGTTCGAAAGTCGAAGGAATAAAAAAAATGTCATCCATATGTGCTATAGAAGAAACATGTTCATCATCCACTTCAAAGTCAAGATTAAGTTTTTTCTTTCTTTATTTTCGTTATTGCTCTTCTTCGTCTTTATGTTGTCATTGTCATCTGTTTTGGCACTAAAACGTATGTTAAGTGTGTAATTTTTATGACAAAAACTACCAGATGCTTTTCATTGATGGCAATAATATTATGTGCCATTTGCTTTAAGTTTTTATACTTTTAACAGCCATGAAGGAATTTCTGTTGTCTGATTTATCAAAGAAAATGTCTGTTAAGTATCTTAACAGACATGGCTACTTGACTTAAATGTCTAGCTGATAAAGTTTAGTTAATATTAAGGTTTAGTTTTAGACTAAAATACCAGCTTGAATTGGCTAACATTTATTTTATCACATCCTTAAGGTATGCAGTATATTTTGTGATCAAGTAAATTGAGTGATCATGGAACTTTATGCAATAGAGAGCAAATTTGGCAAGTCTCCGAAGCTACTTTTAGCAACTAAATGCGTATAAATTATTTTTTTTTTTGGAACATATTCAACAAAGCCAAACAATAATATTTGTTCAACAGTTGCTTTTAAATATCAATTTTTATTAAAGACAATATAATCCTTAGCATACAATATCATTTTTCATTATAACGAATTTTCTTTATAATTTAATTTTAAAATTAAATTCACATTCCTTTCCACAAAGGATATCATTTTAATGAATTCAAAACCCCCAAAGAAGAAAAAAATTCACACTGATGAATTAAATAAAATGAAATGCAACCAAGAGAAAAGGAAGAACAGGCAAAAAAAAAAAAGAAAGAAAAACAATATCAACAAGAAGAAGGAACTTTATAATGAAATATAAGTCAAACATGTATAGTGCGTCCCCATACAACAAATACAAGTAAGCCGGCACTCACACATACAATAGCAAAAGAAACGCCGTCATGCATACGTTTCAGTGACAGGACATGATTAATGGTTGTCATTGCCAAACAAAACATAAAAAATTGTTTTTTTATATAAATACATACACACACGCACACACATACAATCTCCCATACAGCATAGTATCCTTATTTGATGTGTGAATGTGCGTGTGTGTGTGTGTGTATGAGTAAGAACACATTTACACAAAGAATTTTTATCGCATAATATGCGATGCTACTTTGTTGTTTTTGTTTCTTGTTACCATCACATCATCAATGTTACACACACACTCTACCACTGCGTCTTACACTTGATGATGTTAATGATGGTTGCGAGCATTTCCTATTAAAGTGTGTACACGGCAGAAATTTTAAGTGTCACTTCTGTAACCCTTTTTATGATTTAAGCTATATATTCGTTGCAATATTTGTAAACTATTGGAAAACGAAAAATATATGGAAAAGAAAATAGTGCATTTAAGAGGTTGAAAAAAATGCAAGATTTCACGATTTTCAGTCTGTAGAGTCCAATACTTCCGATTTACGCAGAAATCCCAACAAAAAGCAAATGGAATTTTATGGGTCATACAGTCCGCAAAACGGCCTTATATCTTACATACAATTAAAACAGGCATAACCTAAGCGATCTTTCCATGCATTATAATTCGAGTACTCCCTTTCAACAAAAAAAAAAAAAACCAAATGCGGTGGTTTTGATCTATAAAAAAGTCGAAAGTACGTAACAATAATGAAATTACTATGAATATTTTAGCAGTAAAAAATTATTGCAAGAAATACAGTAGCAATAGAGAATGGGAGGGAGGTGGGGGCAAAAATTAAACATTAGTGTACAAAACAACCATTTGACAGGATAACACCACCCACTATTAACAATGAGCTGGATGATTGCGTTGTTTCCATTAATGTGTGTGTGTGTGTGTGTGAGTGTGTGCATATAAGCGACCCTGCATTCGTTGTTGTTTTCTTCCGGATATTGATACCGCTCTTTTTCCCTATTTTGGTTGATTCTGATGTTTATTCTGTTTGTGTGTGTGTGTGTGTAGTTAGTGCTGTTGTTCTGCGACGAAATTCCCTAGCAATTTTGAAGTTGCGTAACCTTTCTGCATAAAAGGATATTTGCACAAGTTTAATATATTCAAGTGGGTTCGATTCAAAATTAAATTAAATTATATTATGGAATAGAAATATTTTTGAGAAAAAGTTAATCTTTCTTTGAGAAAAGTTAGAAGTTCGGATCATTGAAAAACAAATCAAGAGGTATACGTTGCATCTAATAATCTTCAATGTAAAAATTAAAAATAATCAATGAGTGTTCGAACTCACGGGCGATGTGTTAACACCTTTTTGTTTATTTATTTTATATTAAACCCACAAAAAACAAAGAGAATGCAAAGCAACAGACAAATGTACATACATACATTGTTATATTTGTACATAAGCTACATACGTTGCTGTCTTGCTATCTCATTTTTATATGTGTACGTATAACCACGTCACTATTCTCTTTGCTATGCATAAAACAAAACCGAAGACCAACATAAAACACTTTTTTAATATTACTCCAAATTAATACTCCGAATTAAAACACTTAAATCTCCGCTCACCGATATCGGATCGCCTTAATTTTTGGCCTAAACTCTTCGTCGAAACCCGCACTAGCGTTTTGATCCAAAAATTAATAAAATCGGCTATTAATTTCCGGAGAAAATCGCATGGGAAAATTATATGAACATCGCCCAATAATCCCTTTCAATACTGACTGCCAAGCAACGAACAAACAAAGTCTTACACTTGCGTATGTATTGAAACTGATAGTTAACTGCCCTAGAGGCGCGCGTATAGATGTTAACACATCAAAAAAATATTAATTAACTAACAGTAATTTTTTTTTTTTGCCAAACAAGCCAAAGGTTATTATTACATACAATTTTTAATAATAACCCTTATTCTATAACTCAGAGTAAAGAACACTTCTTTACTCTTTTTACTTCTGCAATTAACCATTTCTAACAGCCTTTTGCTAAGTATATCCCAGATCCAAGAGAGTAGCTACACGTTATCAGAAGTAGTCCACAAGGTAAGTGTCATATTTTTGATATTGTCTTGAGTTGACATTGACAATAGTGACAGAATAAGGATAATTAGTTAAAAATAATTTTTATTAGCATCTCAAAATAGTTGCGACCATTCGAACGTGTAATTTTTGGCCGCAAATTCAACCATGGCTAACGTTATATCACAAACAACAATAAATATGTTGTCACCAAGGCGTTAATTGTTGTTGATATATAAGCATAAAGCAGTGCGATGCCTTACTTCCTCAACCTCGTATCTTAAAAAAAAAATTAGGTTTTAATTTTTTCATATCAAACGATTGCCATTTTTGATTAAACTAAAAGAGATTAGAATATTATTACTACTAACATAAATAGATTTAATCCACTCCTTAATAATTGCGTTTGAGCTTTTATCCAAAGACCGAAGTATAAAAAAATGAACCGTTTTATTTATCTGCTGTGTTTTTTAAGAGGCGAGGTTGAGAAAGTAAGGCATCGAGTGACTTCACTTGTGTCGGCAGGTGTCAAATGTCACGGCCTTGGATGGCAAACGATTAGAAAATTTCTTGAAATCATATGCAACGTAAAGCCCTCTTAAAACCACATCTAACGCGGATCAATTTCATTAATATTTTTCAACAAAAGAACAATTGGTCATGGCGCGACACAATCTCCTTTGGTGGCCTTATTTTCGAATATTTAAGTCCAATGACAACAGCAGCGTATCGAACGGTGCATTTTCCGCATATAATGGCGTCTGTGTTGATGGTTAATTTCACTATATACGTATGTATATGTGTTACTGTTGTTTATTAACGAAACCGATATCCAAAAATGATCGATTTCGTTGGAAGCAATTTTACGATAAGCTATCGTATCAATTTCCACTTAATCCAGGGCTCGTTTACTGGCAATGATGCAAGCTTGGCTTAGGTATAATGGAACAAAAAAATGTAGAAAATGGGACGTGAAGAAAATAATCAAAAGGCAACACGATGATTCTCGTAAGCAGTTTCCTAAATTTGTATAAATAAAAACTGTTATCATATTCAACGAAGTCACCTAATAAGTGGTGAGAAAAAATCACACTTGAATACTGATGATGAAAGTGTAGCGGTCTTCGAAAACAGCTGTTCTGTTCCGCTGTATAAGTTGGATAATTAAAATTGATGTTGACTTTTCTCTGTGCCTCAGAATATTTATCATGTCTTTTTGAATTAAAAAAAAAATAGTTTCGAACAATTAGCCCATATTGTCTTGACTTGACATTGACAAATAATTACGGAATAAGGACAATTAGTTAAATATAATTTTTATTGGTAAGAGAACTTCAAAATAGTTTTGGCCCCTCGAACGTGTAATTTAATTTAATATGACTCATATGGTGGTTTAATTTTTTTTTTTATCTTGGACTAGCACTCAGGGGATGACCCCTATATATGGGCATTTCCAGAAAAAAGTCCACCTTGATCGAAAAATTAAAATTTAACAAACAGATATTTTCCTAATGTATTATAAAGGAGAAACTTCTAAAATAAATTAAATTTAGGAGCTTAAAGCTTTCTTTTGTTGGGATGGTGAAATACTGAGCTACAAGTTTGAAGTTCTCGTTTTTGTAAGTGTTTCTTAGCTTCAAGGGCATTTTCTCTTTATAATTAACATTCCTAAAAGCAATTTCATAATAATACTCTTATTGCAAAACTGTTGCTACAAACATATTTAATCATAAAACAAATGCAAAAAATAAATTTAGTATTTTGTAGTTTTTATATAATTTTCTAATATTTATGTCTTTTTCGCATTTTTTTAACATAATAAAATAAAGTGGAAATTTTAGTAATGTAACGCCAGTAACGTAACGCCAGACCAATTTTCATAAAAGAAAAAAAAGGAAAAAAGATTTGTTCAATTTATAACTTGGAAAATAAATGTATATTGGTCCAAAACCTATCAAAAAAAATTTGATTAAAAATACTTGCCCAATTCGCAGAGTTCAACAATTTTGTTATCAAAGTCAAATCGCACTTCCGTTTTTTGTAACGTAACGCCAGGTCACTTTTTGGAGTATATCTTGAAATTCTTAGGCTCAACTATTTCCATTTTTTGGCTGAATATAGAGCTATCCAATCACTTCTCTAATGTGAGAAAAATACTTTTTTAAATTATGGTTTTTAAAGTTTTTTTCAACATATCGTCGTACAAAAGTAACGTAACGCCAAAATGGAAATGCCCATATGCAATGCATTGCGCCGGAACTGAAAACGAGGGGATAGTATTGAGGGGACAGATTAGGAAAGATGAGAAGATAGACAGTTGTTTTTGTAGCTATTTCAACCTTTTACTTCGCCGGCTAATTTTTGCTACAGGACCGACGAAGGTGGGTGCGGTTACTCTGCTTTTTAGTACATGATAGCGTCAGTCGCTGCCAATTATGTTCAGTGACCTTCATCATTGAAACAGGCTGGCAACAACTAACACAACCACAAAAATTATTCATGGCCTTAAATTGAGCATCAAGCAAATATTAAATGGATGTAGTCCAATATATTTGCGTAAAATTTTCCAGCTAGTGGACGGAAAGAGTTCCAATTCTTATGAAATAAATAAATTCGAGTGTTCCACGTTTTCATTTACCTCGGCGATATTATCTTCAGTACGCGAATTCCAACCATGTGTTTTTATTATTACATCATTTACAGAATATATGAAGATTACATGCGCCATTAAGACCACTAATTCTACTTTAAATGTCGATGATGACAACGGATTCTTAAAGTAAAATTAAATAATTTATTTAGTCAATGTAAATAATAAAAAATATTAAAAACTGGGTGCAGCCCGTTAAAACTTTCATCAGCTTTCATGGGCTTAAAAAAATGCATATCCATTTTTTTTCTTTTAAATTTAACATCATTTCAAATTTACTCACTTTTAAATTCCGCTAATACTTTGCCGCCAAAAATACGAGTCGTTTAAATTGATGATTCCATCGTTCTATTTATGCACACAGAGCAGCATCACTATTGATGAATCTGTTCCAAAATCTCTTGATGTTACCACTTATATTGTGTTAATAGTATTTCGTAAACAATTGCCAATATTATCGCGCCAAAGTAAAATTCAGTTTATTATATATTTCCTTAAGCATTGCTAATCGAATGGCATTTTAATCAATTGAATTGAAAATTAGAATTAATGATGAAAATGGGATTTTAAATTCACCCAAAGAGATATTAACACGAGGAAATTTATGCACGAGTCTTCGTGATGAATGTTTGAACTGTTCATGTACACGCGTTGCGTTATTGAAATATAAAATGTAAAGAAATTTAGGAATTTTTTGTTGTTGTTTTGAACAGCATGAAAGTGCAGGGAGGTGTAAGAAAAGAATGTATCATATTGAATAAATTAAATAAAAAAAAAAGGAATTCTGTTGGAAGATAATTTAAATGGAGACACACGGAGCAGTTCCCTGAGAATATGGCAGAGTGAAATATGTGAATAACTTTAATATCTGTTGTTCGCAATCACTTGTTATATATATATATTTTTCAAGTGAAATAATGTAAACATTTATTTTTGGTCACTATTTTTATTATTGTTTCAAAGAGTACTACAAAGAACTGTTTAATATGATTTTAGTAAAATTTTATTCGTATTCAAAAAAGAGCAGGCACCACTTGATTTGTGGACTTATTTATGTTTACTCCCTTGGGCCCTGCATAATTTTAGTTAATGGCGATTTTTGCAGAGTCATGATGCCAGACCTTTCTATGGTCTGAAATGAGAGACATGAAGAGAATGATATTTTTAATTAGGATGACTAACATCAAGCGATCGATATATTGAGCATAACGTTTAATAGTTGTGTTGCCTGCCATTTTTCTTGGCGATGTCGGTTGGCTGCCTCGGATCTGCGATTCCACCCATTTAGATCTTCTCTTGTGGGGTGCGGTTAAATACTGAAGTTATGTGAATTATTCAGAAAAGATCTTACGAAAGTTTTAACCAGATCAGAAAAATCATTAGTCTCAAAAGCACTGAAGACAATTCATTAAACTGAGGAGATCTTCCTTCCTTAATTTATGATCATGTATGACGTACAACCAGATTTCTTAATTCCAGATATGCATAATTTATTTGGTAAAAAATTAAAACTAATTTAAAACAAGTAAAAACATTATATTCGACCGGGTCGAATCTTAAATACCCTCCAAATATTTAGTAAGTGAATTTGAAATGTTTAACTTGGTGGGACAGAGTTCCTTTATATAATATCGTACGTCAACGCCCACTAAAGGGGGCGGGGTTCAAATATATACAATATCATGTTTTCCACAGACGAACGTATGGGCATTGCTAGACCGTCTTAGACTTCATCACAATTCTCTTTGGAGGGTATAAAAACTGTATTTTGGCGGGGTCGCTCTGGCAAGGGCTGTGGGGGAAACATTTCACCTTTGTCATAAAACTCTAAAAATAAATGCTTGGGATAATTATATACAAAATTAAAATTTCTTTTTTTTGATAGGGTCATTTAGAGGGCAAAGGGGGAGAGGGGGTAGGGCAGAAACAGGTAGACATAAAACTCTAAAAATAAATGCTTGGGATGATTATACACAAAATTAAAAAAAAATTTTATTTATTTTTAATAGGGTCGTTTGGCGGGCAAAGGGGGAGGAGGGGGTAGGGCAGCAACAGGCAGTCATAAAACTCTAAAGATAAATGCTTGGGATGATTATATACAAAATTTAAAAAAAATGTATTTTTTTGGTAGGGTCATGTAGGGGGCAAAGGGAGAGGGGGGGGGGGGGTAGGGCAGAAATCGGCAGTCATAAAACTCTAAAGATAAATGCTTGAGATGATTATATACAAAATTAAAAACAAAATTTTTTTTGTTTTTGGTAGGGTCATTTAGGGGGCGAAGGGGAAGGAGGGGGTAGGGCAGAGTAGTACCAGGTTTCGTCTCAGCTTCGTCATTAAAGCTTAAAAGTGTTATTTTTAAGGAATGTAGGCTTAACTAAAACAATTTGTTTCATTTTTATGCTATTTTTGCCTATAATAACGCCCACTGAAGTGGGCGGGGTCAAAAAATATTTTTATTTTATTTAATGGCTCCAAGTTTAAGGCGTTGGACCGTTTTTGACATAAAAATATATCATTTGCTTAACAAAATAACCAAAAAACTTTAAAAATTATGTTGTTTTTTCTAGGTTGGTTTAGTTCTCCTTAGGGGAACTTTTTTCTCTCTTGCCCGATTTAGCCCATCTTCGAACTTAACCTGCTCTAAGCTTTAAAATATATTTATGCCAAATTTCAAGAGTCTAGCTCTTTTCGTTTGGACTGAATCGTGATTTCCACAGACGGACGGACGGACATGCTCAGTTCGTCTTAGATTTCATCACTGATCAAGAATATATATACTTTATGGGGTCTGAGATGGATATTTCGATGCGTTACAAACGGAATGACAAAGTGAACATACCCTCCAAATTCTTTTTTGGAGGGTATAAAAATAATTCATTTATTGCCCAAAATTACTGAAGAAACAATTGTGTTCTTCGCAGTTAAACTGAGACTAGTCCATCTTGCTATTGGGTAAAGCATCTCTTAACAAGAAAACAAAGTCTGTGAGAATTCTTAGTTCCATACAACTCTTAACTAAAAACAAGACTTCTTTAACGAGATTTTTAATTAGAGTTTTCTGCTGGCAATTTGCTCCAAGACATGCACTACACAAGCATTTATATTACTCTTTTTTAAAAAAGAAAAACACTATAACAGAATTTAATAAAAACCAAGTTTTGTCTTCTTAGTTTTTCAGATTTTTCTTTTATTATTTCATTCTGGCTCATGCAAAGAAAATTGACATTTAAAATTTTTCCTTTTTTTTTGTGAAATTGTATACCACCCGGTCGGTCATTTATTTGGTCTTCATGAGACTATTTATTGCTTTTTTGCTTTTCACATCCTTGACTGAAGGTACTTTCTTTCCTTAATAATGCACAAACTATAAGATACATTTCTTTCTCGATAAGATAACGTTCATTGAATTTGTTCATTTATTTGTCCATTTATTTATTTATACTTTTGCACTTTACGGCTAAGTGTACATATATTTTTTCTTTTGTCTTTGTTTTGCAAAACAAGGTAAAGTTGCAGAATAGCTGCCATCTGAATATATTAAATTTTTTTACTTTCTTTGGTTTTTCATGCTCTAGAGCAAAAATGTATAAAGTTTTTTTATTTCTTAGTCATATTCTATTGGCTAGAGAATATATTATTTATAAAATTTAATACGAAGCAACAAATGAATTCCTAAAATTGTAGATTTTAAAGAAAATTACGATAAAAGATTGCAAGAGAATAATTCTTAAAGTACAATTAATATGTGATTTTGGTCGATATTTCAAATATGATGCTAGTCTTTGTTTTTTTTTACAATTCTTTAAATAATATATTTTACATGCAGGATATTAATATATTGGGACCCTAATCAAGTCACAGCTGTCATGTATGGGCTGTTGCATTATAGTCTTCTTTCAAGCTACTGAAGACTGTATAGCAAAGAGCAGTAAAACTCATTTGGAACAGCCAACTCTGTAGACTCGGGATGTGGACTGTTGCTCATTGTTGAATCGTTACTATAATAAAAGCAGAAAATCGTTCATTTCTACTCACAACTCGTTCTTCGTCAATATCTCCCCTTTTTGTAATCGATTTAACTACACTGCAGTCCGTGGATGAATTCTAGATGCTATTGGCTGAAACGGTTAACTTTTTGATTACGAAGCCGAAGACCGTAGGTTCGAGGCCGCACTTAGTCATGAATATGGAAAGGAATATTTCTGATATTCAATAGTTCCTTCGCCGTTACGATGGGTAGCTTGACGTTTGTATATCCTCCCCTAGTTGTAGTGCTGACCACGGGGAGAGTATTACCCTATTTTAACAGACCTTGAGCTTTGCTGATGTCCCATAAAAACTTCTGTATTGCTGATTACTCCCTGCAATAGCAGAACAACAGAAGTGCATTTAAGAAATTAAACGGATGTACATAGAGCCGTCCAGAATAGTCTGGCAGAATGTAATCAGGCACCTCTCTACACAGAGCCAAAGTATATGATAGGTTGACCTACAGGGACTTCATTTCGAGGCTTGACCAGTAACCTTACTCAAGGGGGGTTACTCTGTATTGCGATGCGGAAAGAGTGGCTTGCGCATTTCAGTGTAAATAGCATACAAATGCGTTCAGTTTTTCTCAGCAGGCACAATCTTATAGGTCCACCTGAAAAAAAATCATTCTTTGCGAAGATGATTGTGCTTTTACGGTCAAGTGACATCGATTGACGGACTTCGTTACATCGTAAAAATTTTTTTTTAATGATTCTGTTGGTTGTGATTTGACTCCAAGTCTCACTAGAGTAGGTGTCGGCTGTGATTGTGCTAGTGGTTGCCTGGACTTCAGTCTAACTAATAGTTGGAATCTTAAGATGAAGTAGTTAATACTAGACTATGAAGCGGAGGTTCTAGAGTTCGACTCCACACTTGGTCATGAATATTGTGTCGAATTTTTCTGATCATTATTAGTGCATGGTTGTCCTAGTTGTTGTCATCCTGTTTCACTGATGAACGCATAGCACTGGTCGATTAACAATTAACACGATCATGTACTAAAGAGCAGAGTAACAGCACTCTGCTTCGTCAGCCCTGTAGCAACAAATTCTCCGGTGAAGTTAAAGAATATCCACAGACGCTACTCCCTTTATCCTCCTGCCCAAAATCTATTTTCCTAGTTCCAGCGCAATGCACTGCATATGTAGGGGTTATCCCCTGAGTGCTGGTCCTACTCCTACAAAAAAAAAAAAAGGTTCAAAGAGCTACAAAAAATCTCTATCTCCTCATCTACCTCCATCTGTCCTCTCAATACTATCCCTTCCTTTCTAGTTCCGGGGCAATGCATTGCATATGTAGGGGTCATTCCCTGAGTGTTGGTCCGACTTAAAAAAAATATTGTTCCCGTAATAGCATATAGCCATTAGAGTAGCGAGGAAACGAACACTTTATAAAAGCGGGAGTGCATGGATGTGGGAATCCCCGCACGAGAGGTTGCCACCTGTTTGTACTTGTATTCAAACAGTGTGGTTCCCCTTTTTTCTATTGTTCTGGTAAAATGCATAGCAGGAGTTGCAACAATTTCCTGAGTGCCAGTTTTAAAAAATAATTTTGTGATAAACTGCTTACAAGATACTTTATTGTTAAATATTAATTGAGGAAATTCAAATCAAACGACCACAAAACGTTACACTAGGAGGAGTCATCGTGTGAGTTCCAAATAAATTAAATACAATACTGTTGATTTCTATTTATTCTTGGCCTTAGAATATTATTTTAGTAATCATTTTTTAAACTTAAGATATTAAGAAAATATAAATAAAAAGAAAATATAATTAATTCATAATATAGAAGCCGGCGAAGTAAAAAAAGGTTGAAATAGCTACAAAAAAAATGTCTATCTTCTCATCTTTCCTAGTCTGTCCCCTCAATACTATCCCCTCGTTTTCAGTTCCAGCGCAATGCATTGCATATATAGGGGTCATCCCCTGAGTGCTGGTCCGAGATAAAAAAGGTTGCTTCTATATTATGATGGATTCATTCATTTCAAGAGGAAGTGATCTTGTTTAGCTAAATAAATTTAAATTCCCAATAAATTTAAACTCCTCATAGAAGAGATAAATGCTACACAAACAAGTATTTTATAATATGAAACACCAGGAAACTGTGGCTACATACAAAACTTGAAAACTCGTGTTCCTCAAACTAAATAATCAACATTAATTTGTTTCTAGTATATTTTTTCATACAACTCTTATTGTATTTGTACAACTTAAATCTTTTAATATAAATCACATATAATTTAGATAAAACCAAGTTAAGATCGGTAAACGTTAAGAGGCGTTTTGCAAAAAGAAAAAAAAAAATCTTAACATCATAACGCCCCGTTTGGAAACTTGAACGAACGCTTACAAATTGACTTTATATGCTGAAGAACATGTGTGCCGGTAACACCTACAATAACGAAAACACTACAGCAGGGCATTATACTCATTTACTAATGACACTAACAAAAATTTGCCAAAGTACATGCTCAATTGACACGTGACATGAAAAGTCATTTAGTTTTGAGAGTTTTCAAATGGACAGACAGGCAGGCAGACACACGCACAATTTTATATAAACGTAAAGCAAACATGTTTGCTCATTATCCTTGGACTGATAAAACTTATGCAAAATATATATGGTCGACTGGTGAGTGAGCAATTGGAAACAAGTTAAGTGAAGTTTTTGGTTGTGAAATGTATAATTTGGTAAATGAATTGTATTGCTGTTGATGTTAATATGAAAGACACATTTACTGTTGTCCGTATTGGCAACGTAACATTTTACATTTGACTACAAATGCACTCGCTGCACAGACTGAGTGACACAAGCTCAAGTAACCAAAAGGTTTAAGCAAATAATATGTTTAAGTTCCTCACACACACACACACACACACTCACTCACGCCTTCACTCTCCTTAGCAATTTTCCCAAAACTAATAATATTGCTACTAAGATGACAACTGAACCAGCTACACTACACAGCAACACCCAGTTTACATCTAGAACACGAGAATATGTATGTGGGTGCGTGCTCTCATACCAACTTTATGTCAAATTGTGAAATTTGCAGCAAATACAAGAACATGTCGATAAGTTTTATAATGTGCTGCCATTTACTACTGGACGGTGGTTACATTACGAAACTGGCCAGTTGACCTCTCTCTACACCCCTAAATTACTCGCATGTACATCATGCTGGACATTAGCGTGCATGCCTTGGCCACCTACAAAATTTGCCTTTACATTAGAAAACATGTACGAAACATTTCCGACCAAAAGCAATATTCCTTATATTGGAAACATGTGGCAAAATAACCAAAAATGTCATAAAATACTTAGACATCAAATGACAAAAACAAGTAGTAGGTGGGTTTGAAAGGAATTCATATGACACGCACACACACACACACAAAAATCAATATTGAATTACAATACCACGATAAATACATACTTACTCACAAGCACACATCTACACGCAGGCAGTGCAACATCAAAAGGTTCATTTCAAGCAACGACCATTTGCAAGGGAGATGTTATTTAACAAACGTCACTCCTTTTGGCCCCAAATGAATGTCTGGAAAATTTACAAAACTTGCAAATGTATTGGCTTAGGGCCATTCTATTTTCCACGATAATGAGGAAGGCATTGAAATAGATTTCTAAAATAATTTTTTATAAATTTTTATCTTGGGTCAGCACTCAGGGGATAACCCCAACATAGGCAATGCATTGCGCCGGAACTGAAAACGAGGGCATAGTATTAAGGGAACAGATGAGGAAAGATGAGAAGATAGGCAATGTTTTTGTAGCTATTTCAACCTTTTTACTTCGCCGGCTAATTTTTTGCTACAGCGCCGGCGAAGGAGGGTGCTGTTACTCTGCTTTTAGTACATGACAGTATCAGTCGCTGCCAATTATGTTCAGTGATCAGTGACTATGCCTTCATCATTGAAACAGGCTGGCAACAACTAACACAACCATGCACTAATGCTGATCAGATATATCTTTCATTTACGTCAGTTCCGACCTTTTGGCCTAACCTGACGATGCTCTTAACATCGGGTAAAAATTAAGTGTTACCAGCACCCCTCTTAGCACCCAAGAACCACATGAAGGCGACCTCGGGTCGCCCAGGTGGCAAATTCTAGAACATGATTTGGTAAGCCCCATGATCTAACACCTTGCCTAAGTGCCGATCCTATCTAGATGATCTTTTATTTGTTGATTCACAACAACACATAGGTTCTGCTACTATCAGCCGGACCGAAGTTCATCCGCAAGGGTTGAACACCAATCCCTATCTGACAAACTAATGCTGATCAGAAGAATTCAACACAATATTTCATCACTCAGGGTGGGGTTGAACTCAGGACCCTCCGCTTCATAGTCTTGTGTTCTACTACTTCAGCCAACAGCACCCACAAAAATTTAAAATATTATCGGGAAAAATATTTTAAGATTCTGTGGCAACCATTTTATTTGTTATTTTACTTCGGCAGTCATGCAATGAACGGACCGTCCAAAACAACTAAGAACGTTATATTCGACCGAGTCGAATTCTAAATACCCTGGAGGATGCCGTTGGCTGAAGTAGTTAGCACGAGACTATGAGTCCGGGGGTCCTGATTTCAACTCCTCGTTCAGTCATGAATATTGTGTCGAATTCATCTGACCAGCATTAATGCATGGTCTTGTCAGCCTGTTTCAGTGATGAAGGCATAGCACTGGTCACTAAACTTAATCGGAAGCGACTGACACTATCAAGTACTGAAGAGCAGTGGAACAGCACCCTCCTTCGTCTGCCCTGTGGCAAAAAATTGCCCGGTAAAGTAAAAGGAGCAAACAGTTACAACAAACTCTCTATCTCCTCATCTTTCTTCATCTGCCCCCTCAATACTATACCCCTTCTTTCTAGTTCCAGCGCAATGCCCTGCATATGCCATCCTAAGAGTGCTGTTTCGAGTTAAAAAAAAATTTTTAGTAAATAAATTAAAAATGTTTAACCGGCTGGATCAGAGTTCTTTTCAGACTGTGCCCAGTTTTAAAACTCTATTTTCACAAGGCCAGTCCAGGAAGGACCGTGGGGGAGACATCTCACTTAAAAAAAAATTTTAAAAATAAGAAGTACATTTTGGATGTAATTAAGTGTAGAAAAATTTTTTTTTTGTTGATATGGCCATTTAGGGGCATAGGTGCATGAAGGGTTTGGATAGGGGAAGATCAGAGAACATTTTACCTTCGTCGTAAATACTTAAAAATTTAATTTTTAAGAATTGTAGGCTTAAAAAATACAATTTGTTAAATATTTACACTATCTTTCCATGTACTATGTTATTTTAACGCCCACTAAAAGGGGAGGGGTCCACAAATGGATTTTTCTGATATTATGACAAAATTACTTTAAAAATTTTGTAATGTACATTACAAAGTTCGACTAATAAAAATTTAAAAATGTTGTTATTTTTTTAGGTTGGTTTAGTTTTTCTTATGGGAATTTTTTTCTCTTTGGCCCGGTTCAGTCCATTTACGAACTTGACCTGAGCTATCCTTCAAAATTAATCTATACCAAATTTCAAGGGTCTAGCTCTTTTTGTTTGCACTGCATCGGAATTTCCACAGAAGATCGTCTTACTTTTCATCACTGATCAAAAATATGTATATACGAGTATATATAAAATTTTATGGAGGACTTTACTATTTCCCCTCCCCAATACTCCAATATTTTGGTTACCTTTCTATTTACTGATGATAAACTGTAACGCCTTCTGGCATTATATGATACAAGTCCATTTAGAAATGTCTCTGTGTGTGTGTTCGTGCGAGTATGTTTATAATAACTTTGCTATCTCGTACCAGCTTTTGTGCTGTTTCTTGTTGTTTTCATTTTTCGATTTAACATAGAAAATTTTCAAAGCAATTCAAAATACAAGTATTATTTAGACATCGACAGATTTACATGCATACAAAATAACTATGTAAGAGAGAGTGTGTGTGTGTGTGTGTGTGTGTTTGTATAGCCAAACATAACAGCAAACATATCATATCAGAGTTTTTGGTGGGTAGGACGCTAATATGTCTGCATGTGCCAAAAATTTGACTTTGATTTGCAATTTATTGGCAAAACTCACATTAAAACATGTTACACATACATACAAGAAAACACACACGCACAGGCTGACATTTGGCCTGTACTACGCTCTTCTGAATGGAGCATATAGTTTTCTGAAATGCCCTTCATTCCTCCTCACACCATTTGAATTTTGTCAAAATTACTCTATAATCATCTCATCTCGTCCACATGTGGACGAAGACGGACAGAGTGTTGCCGATAAAAATGAATACGAATTGTACAAAATTGGGGGTGGGCTGCTTTAACAACATGTTTTAGACCGTGTTTATCGCAGCTGAAACTATTTTTTTTCTCCTGTTGTTGGCAAAAAGTAAAAATATCAAACGACAAATGAAGTCGTTGCTTCTAATAGATATTAGTAAAATGTTATTTTATGTCATGTCTCTCGCTACGTCAGTTAGTTGTTGTTTTAGTTGTTTCTGTTGTTGCAATTATCGCTGAGATTTATTGGTTTTTTGCCAATATGTCAAAATTTTTGTGCATTTTTCGTAATGCTTTCTCGTTTTTATTATTTTTTTTTTCAAAGCTTTTTGAGAGTTTTGATAATTTTGAGTAAGTATATTGTTGTTTGATTGGCTTGCAGTTTTATTTGTTTTGGATCGTTTTGTGACTTTTGGGTAATGATATTGGCATTTCATACACTCATCCACTTAAGTTTGCTGCTGCACAAGGACATCATATTTGACATTATGGATAACAACAAGAAAATATATTTATGTTGTTTGCAGATAATTAGTATATTGATGTATTTGTTTGATTTTTCATGCCCTCCACCAGACATGGTAAATAAAGGATGTCAGTACGTACTTGTGTATTTTCCCTAATAGTAATATGCGACCCCATAAAATATATTTATTCTAGAACCTTATGAAATATGTTTTCCTTAGCCACCCGAAAAGCTAGAGACTTCGGTCTTGCAAATAGTCCGAAATAGTTTGCTATTGAAAATCCGCAAAAATTCAAAATATGTTTCCAGAGCTGGAAAATTTAAACATATTTTTGATACATAAAAGTCTACTTACTCGAACTAATTTCTATTAATCCTTGAATGTATTTATAGTTCAGGAAAAATTTTATTAATAATTAAAAATATATATATGAATAAAACGATTCCAGTTGGATAATTGACAAATTTTTTGGTACATAAAAGTAATCACGTAAAGCAATTTTTTTGTTCGAATATTTGTTTTAAATTCAATAAGACATAATAAATATACCATGGCACATAGGAAAGTCAACATTAGCTTTTAAATATCCAATTTACACGGCAGAGCAGAACAGTTGTTTTCGAAGGCCGCTACACTTTTATCATAACTACTCATGTGTATTGTTATTGTCACCTTTTTCTTTATTAATAAGATATATTTGATGTTTTTGAACAAAATTCATTGCTAGTAGTAATCAGAAAAGGCAAAAAGTCAGTCCCAGAGCTGGAAAATTTAAACTATTTTTGAAATTAAAAATTGATTTTTTTCTCGGGCAATCAATCATATTTTACTTTTTAAAACGAAAATCAGAAGAATGGTTCCAGGGTTGCAATGAATGTATGTACGAGTATATACTTCAGATGTCGGTGAAGGTTGTATAAGATTCGGCACTGACTACAGCAATTTTAATTATTTTTAATGCTTTTAAATTAAAGTATTAAAATATAAATATCATATAAAATCATATAAATATATTCAGGGCCCGTGAAATCTTTTAAAAAGAAATAGCGATGAAAAGTGGTAAATATAATACCCAATTTATGAAAAATATTATATATTTAAACCGCTTACTTACGAAATTTTCTGTAGAAATTTGGCAAATAAGTCAAATTTAAAATATTTTTTTTATGATTCAGGTCTATACAAGAGAAAAATATACAGAATAGCTTTCATCTGAGTTGATACTACAAATAAAATTATTAATACAATAAATTGCCTAGAGCAAAAATTTAATTAATAGTAACAGTTTACAAAAGCTGCATAGTGTAAACCGGGACTAAGGTTTACACCATGCAACTTTTGTTGCAGCAATTCTTATATTGTGTGAGAGTCCTGAAATAGGAATATATAGCATTTGTATTCCTTTTTCGCTCTTCCTCACTAAATATCAAGAATTGCTGCGACAAAAATTGCATAGTGTAAACCGGGACTTACTTGGAGAAACATTTTGCAAACCACTACTTTGTCAATTAATAATTTTCTTTGTCAAGCCGCTGTTTATATAGCAATTTGAAAAGATCATGCCTGATGCCAAAGATGCAAACTAACAAAAATCCTTTCACGGTGCATCTTGAGTCGTTGGTGAACACTTGCAAGGTGGCGAGGGCCTTCATGGGAAGTATCCAACATAATTCTAGATTCATTTAACACCTTAACTAAATTCCATGTGTCATTATCAGTTCCATCAAGAAAAAGCAACAAAGTGTAAAATTTGTAAAACAAGTTTGAAAAGCAATTTACATATTTTTAATAAAAATATTTCAACAGCAACCTCCGTCCAACATTTCTCGTATCAATTTGTCAGTTCAAATGAAAAAAAAATAAAAGAAATAATCATGCACTTTCAAAAGTCCTTAAAAGAAATATACATTTTTGAAAAACAAGTGATAATTTTATAAATTTACTTCCGCTACATATGCTCATCCATACACAAATACGAAACACATAACAACATGTAGAAGAAGCTGTAGAAAATAAATGAAAAGATTAAATGTAAGATATAAGAAAAAATATATAAAAAGCAGAATGTGTGAATTGCATAAATAATACGAAGGATTCGTACTCAAATAACACTTGCCACTTTTCATAATTCCTCAATAAAAAAAACACACACACAAGCACTTTGAGAAGTAAGGAACAGGAAATGAAAAAAAATAGATGACAAAAAAGTATTAAACTTAAAAAATGTTGAGAAAATTTTCCATTTTTTAATGTTTTGAAATATTCATACAAAATTGTCTTTTGTCGGGGCTTGATGTGAACACATTCGTATTGTTGAAGTATTTTGCATGCTTAAATAAATAACAACTTAAAAAAAATGTAACATTTATACGCGCCTTTGTGTGTGTGTGTGTGAGTCGCGTAGTATTAAACTTTGCTGGCTTGGCCTGCCAGAGTTGTATGTATGAGTATGGCTGGAGCTGCTGTAGCTGGTGTTGTTGGATTTTTGCAGATAAGAGAATTGTCCTGTCAACCGGAATGATATATGTGAACGCGCATTTAAATTGGGCAAACGTAATACTGTAACACATCATATAAAATTCCACCTACCTCGTCACCTCACTCACTCCTGCTACCCCTTTTAGATGTTCAGTGTGTGTGTCGCCCCCCTTTTTCACTTGGTGGTTGTCGTCGTCGGTATAAGCAAAATTTCATTACGACCTTTCAAAGGAAAGGCATGAGGTTTTAACAATTTTCTCGTTCTTGGTTTATTATTGTTTACCACTTTTTGTGGCACTGATATGTGTTGGTTCTATTTGGTTTTTTCTTCTTTGGATTATTTGTATTTTTTCATTTAATATGAAAATTTTTTGTAAAAAGAATAAAAAATAGTAAATAGGAAACAAAGAGAGAGGCACACAAACACGGATATACAATGAGCCAGAAAGTAAATATGGAAGGTCGTTGTGATGAAAAATTGGTGTGAAAATGCATCAGAATTCTTGAAATAATTGTGGATACATTTGCTTGCATTAGGGAGATACAAAAAAGCAGTTGAGACGGCAACACTAAAATGAAGGAACAATGTCTACTGGTAGTCAGTTACATACATACTTCTGCAATACAAGTAGTTTTTGTACCGCCTCGAAAGTTAAGGGTGCTGATGGGTGTAAACTACGAGGCCTAAGATCCCAGGTTCGGCTCCATACTCAGATGAATACAGTATCAATTCATTTGACCCGTTAGAAAAGGGTTCACAAAATTTTATCTCTTCTCATCTTTCTTCGCAATATCCTTTTTCCACCATAGTTCCAACACATCACCAGATCGCAATCAGTGAGTGCGGTTCCTATTTGAAAAACCAGAAACAATCGTATGTATACTACACTCGAGGGAATGTAGGAACTCTACGCACACTTTAGAGCGGTCAGAATGTGAATGATCCTTTATCACATTAATAGCTGTGGAGGTAATTAACTTCATCACAACTCTCTGTAGCCTAACGTAAAAAATTACGTGTGCTCTGGACCACACACTTTAGGAGATGAAGAGAAATGAAACCAGCATCTCATAGACTACTAAATTCCTTAAAGAAAATGAGTCACGCTGCTCTCGATATTAGTTATATAAATATTATATACGGATTGTGTTGAAAATGAGCACCAGTATTATGCTGGCTATGAACCATTTTCTTGGGCACAAAGCAAAGATTATGTAGAAGTTATTTGATGGGCCATAGCACCAGAAATGATTGCGCTATCGTAGATATTGGAAATCGGGATACGGCTCGCAGTACCATGAGAATTTGTGTATGTGTGTTGCATTTTATCAAGTATTTGGATTCTCATTCCAAAAATGAAGGCTCGAAGGACCATGATAATATTTGTCTGTGTTTGTAGTAATCCAAGTATAGTTTGTGAATTTTCACAAGTATTTGGATTCTCATTCCAAAAATGAAAAAGAAAATTTGCTCATTCAGTGCTTAGAATTAAGCAAAAAATATGAATAGAAACTGGGATAAGGCTCGAAGGACCATGATAATATTTGTCTGTGTTTGTAGTAATCCAAGTATAGTTTGTGAATTTTCACAAGTATTTGGATTCTCATTCCAAAAATGAAAAAGAAAATTCGCTCATTCAGTGCTTAGAATTAAGCAAGAAATATGAATAGAAACTGGGATAAGGCTCGAAGGACCATGATAATATTTGTCTGTGTTTGTAGTAATCCAAGTATAGTTTGTGAATTTTCACAAGTATTTGGATTCTCATTCCAAAAATGAAAAAGAAAATTCGCTCATTCAGTGCTTAGAATTAAGCAAGAAATATGAATAGAAACTGGGATAAGGCTCGAAGGACCATGATAATATTTGTCTGTGTTTGTAGTAATCCAAGTATAGTTTGTGAATTTTCACAAGTATTTGGATTCTCATTCCAAAAATGAAAAAGAAAATTTGCTCATTCAGTGCTTAGAATTAAGCAAAAAATATGAATAGAAACTGGGATAAGGCTCGAAGGACCATGATAATATTTGTCTGTGTTTGTAGCAATCCAAGTATAGTTTGTGAATTTTTACAAGAATTTGGATTCTCATTCCAAAAATAAATAAAATTCGCTTATTCAGTGCTCAGAGTTAAGTTAAAAATAAGAAGGTGGCTTTCGTCGTATGATAAATGATTTTTTTTTAGCACGAACACCTCTACTATCGGCAAATGTGTCTGTATGTTGCCATACACGTTCATGTCTGTGCAAACAAATGTTTCCAAATTATTTTAATTGTATGTATAGCATGAAAGTAAAAGAATTGCTACAACAAAGATATCCGTTTTCCCCCAAATCAGTTTTAAAGATTATCTAGTTAATACAAGTATAAATCAAAAAAATAAAAAAAAGAAGAGAACAAAATTCTACGTTTCATTTGAAAATCCTTTGCTGCTGAATTATTAACTCTGTTAATGTCAAATTTGTCACTTAACAAGCAGTTTTTGTGTCGCTGTGCTGCTGTTAAACTTGCTGATTGAGCATTAAATAACAAACATTCATTACCAAGAAAACTGACATGGTAGAAAATGGCGGCAGTAGGAATAGGAAGGCAGTCAGGCAACATGCTAAACCAACTAACCAGCCAACCAACGGTTGTAGTAGTTTACCAAAGAAATTGTTTCAGAACAAGAGAAATTGCAAAATGTTTACGAATCAGCATTTTACAATAAATGCTAGTTCGAATACAAGAAAAACAAAATAGAACAGAGAAGAAAAACACAAAAATATATCAAGCAAATAGCAAAATCATCATCAACATTTGTTCTATGAAGCTAAAGAACAATTCCACTAATAATTCCTTGAAGTCATCATCATCATCAAAATGATAGTACGAATGGAAAAACAAACATTCAGTTATACTGACATTTTAGTGTTATAATTGATGTTATCTAACGTCTTCCAAAATTTTGTTATTACAGTTATTTACTTAATACAGTCGAATATGGC
Organism: Linnaemya tessellans; assembly: GCA_951800035.1. Taxonomy (NCBI): domain Eukaryota; kingdom Metazoa; phylum Arthropoda; class Insecta; order Diptera; family Tachinidae; genus Linnaemya; species Linnaemya tessellans. The sequence continues at coordinate 154,016,416 of OX637532.1, read as the reverse complement.
TATTACGGCTGGTTTTTGCTTATATCCAAACTTATTAAGCACTTGTGTGCAAACGTAATAACCCCCTTATTCATACAAATTATGAGAGGCATATAAGAGTGTAATAGAGCAAATTTCATATGAAATGTTGTTTTATTACGCTGTTATTAGACTCTCATAATTTTTATGAATAAGGGGGTAAATCTTCAAATATAGTTAAAGCAAAATGTTTGATGTAAGTTAAATTTTAACAAAAGACTTCCAAAAATAGTTACAAAAGCAATTCAGGGATTAAATGTGTGTTAACATCTATTCAATATTGATAGGGATCCTTATAAAACTTGTGTAAATAAACACTGTTATCACATTCCACTAAGCCATCATCAGTACTGATGATGAAACTGTAGCGACTTACGAAAATAGAACTATTCGGTTGTGGAGTGTAAGTTAAAAATTAAATTGATGGCGACTTTCACTTCTTCCTTGAATCAAAAAGGGTGCTATTGGCTGAAGTAGTGAGCACGAGACTAAGGAGCCGAAGACATAGAGTTCGACGCCGCACTCAATCATGAATATGGTGCTAAATTTATCTGATCTGCATTGACAGGACAGATGAAGATAGATGAAAAGATAGAGAATTTTTTGCTGCTATTTCAACTTTTTATTTCACTGGTGATTTTTTTTGCTACAGAACTGATGAAAGAGGGTGTTGTTCCTCTGCTCTTTAGTGCATGATAGTGTCCATTTCTACCAGTCATGTTCAGTGACAAGTGTGCTATTCGTGACTGAATACCGATAACAACTAACACGGTCATGCACTATTGCTGGTCAGAAGAATTCGACATCATATTCCTTACTAAGCGCGTAACCGAACTCTGGACCTTCGGCTTAATAGTGTCGTGTTATCATCTTCAGCCAACAACACCTACTTTACCCTATTTACATTGAAATGCCAAAGCAATTCCTTTCGCATTACAGAGTGACACCCGGAACCGGATACGACTACTTCTGATCCATAAAGATGTTCTTAGTTACAATACATTTTTCAACTGTTACACTGTACACTCATTTGATTAAAATGGCTGTTAGTTTCCACTCTCGTTCGTTAATACCTTGTTCTACTATACCAGTTTTGCTTTAGTTCTCCTTCATTCTATTCATTTATGCTCAATTTGCTGGTGACATTTGTACAATAACGCCTACACGCAACAAACATACGTTCCTTACAACTTCCAATTATTCTTTAAAGCTTCAATAATAATACAAAAAAAAGAAAAGAACAAAACGAAAAAAGAATCAAATGGTGAAATGTATTGTTTTTTGTTTACAATATTTGCTTTTTTATACTCCATTCAATTTTGTTTGTAGATAGATAAATTCTTTTCATTAATTTATCCTAACAGACATGCCTGCATTAATAGCCAGGCTATCCCCAGTACAATTACAATATCGAAGCCATAAATAAAGCGTTTTCAGCTTAACTAATTTGCCAATAAATTAATGAATATATATTTATATACAATTTTGCTTTGTAATCATTTTTATTGGTTTCTTTTCATTGTATTTAAGCCAATGTAACATATCCTGCGGGTCTTGTCCACCATCTAAAGTAGAGATTATTTATGGCTTTTTTTGAAGGTCATATAAATGCTCCCATGGAGTAAAATATCAAAGATGTGTTATTTATTGTTGGTGTTTTGTAAGCGCCAAAGCTTTTTATGCCATCAAAAATTTTTGTTCTAAAACCTATGGAAATCGTAAAACGAATTCATGTCATACGACTAGTATATGATCAAATATGAAATAGATATTTTTATGTGTAATTGGAGCTCCCGGAATTTTATTTATCCGCTGTGTTTGACATTTTGTATTCATGTTGGCTATTAGCAGCGAAGATATTGTTACCAGGAACTTGATATTTACAAAACTTTCTGAATTGCTATGGAAAGGGAAAATGTTAGGCTCTCACTTAATGAATAACAAAAATGAACGCGGTTATAAGTAAGGAGTCGGCAAAACTCACACTGGATCAAGCTTATTTTAAATTGATTTACTTCACAATTAAAAAAGCAAAAGTGATATATTTGTCTATGCCGAGCCTTATATACCCTTCACCAATGTACGTGTGGAGTATATCCATTTATCCTTTCTAATTTTCAATACTAATTTCCTTCTTTCTAAAATATAAAATATCTTTTGTTAAAAAAAAATCGTTTTATTTACTTAATATAAAAAAAATAAAGTTTCCAGGTCTGGAACTATGTTTAATATAAAGCGTGTTTTTTTTAGTGTTGTGACAGCGCAACTTGTGTAAATTGTTGAAAATTGTAATCAAAATAATTGTTCTATTCGTCAAACTCATCGAGAACTTCTTCCCTTTCATGGCGTACAGAATCGTCCTTCAGAGCGGCTAACTCGAAGAACAATAGATCGTTTTCGGACCACATTTACTGTTACGGATAATGTGAATGCCGTGGGACGCCGATCACTGCGCACTGCAGAAGCTGTAGCCGCTTTACAGGAAAACATTAAAGATGATCCTAATCAATCGATTTGTCGACGTTCTCAGTAACTGGAGTTGTGTCCTTCTACTTTATGGAAGATTTTTTTTAGTTGTTGAAAATTTATGTTCCAGATTGCGCCTTCTACACGCCAGCCTTGGCGGCCACATGGCAAAAATCATATTTAAACATTAATTTTATAAAATTTTCCTTTCAATAAAGCCCGTTTCATTGATATTGAAAATATATTTCCTTGTTTTGTTATGATTTAAACTGGTATCACTCTATAAAAAAACACCCTTTACATGTATAGAAAAAGAAAAAAATTGTTTTATGTGGTTACTTTTATATTCGAAAATTTGAATTCTTCAATCCTGGAGTATATGCGATTACTGATAATGAAAGTGTAGCGGCTTTCGAAAACAGCTGTTCTGCTCTGCTGTGCCAGTTGGATAATTAAAAATTGATATTGGCTTTAAAACAAATTCTCAAACATCTAGCCTATCAATCTTATTTGAATTTAATATAAAAAAAAGGAAATTACTTCACCGGTTAACTTTTATGTAGCAAAAGATGTTTCAATTGCCCAACCCTGGAATCATTTTTATAGTATATTTATTTATTTTTATTAAAAGGTTTAATTTTTTCTAAAGCATAAAATAGCTTCAACTAAAAACAAAAAAGCAAAAAAAAGAAAATAAATTAGTTTTACTAACTAGACATTTATATACCAAAAATAAGTTCAAATTTTCCAGCTCTGAAACCGAATTCGGAATTTTGCTGATTTTCAAAAGCAATCTGTTCAATACTATTTGCACTGTCGAAATATCTAGGTTTTCTGTGGGCTTTGGAAACCCGTTTTCACTTACAGACAGACGAACCTTGCTTATTCGACTTCCCTATATATATATATATATATATATATATATATATATATATATATATATATATTATGAGGTCTCGTTTTGCTATTGTGGAAATATTGGAGAAGGGATTTTCAAAATTCAAGCTAACTTAAGTCTCCAATATTCATAATATGTAAATATTATAAAAATAATTCATTTAATCACTCTGCTATATCACGTCTAGTTTCAAAATTATGGACTAAACTAAGTACAGTCGACTCCGCTTTACTAGAAATAACCAAAACCCAATTTTTTTCAATTATCCGATTTTTTCTCTAAAACGTAGTTCGGATTATTAAAATTTGTTACAGTTGAGCGTACTGCTTAAAATCAGTAAAACAACATTTATTATATCAAATCTGTATATTTTTTTTACGTCAATTTAACATGCATTGACAATATAGTATAGAAAAATACAATAAAGTACGTAAGAGCGAAAAGGACAAATACATTTTGCCATTTAATTTTTTAACAGACAAAAACTGAACAATTTTTTCAGCCTTAAGTTATGCAATAGATTTCTAACAAATAAATTTGTCAATGTTTATTTTTTCACTAAAGCGAAGTAAGTTTCTTACAAAACGTAGTTGTGGGTTTGCTTTTGGTTTTCAGTAATACGATATTTTCAGTAAAGCGATGTTTCGCTAAAGCGAAGTGAATAAGACTAGCTGCGTTTAAAATCAGTGGGGGTATTTGTATCGCTTTCAGTAATCCGATTTTTTTCAATAAAGCGTGTTGCACTAAAGCGGATTCCAGTGTAGTTGTTGGATACCCTTTATAATCTCACAAAAATTTACTGAAATAAAATATAAAATTCAATATAGAACCACTTGGATTAACCTAAAAGCTGCTTATATAATTTAGTTTATTTTTTATTGTCTCACAACAAGCTAAACTCTCCTCAAAGTAAAAACTTTATTACAATTTTTACAAAAGATAACATCCACATTCATTTTCCAAATGAATTCATTACAAAACAACAAAATGAAAATCGCGACAAAAAGCGAGCGACAACATCATAATGATACATTCTTTTTGCGCCATAAATGTTGTAACAAAATGTGATCTGATCCCTTTTATGAACCGCGATTGTTTGTCTATCCATCATGCCATGCCAGCATAATATGAACGAGTAAAATGTATGACAAAATAAATAGTTGAAAAAGCAAAGCGAAGTTGGAAAGAGAACAAGACACAGTTTTGTTGTATTTAATGTTAAGCAACATTGTTATGCTACTTTTTGACTTCCGTTGAGTTGATGTGTTTCCGTTTCCTTTATATATTTGTAAATTCGCATGGAGTTTAAAAAAAAATAATAAGTTTATATCAGAAGAATGAAAAACAAAAATCGTTTACGTTTACAATTTTTGTTAATTTCTTTGCGAAGCCTGGTTTTTCTTTTTGTACAACTTTTTGTAAACCCTCATATTCATGTTTGCGTATCCTTTTCTTTTCATTTTGGCACAGGCACACATTAACATATACGCGTTTGCTTAAAACTGTGTGGATGGCTGTTATTCGCATACGTACTACATCTCATGTGTAGTTGTGTGAATGTTCGGTTATGTGTGTGTGTGTGTATGTCTGGCTTTATAAGTTTAATGCTTTTTGGTTGTGATTTTATCATTTTGATGTTCACTTTAAAGTGAGTGACGAAATATAAACAGGGATAATAACAATAACAACACAGCAAGCAGCATGTGAATGCGAAAGTGTGTGTGTGTGTGTATGTGTGTGTTTTTATTTCATAATAGTTGTAATGCTACAGATACAAGTGGAAATAGTGGCAGTAAAAAAGAACATAGAGATTTTTACGCTGTGTTGATTTGCTGCCGGCTGTTTGTTCTTGCTGATGTTAATTTTTTTTCTGCTACTTTTACCAACTTACAATCAGTTTTTTATGCTGTTTGGATGCTGCTTTTTTTCTCGTCCTTTTTTGCTTAAACAATTTCCTTTTTATGTTATTTTAATTTTATGTTATTGTTATGACACAATGAAATGAAATTGAATTGACACTGACGCCAAATAATATATTTAAGTTTGGCTGTGTATGAGAGTGCTGGTATGTGTGTGTGTATATCTTCTACAATACGAGTAAGAACGATTTTTGGTACTTCATGTCATATGTTTATTTGGCATTAAAACTGGCTAGTAGGTGGACAGATCAGAGATTTAGTTGATGTGAGGAACATGTACTTCTCGGATATTTTTATAATTCTGAAGGAAAATACATCCAGGTGCTCAGGTACATATTTAGTAACTATTGGCTGTATGTCTTTCAAATTTGAGGATGCTGTTGGCTGAAGTGCTTAAAGCGATACAAAGAATCCGGAAAACCCGAGTACGACTCCGCACTTAGTTTTTTTTATATATTGTCCAATTTTTCCTGATCAGCATTAGGGCATGGTTCGATTATTTGTTATCGGCCTGTTTCAGTAATGGTCGCTGGCAGCAATTGACAGTATCAGACATAAAATTCCTGAGTAACAGCACTTTCTTTCGCCGGCCGGTAAACATTAAAATAGACACCACAAATTCTCTATCTTATATTCTTTTCATCTGTCCTCTTACACCAATTCCTTTCTTCCAATACCGTCGCAATGCACTGCATATGCTGGAGACCACCCATGAGGGCTGGTCCAAATTTCTATGAAAAATCAAAGATTTTCAATTAAGAAAATTTGTTTTTAAATTCAAAAGGACATGATAAATATTTTAAGTCGCACAGAAAAGTAAACATCAAATTTAATTATCCAACTTACACAGCAGAGCAGAACAGCTGTTTTCAAAAGCCGCTACGCTTTCATCATCAGTATCCATGTGTAGTTTTGCTTATCACCACGGGTTGGGTTAGTTAAATATGAAAAATACATATGAGTACTGATAATGAAACTGTAGCGGCTTTCGAAAACAGCTGTTCTGCTCTTCTGTGAAAATTAGATAATTAAATATTGATATTGACTTTCTTTTGTGCCTTGAAATATTTTATTTATTTGAACAAATTTTCGAAAAATTAGCCTATCAATGGAAGGAGGGAGCTATTGTCTGAAGTAGTTAACATGAGACTATAAAACGGAGGGACCAGAGTTCGACTTCGCTCTCAGTCATGAATATGGTGACGAATTCTTGCGATTAGCATTAGTGCTTGAAATAACTACAAAAAAAATTCTTTATCTTCCCATCTATATTCATCTTTTCTCTCAATACTATCGCCTGCTTTCTAGTTCCCGCGCAATGCTCTGCATATGTAGGGTTCATCTCCTAAGTGCTGGTCCGAATAAAAACAATTTTAATTGACTTTAATATAGCAATAAAGAATTCGATGCAATATTCTTACATAAAAAGATTTTCAATTTAGAAAATAAAAATATCGAGCAAGGTTTCTGTGACTTGACATATTTTTCTTTAAGATTTATTTACCATGAACTCTCTATTAACTTACGAATGCACCCACGTGGTTTTTATTTCAAAAATAGCGTTACAGATTTAAACTCCTATAAATATAAAATCACCCATATAAAATACACATATTTCTACTCTTTTACTCATACAAATTCAGATAACACCCGAAATGACAGTTGTTACTGACATTTTTATTGTTGATGTGGTATCCTTAAGTTAAGCTTTTTTTTTGAGGGGGGGAGGTATAAAAGGATTTGGTTTTTATTAATATTGTAGGGTATAGTCGTTTAAAAAAATTATTTAATACTAAAAATGGGGTTAAGCACTTAACATAAGCTGTTATGAGTGTTCGTTCGGCTTCTTGTGCGATTTAAAGAAATTGGAATGAGAGTAAAATTGTTTGATATACAAAAATATTTAAATAGAGCAAACATTAAATTAGATATTTCATGCTTTATGCAAAGCAAACATTTTTATGGTTATGGCTTTTAATCCGTCTAATTATATTAATGAATTGTCTTTGATCAATAAACAAAATGTATGTAAATTATGAAAGCAAACTTAAATTGTTTTCATTTTATTATTATTATTATTTTTATTATTAATAAATGTCACTTGTTATTGTTTTAGTTCAAAATAAAACATATACGAATATTAATTGATGAAGGTCTTGGGGGCAAATTACGGCACTCGATATCGACCGAAATTTCCATTTAAATTGTATTGAAATTTCGATCGATATCGAATGCGATAATTTGGACCCTGAATGTGTTGTTTTTTATCTATGTGCTTTAAAAATGAATGTTTGTCTGTATGTCTTTTATAGAATCGTAAACTATGCATTGGATCATGTGATGATCTTTAGCAAAGTTGTTATGCATGAGCCCACAATAGTTTCTAAGTTGATACGATAAATGTTCAACAGATGGCGCCACTGTCATTCTAATGAATTTCTTCTATTGCCGTAACAGTTCATGCAGATTTGAATTGAAATGAAAACAACGAACGAATGATGACGTTTCGAGTAAATTGTAAAATGCATGTCCGACTCAGTTTAGTTGGTATATATTAGACAGGCGCTCCGGGTGTAGCTGTAGAAGAAAGTAGTACTGCGAGGACAGCTGATGAAGTTTGTGAGAGAATTTGTGATGACCGGATCCCTTTATCGATCTTTTTGTTTGGTCTAGTAGCTTTTTTTATCTGCATTAGTGCGTGACGCTAGTAGGAGAACATTACGGGCAGTGGACTACACTATTATGCTTTAAATAGCTTCCTCCTTCGTTGGCATAATCCCTCGGCCTTATGGGTGCTGTTGACTGAAGTAGTAGAACACGAGACAATGAAGTGGGGGGGTCATGAGTTCAAACCCGCGCTGAGTCATGAATATTGTGTTGAATTCATCTGATCAGCATTAGTGCATGGTTGTGTTGGTTGTTCCCAGCCTGTTTCAATGATGAAGGCATAGCACTGGTCACTGAACATAATTGGCAGCGACTGACACGATCATGTACTAAAAGACAAAGTAACAGCAGCACCTTCCTTCGTCGGTCCTGTAGCAAAAATTAGTCGGCGAAGTAAAAAAGTCGAAATAGCTAAAAAAAAATTCTCTATCTCCTCATCATTCTTCATCTGTCTCCTCAATACTAACCCTACTTTCTATATGTAGAGGTCATCCCCTGAGTGCTGGTCCGAAATAAGAAACAAAATAATAATCCCTCGGCCTAGTAAAGAATGAAATGGCTTTTTAAAGGATGTTTATTTAGAGTGTCACAACCAACTCCAGAGCAACGCGTGTAAATTTTTGAAATTTTTAATCAAAATAATTGTTCTATACGTCAAACTCATCGTGCTCTTCTTCCATTTTATGGCGTACATAATCGTCCTTCAGAGCGGCTAATTCAAAGAACAATACATCGTTTTCGGACCACATTTACTGTTACTGATAATGCACAACCCGTGAGACGTCGAACAGTGCGCACTGAAGCAGCTGTGGCCGCTGTACAGAAAAACATTGAAGATAATTCTAATCAATCAATTCGTCACCGTTCTCAGCAACCGGGGTTGTGTCCTTTCATTTCATAGAAGATTTTCTTAGTTGTTGAAAATTGGTAATCCAGATTGCGCCGTCTATGCGGTAGCCGTGGCGGCCACACGCCAGAAATCATATTTAAACATTAATTTCATAAAATTTTCTTTCCAACCAAGCCCGTTTCATTGATATTAAAAATATATTTCCTTGTTTTATTATGATTTAAACTTGTGTCAGTCTATAAAAAATCACCCTATAGTACAGCTCGTTCCCTAACAGTGGGTCAAAAAAAAAAAAATTTTCATTCATGTTTGAGTGCGGAATTGACCACGATTTTAGGCTGTGCCTAGTCAATGCGTTAATTGCTTCAGACGCCAGCCAACCACAATTAATATCGAGAAATTATATTCGACAGCTTACTTCTTTGTGAGCAGCATTATCTCGATTCTATTAATCGTGAAACTAATTAATCGATTAATAAATTTGTGCCATCACTACATCCAAGGCAGGCGTTATTAACAGACACCACATATTTTAATATTGCCAATAAACCTACACTTAATAAACTGTAATGGCAATTGTTTTCTTTGCCATTCATATATAATTTCATAGCCATAATATGCAATTGCTAATTCAATTAAAACCATTACCATCCATCACAACAATATAATCTCCCTTGATATTTTCCGATTTCTCACCCTGTTTGAAACTAATCAATCAACTGGAGATCAAAAGAATATAATTTATACATCAATAACATTTCATCATTTTATAACTTGACTCCGCTAATACGGACAGCGGGCGAGTATCAATAGTGCAAACAACAATCACTGCAATAATTAAGTGATTCACATATTAAACGTTGCAATAATTTACGCCCACATAACTTTTCATTGTTGTTGCCTTCTCTTAGGCTGGCTTTGTTTCTTTTAGTTTTTAAATGCTCAAAAAGAAAAAAAAAACAATTGCAGCATCAATTCATTCACAAATTATCATACAGATGTTACACATCACAAAAGTAATAGCAAAGAACAAAAAAAAAATAATTTCTGTTCGTACTCATTGGCTAGATGACAATCTAGGAAACCTTTGGAAAAAATTTTATAAATTGTTTATTGTTGTTGCCAGAGATTTATGTTGCTAAATAAGAGAAAAAACTTCAGGAGGCAGGCAGGAATATGATTCACAATAAAAATATCACACTTGCTTACAGTTAGGAAACACTTCGCTACAGAGGAGGAGAGAGATATTATTTGACAACTTTCTTTTCTTGTGTGTTTAGCAACAACTAATTTTTACCAGCTGTCGTTTGTTATTATAGCTCAATTTCTTATAATATTTAGAATGCTTATGGCAAGGAAACTAAGGGGATATACATATAGCAATGGAAAGTAATATATATAGAGGTATTATTTAAGATGTCGGACTAACACTCGCATAAAGTAATTTGTAGCACCACGAAATATTCACGAGTTAAAGAAATATGCTGTTTTAGTTATTAAGCTAAGAATTGCTACTCAGGCTTAAGTTCAAGTCAGCGATTTTAATACATAATTTCTTATTTAAGAATTTGTGTTAATATCTAATATTTTATGAAAATATATAAAAAGTTCTCATATTCTAGTTCGCTAAAGTTATCGTATTCTATATCATTTCAAACGCTAATGAAATAGTTGATATTCCCACTGACTTATTTTGAAAAGTGGATAAGCTGAATAACGAAAGGTGACGACATTAAGTAGCGGCCTCGAAAGTCAATACTGGCCCATTGTGCTAGTATGATGATCATAAGAAATATTCTCTGTTAATAAAAAAACATTTCACTGTTAATAAAAAAATCGAGTTTTAGTACAAATTCTTTCATTTTTCGATCGATTGGAGTTGCATTCGACGTTCTTTCAGATATCGCTCAAAAAACACTACGAATGTAGGCTAGGTTAGGTTAGGTTAGGTTAGAAGGGCTGCTCGTCATAAGCGAGAAAAATACTCGGAGGCCATAAAGGCCTATTGTGATGTAGGCTAAGACAACAGAATTTTCTAAAATTTTAAATGATATTTTTGTCAATAAATTTTTGGCACAGAAGTGTCTAGGAATATCCTCGGTGCCTGATTTTGCAGTCCAGCCCGATGGTGGTCGTAATACCATGTGGAGCTGAGTGTCCACCACCATCCCGTGCGTGGCCGGATGCCATACTTAAGGGACTCTCAGGTGGCATCTTCTCACACATGGGCCACCACAAGCTATAAACAAACATGTTGCGAAGTACCGGGCCTATTTTACTATTTGCGTGCATATGCACTGCATTACGCCGGAACTAGAAAGGAGAGGATAGTGTTAAGGGGGCAGATGAGAAGATATAGATTTTTTTGGCTTTTACTTCGCCTGCTAATTTTTTGCTACAGGGCCGGCGAAGGAGGTTGGTGTTACTCTGCTCTTTAGTACATGATAGTGTCAATCGCTGCCAATTATGTTTAGTGGCCAGTTCTATGCCTTCATCAGTGTAACAGACTGACAAGAATAATTCCACATAATATTCACGACTGACTGAGTAGTCTCATGTTAACTACTTCAGTCACCAGCACCCTAAACGACTGACTGAGTAGTCTCGTGTTAACTCCTTCAGTCACCAGCACCCTAAACCGAGGAGAACCCAGTAACTGAGGCAAAAACCAGGAAAGACTAACTATAGCGGCTGTTACTTCACAACAGCAATTAAGAATTACTACTATCGGTTAAATCTATAATCCAGACAGCCACAGTCACTACGTGTAGACTCCCGAAGACTTCACCAATAACCGGCCAACACTAGAGAGGAAGCAACGGATTCCGACGCACGATATCACATATGTGGTATAATTGCAAGCATTGCTGATGATATTGCCAGCACATACACACAAACCTGTAGTATTCTGGTTACTGCCGGACATCATCACTTTATCCTCTGGAAGGCAGTTCATCTGCGGATTATGCCAGATTCCGTAATATAAGGGTAGGTAACTTCGTATCGATCTCACCTCTCTGGGAAACGTTACTTGCCTGTACACGTTATTTCCAAACTATTATAGGTAAGCCTACTTCCTTTTGTTATGCTAACCAGAGCTCAGATTTACTCGATTTTACTCGCGAAGAAGAGTACTCGAAGATTACGAGTGTTACAAAAAGTGCACTCTCCACTCGTTTGTTTTAGGTGGGAGTACTCGCGAGTGCTCCTTTTTAAAAAGTAATAGTGGGAGTAAAAATCTTCGAAATAGAGTGAGAGTTTACTCTTAAGAGTAAAATCGAGTGGAAAAATAGAAACTGTTTGTCTTTGCTGACTTGTGTGTGCGAGTGATTTTTGTGTACTCTTTCAGTCTTTCCATACAGTGCGCGTGTGCGGAGCAATTAGTTGGTTTTATAATAAAAGTTTTATTATATTTTTAAAAGTTTACTTATATTTTCTCTATTATAATGAACAATAAAGACATAAATAATACTATACTTGCTACTACACACACACACACGCACACACACAAATCGGCAAAAACAAACAGTTTCTATTTTTCCACTGTATAAGAAAGACTGAAAGAGTACTCGGCAAGAGTATAATCTGCTCGATTTCGAGCGTATTTTACTCGCACTCAAAATCGAGCAAAGCATATGCGCTCTTATTCGAGTGGCATAGAAAAATAGAGCACACTCGATATTTTTTTCACTCGCAGGAGTACTCGCGCTCGAATTCGAGCGAGTTTCACTCTCTACTCGAATTCGAGTGAAGATTTCGGAGCTCTGATGCTAACATGAACTTCCGTTGCTCTTTTATTTCAAAGATTGGACAATGACATAAGTCTTACGGATTATCAGTAAGAGTCAAGGATTTGCAAAACCGTGTAACTTCATCCGGATTATTGTAAGCGAACGGGTAACCAGGTCAAAGTTCTTAATTTAGAAAAGGCTGTGTTACCCTCTTCCCTCGCCGGCACGTCAACAAGGTATGACAATCAACAATTTGCCTCTAGTACAACGGGAGAAAACATCTTTGGAACAGCAGCCCGAGTGGATTCGTACATGATTTTAACTTTTTTTGTTGACATTTCTATTACATACATTACAAAAGTCGAATTACTTTACCCCTAAGATAGCGCCCTCTGAAGTATAATTTAGTCGTAAAAATAGTAATGGCTCCAATGTTGCCATATTTTAAGCACTAAGGAAGAAGTGATTACTCACTCTTGATGGAAACAGATTTGAAAAAACGCAGATAGTATATAATTCTTAATTCTTATTTTTTTACAGAAAAATTGGGTTTTACGTGATATATATATATATATATATATATATATATATATATATATATATATATATGTATATATATATATATATATATATATATAATATATATCCAGCGACCACACAAGTATCGCTCCTGCAATTACTTTGTGCTTATTGCAACACCAGTGTTCTATTGCTTATGAGGGTAATTGCTTTGACCCTAAAAGCTGTTCATATAATAGAATTATTAAATGTTAATATAAACACCTTCTTTTTGTCGTTTTCAACATCTCGTTCCTCTTTTGGTGGCAAATGTTATTTTTCCTAACATTTTGAAACGATAAAACTTTCCGTTTCCTTCATATTGTTGTCACATGCTATAAGAGTTTCTATTTTTTTTTCATTCTGTGCAAATCTGTATGGAATTCATAATATTGTACGCACCATTTAAGTGAATTATTAGCCTGGAATTAAAGCTTAACACTCCCCTTTCTTGTATTTTCAATAAACAGCACTTAAATGGATGGATGGCGTCATCTTGTGCATAGAAAATTAACTCGAATATTAACAGCTACTTTGAACTGTTTTCGATTGTTATTACGTTTATGACAAAAATGCGAGTGGCAAGCAGTTGCTTAAGTGTAATAATTTTTAATAAAAAGGTTGTCATTTTACAAGACAATTTTATTACACAATTTTAATATTTAGAGAGAATAAGATATTCTTATTTAGTCGCTTCAGTTCAATTTTCCCATAAATAAAATTTGTTTTCCTTAATAAACATTCTTAATGTAATTGCAAATTTCTATTCCAATTTTTTTCTTTTGTAATTATGAAGCAATTCTGCCTGTTCTACAACAAGAAATGAAGGCAAAATTTCATATCTCTTACAACCAATTTCATGTTGGCTGGATGAATACAAGCAACGCAAAAAAAAAATGAAATGCCAGAAGACTCTGTAGGTTTTGTTCATACTGAGCACAAACGAATGTCGTAAATACTCAACAAATATGAGTCACAAACAGTCAAGTACTGATAAGAAAGAAAACCTATCAAAAGCTTAAACAGGACACAAATATACTAGTGGTCACAACACACTTAAAACGTACATACTCGTATCTGTATGTATGCAACTGTGAGACCATAGAAATCAGCAGGATATTCAGAAATGAAAATACAAATATTTAATACCAATGGGAGTAGCACCAAAGTCTAAGGGATCAAAACATAAAAACAGCAAAATGAACCCAACTTGAATAGAGTCGGAATAAAAAGTACTTGAGGTATTTACTTGGAGTCATATAAGATCTCATACATTGAATCTAGTTCTGTTTCCACAAAACAAAAGTAAATTTATGAGTTGGTATTTTCGACCATGTGTTCAGCCGATGTTAGAACCTAGAAACTGAATACGATAGATCTACGGTTCACCTTCTTTGTTTATTTATTTATTTATTTTTAACTAGAACCGTCATTCGGGGGGAATACCCTCAATAAAGCAATACACAAATGATGCCAGACCTATAGAAAGAAGGGAGAGAATAGTGTTGAGAGTACAAATGCTGATTTATGAGAAGGGAGAGAGAGAGAGAGAAGGCGAGTGCAAGATAAAAGGAGAGAGAAAGAACTTGTGGCCATTTTATTTTTAGTAGGACTAGCAGTGAGGGAATGGGATCCCTCCATATGCAGTGCATTGGGGCGAAAGCGAGTGAGAGCTGTCGTTAATATCCAATGACCTGTGCTGTACCTTCCTCATTGAAATACGCCGGCAATAGCTACTACAACCAAGCACAAATATAAAGGGTGCTTTTTTTTATAGAGTGACACAAGTTTAAGAACAAGGAAATAATTTTTGAATATCAATGAAACGGTTTTTATTGAAAAGAAAATTTAAAGAAATTAATGTTTAAATATGATTTCTTGGCTGGCACTACTGGCACGTAGAAGGTGCAATCTGGATCACCAATTTTCAACAACTAAGAAAATCTTTCATGAAGTGAAAGGATACAACCCCAATTGCAGAGAAGGGCGACGAATTGATTGATTAGGATCATCTTTAATGCTTTCCTGTACAGCAGCCACAGCTTCTTCAGTGCGCACTGCTCGGCGTCTCATGCGATGTACATGATCAGTTACAGTAAATGTGCTCCGAAAATGATCTATTGTTCATTAAATTAGCCGCTCTGAAGGACGATTATGCACGCCATAAAATTAAAGAAGGTCACGATGAATTTGACGAATAGAACAATTATTTTGATTAAAAATTTCAGCAATATGCTCGTGTTGCTCTGGTGTTGTGACACTAAAAAAACACGCTGTAGATGGGAAAAATTGCATTCCCTGTTCGAGACGACGTGCGGGATCGAACCCGATACCTTCAGCTTCGTAGTCTATGCGTTGACTACTTTAACCAACAATAGGAACTTTACGCTAAGCTTAATTTAATTGATGATCTGTAGCACAAACGATCTATAAGATCTTGCTAGATCGTGTTTGTGTCGCATGGCTGTTGCTATTTTGAGTGGAAGAAGAACATAACAAACGGTGTGCTATAACTTATGTCTTATCTAAAAAAAAACTTTAAAAAAAAAAAAACTTTTCCAAAAACAAAAAAACTTCAAAAAAAACTCCACCCTAATATATCACAAAATTCTATCACTTAGTCCCATTAATAACTTTTCAAATTGCTTTCGTATAAATTTACATGTACTCAGAAGCAACAAAGAAAAAAAAGAACTCTTGTTAAGTCGGTTGCATGAGCTTCTAACCTACAGTCCACCACGACTGTGCTAGAAGAAGAAATAAAAATTAAAAAAAAAAAATAAAGTAAAACTAAACAGAAGACCCCATAAACGACCATCTAACAACGTTGGTTGCATGTTGTAGTCATTCATTGCTTTTGTTTGTTGCTGCTGTAATCGTATGTAATGTTCAAGATACAGAAATATATAAAGGACAATAACAACAAACGGAATACAAAAACAAAATGACAGTTTCAGGGATGCAACGAGAAAGGGAAATGAAACATACACACGCACGCACACAAACACACACACACACACAGAAATTCTTTAATGTGTCTCTGAAGTCATACACACTAAAGGAATGACTGAATGAATGAATGGATGAATGAATAAACGTATAAGACCCAACTAAAGTTGTATTGTTTGAATGGTGTAAAGACTAAATACACAAAATGATTAATTGCCATGAGCTTTGATCGGTTAGATGATGGTCGGTTGGTCCTTCCTTAGTTTGGTTGCTTGTTCGTTCCTTTGGTTTGGTTGTGCGGACGACGGGAGGTCTCTCTGATAAAATTGATAAACGGGAAGAAGCAAAAGTAATTTCTATGTTTTGTTAATCCACACGAATTGCTATTTAAATATTTGAATAAAATAAGGACGGTCCGATTATCAGCAAGAAAAAAAAAACAGTAAAGAGTCATTTTAGAGAGACAAAGAGAAGTCAACTAAAAATTAAAGCTACTAAAGTATCTCGACAATTGAAAGGCATTGCTTGAATGCTCGTATATGATAATATGGGTGCAGTGCGGTCTGGTCTATTTTATCACTTTCTCTCTAATCGGCCGAAATACAGTATATTTTCTTCTGGCAATCGTTTTAATATGTTCGTTTATCTTAGCAGCCACATTTCAAATATAAATCCGTTTCCTGATTTGTTTAGCATTCGCTACTTCTATTTTATAAAAATAATTTATAGAGAACCGAAAAACTGGATATGGTTTAAGTTAATTTCAGTGTGTGACCTGTTTTCAATTTTTGCAGCATTTGGAGCTTAAATTCGATTTTGTTAATTTCGCTTTGCAGTTATGTGAGTTATACGAGGTCTGTTCGACAAGTAAAGGGATATTGAATTTTTCTCAAAAAATATTTATTTATTGAGAGGACAGATGAAGGAAGATCAGAGGATAGGGTATATTTTATAGCTATTTAAATCTTGTGTGACTTCTTCAAGAAAATATTTATATAGAGGTGACAAACACAATACACATGAGCACTGATGAAGGAAGCGTTGCGGCTTTCGAAAACAGCTGTTCTTCTCTGCTGTGAAAGTTGAATAACTACAGACTGATGTTGACTTTCATTTATGCCTTGGAATATTCATCATGTCTTTCTGAATTTAAAACAAACAAATTTTTAAAATAAATAAAAAAATTTATATTAAATAAAGAGCCCTTGAACTTAAAAAATATTATAGTTTATTATAAAAAAAATATTATATGTATAAAAAATAAAAATTAATGATATTAAATATTTTTGTGTTCCAAAAAGTCTGGCCGCCTTCTCGTGAAATTTGCCTTTTCGATTTAATATTAAATTTGAAAACACAACGATTTTTTCTTGCTGCCGGTAGCGCCTTCTTTATCTATTGACAGACACTCCCGCTTTTTGTAGTCACTTTATAATAGAAACAGACACCATTCTGCTATGCAAGAACGATATTAAAAACTCCAAAGGCCAGTTGCTTTAAATATTTTTTTGCGCTCAATATTGTCGCTGTTGTCTTGGTGTTGGATGTGTTTTTGCATCAATTTTTTTATTTGAAAAGGATAATGG
This sequence comes from Linnaemya tessellans, assembly GCA_951800035.1. Classification (NCBI taxonomy): domain Eukaryota; kingdom Metazoa; phylum Arthropoda; class Insecta; order Diptera; family Tachinidae; genus Linnaemya; species Linnaemya tessellans. Next base: position 153,998,774 of record OX637532.1, on the reverse strand, counting down.
CAAAGTGAATGCAGTGAAGTGCTAAACACAGACAAGGGTTTTAGTTTTTTCTTTTTTTATAAAATCTATATTCGCTGCATTATGTAACTTGGCATATGCTTAATCCTTTTTAGAATCCTTTAAGGAATAGGGTTTTAAAAACTCTCATTTTGAGTGGCATAGTTTACTTAAGCTAATGTCAATTAAGAAAAATTAAAAATGTTAGTAAGTTTTTATAAAATAGCAAGCAAGAGCAAGTTGTATGATCGGTCTTAAGTTGACAGAAATAGAAAACAATGAATGGCCATTTTCTATTCTAAAACACAATTGGGGTATTCACACTGTATTCATAAAGTCATAAGTCATAAAATAATAGCACGAAATATATGACTAGTATGAACAACCCGTCATAACTTAGTATGCTATTTCATACATCGATCAGCTGCTGCCTTGATATGAGCTGAATACATTCTTTTTTTTTTGCGGCGGCATACGGAAAAACGTTCAGTGGCTGCCAGCTCCGTAAGTTAAACGAGAAATATTTTTCCCTTGTATATATATATTTTTTTCGATTTAGTTCTCTTTTAATTTTTTTTATGTTATAAAATGTGATTTAATGTACAGACTAATAATTTTTTAGCCGTTTCTTAGTCGTGAATCATATATAAGTAACGGCGGCAAACATATACTATCGCCGTCTCGCCTAAAGATTTTCAGCCGTTCGACTCAGATCTCTAGAGCTATTTTATGACAAAACAAAAACATATCTGAAAGAGTGCTATTATTTTATGATTTTTTTGTATGCAGGACAACAACAACTTTTTTAAACTGGTCTAAAATATTATGACTTTATGACAATATGACTAAATAGCACACCGTGTGAATACCCCAAATAAGTAGATGAAAATACACAAATAAAAAAAATTGTGGGCATGATTTTAAAACTATTTCAATGGCAGTAAAATAATGTAAAAAATATAAATTATTGCTGTTAATTTTTTACAACTATTTTATTATTTTATATGAAGTAAAAAGTGTGAATGCAAAATTTTGCCATTTAAAATTAAATTTCTTTATATTAAGATGTAAAAAATTTTCAACAAAAGATGTTTTTTTTTAAATGCAAACTCTAAATTACATTAGAGATTCTTAAAAACAATTTTTATATGAATGAAAATACAGTTTTTTTCTTTTTACTATCCGATCTGTCGTTGCTGTGAGACTTAACATACAAATAGTCTTACTACTTAATTATAATTCAGACTTATTTTTTTCTTATATCCTTCGAACTAAACTAAACCGAAATAGGCCAGCAAATCTTGATAAGTTTTTTCCCATTTACTTCCGTTTTCGTTTTCAAAACACATGTACGTACATATGATTTGTAATAATTGTATGAAATATAGTATCTCGTATGTGTCGTGTCGTGCATGTGTGTGTGTGTGTGTGTGTGGGTTAGGAAACATCCATAAACATGTATGATGTTGTCAAGCGTGCAGAACAAATCGCTGAGAAAAATACGCAATTTAAATGCATAACACACAAAAGGACATGCCTAATGCCAATAATAGAAAAAAGTAAATCCTTATACGTTTTAACATAAATCCCCATATACAACACACATACAAATGCATATAAATTCATACATACTTTTGGTTATGGAATGGAAGAAATGTTGAGAAATTTTCATGTACCTTTTTTAATATTTTTTTTTTTTTGTTTGTTTCCTTCTCTTGCTTCGTTTGGAGACATTTTGTAGCAGATTAAGTTCTATTCGCACATGAATGCGTTGAAATATGAGTTAAACTCATACTTTCATTTATAATTCAGAATTCTTAAGATGTTCAAACAGTGTTGCCAATTGTGTGAAAATCCAGCAGCTTAGAAAGAAGTAAAAATGCTTTAAGAGTTCTTTAAACTTCAATTCAATTTATACAGATAATCAGCTCTTCTTGATTCTTCAGAAAACGAATCAATTTTTATAACCTCCAAAAAATAATTGGAGGGTATATTCACTTTGTCATTCGTGAAATATACGTCTGAGACTCCATAAAGTATATATATTCTTGATCAGTTATGAAATCCAAGACGATCTGAGCATATCCGTCCGTCCGTCCGTCCGTCTGTGGAAATCGCGATTCAGTCCAAACGGAAAGAGCCAGACCCTTGAAATTTGGCATAAATACATCTTAAAGGATTGCACAGGTCAGGTTCGGAAATGGGCTGAATCGGACAAGAGGGAAAAAAGTTCCCCTAAGAAGAACTAAACCAACCTCTAAGAAAAACATAATTTTATAGTTTTTTTTTGTAATTTTCTTAAGCATATGATATATTTTTATGTCAAAAAAGGTCCATCGGGTTAAACTTAATTTTTGGACCCCGCCCCCTTTAGTGAGCGTTATTATATGCCAAAAATAGTGTAACAATTTAACAAATTATTTTACTTAAGCCTACATTCCTTAAAAATAACATTTTTAAGCTTTTATGACGAAGCTGAGACGTAACCTGGGGTCAAATTACCGCATTCGATATCAATCGAAATTTCAATAAAATTTATACACAAATTTCGATCGATATCGAATGCCGTAATTTGGCCCCTGATCCTACTCTCCCCTTTGCCCCAAAAATAATTTTTTACACTTAAATATCCCAAAAATTTATTTTTAGTGCTTTATGGCGAAGGTGAAATGTCTCCCCCACGACTCCTCCCGGCGTGACCACTAGAAAATAGAGTTTTTATTTACTAAATACATGGAGGGTATTTAAGATTCGTCCCGGTGGAATAAAGCGTTTTTACTTGTTTCGTATGAAATCGTTTAAATTGAAATTTTAATAAATATTTTTTTTGGCGTATTATTTTTTAACATGATCTCCTTTTAGATCAAAATATTTAGTTGAAACTTTTTCCAATTTTTTTTTATTCCTTCCAAATAATGAGGTTTTCGCAAGGTTTTCAAAATAGGCATTTGTTTCGGTTATGACCTCTTCATTCCACCCAAATCTCCTTGTAGCCAGCCATTTGCTCAGGTTTGGAAAAAGAAAATAGTCACAAGGTTCTAAATGTGCAGAATATAGTGGATGGGTTGGCAGTTACGAACCCAATTTATGGATTTTTGTCAAAATTTACGAGGTTCTCTACTTTCAATGACTGTCAAACACAAACGCTGTTTGCTCCGCATGTATGATTCTGGTAGGCATCTCGAATTCGAGCATGATGTGCAAATACAAATTAATAAGCAATACTTGCCAACAACTAACACTGGCAACACTGCAGCTAAACCGCTTTGTGGGAGGGTAGAAAGATGAAAAAAAGAAACATAATTCTAAGAATAAAGTTGTCATACATTTTACAGTCGTATGTTACAATAATTGGAACATGCTGCAAGCATATAAAACGTTTATTATGCGAGCTATGAAAATAAGTTAAAAGGAAACTTTTTTGTAATACGAGAACCAGGTAGGAAGGATATAATCGTACTAACGATTATTAAGGTCAGTCACAGGATTGTCATTTTATATTTTTCATGTCTTAATGTAATCAGCTAAACTTTTTTTTTAATAGAACTTGAATCTAGAGATTTTTGGAATTAAATTTTAAATTCGTCTTAAATAGTTTCCTTAAAAAAATTTAAAAAATAATTTGGAAACTAAATAAATACAGGGATAAAAACAATACACATGAGCACTGAAAGCGTTGCGGCTTTCGAAAACAGCTGTTCTGCTCTGCTGTGTAAGTTGAATAAAACTGATGTTGCTGACTTTCCTTTGTGCCTTGGAATATTTATCATGTCTTTGTGAGATTTAAAAAACAAACTTCGAACAATTAGCCTAAGAATCTTAATTCAATTTAAAACAGGGATGTAATTTTTTGCTGCTTAAGGACTCTTGGGAGAAAATTATCAATATGTAGTTGCAATATATTTCTGTATGTTTTATATATTTTATTTATTAATTTTTTTTTGCATTAAACTAACTTGTTTTTCTTTTTTTTATCTCTTTGCAGGTAAAACGGGAATCGATACGTTAATAAAAAAAAATAACATTTGGAACAAACTCATTGCAGAAAATATACGAAGCGGTTAAGATGTATTTTTTTAAACGGACTCGTCAAAAATCGTGGAAAAAAATGTTTCAAAAGCATACAGTTTGCCCAGGAAAAACCGTTTATGATTATTGTATATTTAACCCTAAAAAATGTGTTTCTGGCTTATTAAATCGAGATTTCAAAAATTATGAGATCCGTCCGTGCCAACGTTTTCATATCTTTTGCTTTATGGCGGTGTCCAGTACCATACTTTGACTTAATTGTTAGCACTTTCTTTTAAAATCAGATTTTAATAAAATTTTTAACCGCGGCTCAGTTTATTTTTCAAAGTAATGTTTAACTCCTTGTTAGTAGTGTCATGTATTTATAATATACGTCACGGTTGGCTATTCGGTGAGTCCTCCGGAATCACGAGGTGTTGTCTGTCTGCAGTCCGTGTAACATCTACAAGTTCCATGTTTGTCCGAGATATCCGTGTCAAGTATCAATTCCTCTCGTCTGATGTCAGTTTGTTTGTCGATGTGTCCGTTGTTTGGTATTAATACTGCTTTGTTTTGTAAATGATTGTCTGACGTCCGAGTCTATGCAAAGCATGGCCATATATTTTAATCAAACAGAGGTGGCAAACCTTAATAATTTCCATTTACTCCAAAATCATTGAACATAAGAAATAGTTTTATAAAACGTCAAAGTTGGTGTGACTGTATTCAGATCATTACATCATCTATCCGCTGTAAGAATTCTCATTCGGTTCACGTATTTATTATAATAGTCTGATCCATGCCACTAATCTGAAATCGGGTTTTTCGTAAAATGATTCCTTATGAAAATGCAATACATGATATGATTTATTAAATAGCAGACTTGAGTGTTCTGGGAATTTACCAAAATCACTACTATACATTGTTTGTCCGCTATTCCGTCCGATATCTGTTTGTCCTATTCTAGTCCGAGATTGTTTCTTTTAATTTTGTGTAACGACAATGTATATTTCAATATGTGCGCGTCTTCCTGTACATTAGCCGTTTCTTGTCTGAAGTCTCTATGTTCAAATTATGACTATTTGCTGTCTGTCCGCTGTTCCGTCTGAAATCTGTTTAATGTATTTCTGTGATATCCGTGCAATCAATAGCATCCGTCTGATGTCCATCTGTTTATAGAATTATTTGGTGGCTCATGATCCGTTATTTATTTATTTTTTTGTCTAATTACAGGGTTGTTCTGTTCCTCCGATGTCCAAGTCTATGCAAAGCATGGTCACATATCTGTATAAAACAGAGATGGCAAACCTTAATAATTCCCATATGCACTAAGCCTATTGAACATACGAAACAATTTTATAAAACGTCAAAGTTGGTCAAAGTCTATCCGCTGTCAACAGTGTAAAAAATTCTCATTCGGTTCACGTATTTATTATAATAGTCTAATCCATGCCACTAATCTGAAATCGGTTTTTTCGTAAAATGATTCCTTATGAAAATGCAATACATGATATGATTTATTAAATAGCAAACTTGAGTGTTCTGGGAGTTTAACAAGATCATCGAACTATACATTGTTTGTCCGCTATTCCGTCCGATATCTGTTTGTCCTATTCTAGTCCGAGATTGTTTCTTTTAATTTTGTGTAACGACAATGTATATTTCAATATGTGCGCGTCTTCCAGTACATTAACCGTTTCTTGTCTGAAGTATCTACATTCAAATTATAACTATTTGCTGTCTGTCCGCTGTTCCGTCTGAAATCTGTTTAATGTATTTCTGTGATATCCGTGCAATAAATAGCATCCGTCTGCTGTCCATCTGTTTATAGAATTTTTGGTGGCTCATGATCCGTTATTTTTTTTTTTTTGTCTAATTACAGGGTTGTTCTGTTCGTCCGAGTCTATGCAAAGCATTTCCACATATCTGTATAAAACAGAGGTGGCAAACCTTAATAATTTCCATCTGCACTAAGACTATTGAACATAAGAAACAATTTTATAAAACGTCAAAGTTGGTCAAAGTCTATCCGCTGTCAACAACGTAAAAAAATTCTCATTCGGTTCACGTATTTATTATAATAGTCTAATCCATGCCACTAATCTGAAATCGGTTTTTTCGTAAAATGTTTCCGTATGAAAATGCAATACATATGATATGATTTATTAAATAGCAAACTTGAGTGTTCTGGGAGTTTAACAAGATCATCGAACTATACATTGTTTGTCCGCTATTCCGTCTGATATCTGTTTGTCCTATTCTGGTCCGAAATTGTTTCTTTTTAATTTTGTGTAACGACAATGTATATTTCAATATGTTTGCGTCTATTAGTAAATTACCTCTTTTATGTCTGTATGTTCAAATTATTAGTATTTATCGTCTGTCCGTTATTCCGTCTGAAATCTATTTATGTACTTCTGTGATATCCGTGCAATCAATATCATCCGTCTGATGTCAATTTAATATCATCCGTCTGATGTCAATTCAATATCATCCGTCTGATGTTCATCCGTCTAATGTCGATTCGTTTGTGGAATCATTGTCCGTTTTTCTGTTGTCTAACTACCGAGTTGTTCTATTCGTCTGGCGTCAGAGTCTATGCAAAGCATCGCCATATACGAGTATGTTTATAAAACAGAGGTGGCAAACCTTAAAGATTTTCTATTTGTTAAAGAAGCATTTCAAATAATAACCAGCTTTTGTTAAACGTTAAAGTTGGTAAAACTCTAAGGCCACCCCGTTAAATACATCGTCTGTCCGGAGAATATAAAAAATACTCATCCGATTTTTAATCAGCCGCTTTATATAATATCATTCTACCATGTCCGATCATGTCCAATCATGTCCGATCAATATCATCCGTCTGTATGCTAAAATTCATTAAATATAATATATTTTATAAAATATCAGAGCTGTATTTTCTGGCACTTTGACGCTTTTCCGTCCGACATTTCTTTGTCATATTTCTTGCGATATATTTTTTTTTTATAATTTTGTGTTACAATGTAACCAATATCTAGTCTACGAGTATGTCAACATGTTTGCCATCTTCTAGTAAATCAGTCATGGCTTCCAAAATAACCGCGTGTTTTGTTCAATTTATTACTGTTATGTGCTGTCTGTCTGCTGTTCCGTCTGTAATCTGTCCCATGGAAATTCGTCCGAAGCTGTGCCTTTTTAAAATGATCGCGACAAAGTAAAAAGTGTTCAGTCGATTTAATCAGCCAGTTCATATAAATATGATCCTGTTAAATATTAATGATAACCGTCCTCTCAGTACCATGAGTCTTATGTCGTTTCGTACGTGGGATCTTTTCTTATTAAAAGTCATTACAAAATAATGCGTTTTATTACACATCAAAGTGGAGTGTCCTGTGATGCCATCAAAAGTACAAAGTTGTCTGTCCGCTGTCTGTTGTGATATATGTTTTTGGTCCGAGATTTTATCTTTTTAATTTTGTTTGTGATTTTAAATTCTTATATGTATTTCATATATGTATTTGTAATATCCGTCCATTATAAATTTGTAATATTCGTCTGATCAATGCCAATCGTCTCATGTCGGTTTCTTCGCAGAATTTTTGCTTACTGAAAGGTATTACACCTGATATATTCTATGAAATGTCAAAAATGATTGTTCCGGGACTCCACCGGGATCAGTACATTGTCCGTCCGAGATGGCTTATTTTGTAATTTAGTACAACATGTAATCGGCTGGTTCATTTAAAATGATCAATATCATCTGTCTGATATTTATCCGTGTTTCTTTGTTAAAATTCATTACACCAAATAAATTTTATTAAATATAAAATTTGAGTGCTTTTGAAAATTTTCCGAAATCACTACATTCTTTGTCTGCTATTCCGTCCGATATTTGATTGTTCCATTTCTATTCGAGATTATTTCTTGTTATTTTTGTGCCGTAAAATTTTAAAATTTGTATATCCTCCGTCTTCTAGTAAATCAATCTATTCTTGTAAAATAATCCTTATCCTGTCTGAAGTGGCGATATTAAAATTATTACTGTTTTGTGAAATCGGTGTAATGAATTTCTGTCCAAAATTATGTCCCTCTTAATATGATACGATAATGTTTTTCCGAGTTTGTGTCTTTATTTTTCTAATGTAAATAATGTCTGTCTGCAAGAATTTCAATATGTTTGCCGTCCTGTAGTAAATCAGCCGGTTCTTGTGAATTAATCCTTATCCTGTGTGAAGCTGTAGCACTGATGTTAGTCCTTATTTCCATTGATCATTTTATATATGTCCTCAGCCTGTTCCATATCTATGACGAAGATCACTCTTGCAGTTAACTTATTTTGCTAACAAGACCTAGAAATTTTTATAGGAGGTCTCTGTAAAATACAAAAATTCTTTTCATTCTCTCCATTGAATTCGCAAGTATAAATTGTTTTAAATCAATGATCGTACACGGTTTGCTGAGGTTACAAAACTTTATGATTGAAATAATATTATGGAAATCGTTTGTTATCGGTTTGACTTTTTTTTGAAAATAAATATCGTATAAAAGTGCGTGGTCGTTCAGAAAGAAGTCGTCGGTTTTACGTGTATATTCGTGGCATAAAATTGTTTACGGGATTTAAATACGCGATCGAAAACGATATGAATATCACATGATCAACATAAAAAGTGGTAAGTAAATTGTTTTGTTGTTTATGTAGTTTTAAAACTTTTTCTAAATTTAAGATTTTCAAATCTCTGGAACAATTAAAGTTTTCAGTCTTACACTTTTCTTCGAACGCTCCCTAAACTTCCAGACTAAATGTTCCCATTCCTTTTATTAAACCTATTTTATACCTAAGAAAAAATTAAATAGCATTTTTCTATGGTTTTTAGATTAGCACATCCTGTACGCAGTAAAAAGTCGGATTTTTATAAATCCTTTGGAAGATCGGCAAAATTTTGTTAAAACACTAAGAGTAATGTCCCTTATTAACACTTATAAATACTTATTAAAATAAAGTGCACAATATTTATAAGTCAGTTGCAGTCATTGGCCATTTTGTTCTTTTTTTTTTAATTTTTATTCCTTGTAATCGTGCTTTTGTGTGGGGATGTAAAGGATATTTTAAATTTGTTTCCCTTTTTTTGTATTTTGTTGGTGTCTTTTTTTTATTTGCAAACAATATTTCCAATTGCATTTTAAACATATTTAACATAATGGCTTTTGTTTTCTCTGCTTAAATCTAACGTGTTTTATCAGCAATATGAAACAAAAACCATTTGTCAAAAAAGCCTACAAGCTGCGTACGATAATATTCTATAGAAGTTTGTAAACAAGTGTTCAAATATGCAAAATATATATACGAGTGTGGTGGCAGATGTTCTTTAGCACTAAGTAAATATTTAGATATTTTTTTTTTTGCAAGAGTCTGAATGTTTTATGCCGAAGAGTCACCTCCTGCGATAAAATATTTTTGTAATATTGACTTACCCCCTTATTCATAAAAATTATGAGAGGCTTATAAGAGTGTAATACAGCAAATTTTGTTTTATTACGCTGTTATTAAGCTCTCATAATTTTTATGAATAAGAGGGTTAAAAGTATATAAAAGTAATAAGGAAAAAAGAACTCGCCATGAGTGAAATTCCGATAAAGGAGAAGACAAAAGTAATTACTTTTCAAGCTACAGCGCTGAACCTTACAACACTGTTTACGAAAATCGCTACGTTATCATTTTCAGTACTCATGTGTGTCTACGACTATCCTTCCTCACAGGTGAATCGACCTAATGCCACACATTCAAAGCCTAAGATAAATTAGCATGCGAGAATTGCATCACTGTTATATTGGGCAAAAAAAAAAAAAAACAAGAAAAAAAAGGAACACCGGATTCATGCTTCTGCCACGTATTCACCGGATTTTGTTTTTTAGCTTACAGTCTCTGGGCAGAACACGTTTTGGAGACATTTCAGAGATGTCAGGTATGGAATTGAGAAACCTGAGTCTCTTTATTAGAAGCAGTGGCTGGTTCGGAAGCTGACTCCACTGGGGCGTGCGTGCACGACCAAGACTTTTTTGTCCCATCTTCTTTCTATTCTTTCTACCTAAACTCCGACTATCTTTTCCTTCTTTTTTCACCTATCTCACCTACACAGCTTTCTTCCTATGCAGGTAGCACAAAGGGATGAAAGAGTTAGACCCAAGTGGGCTGGACTCTACTTCCCCTTCACCGGCAACCTGTTAACTTAACCTAACCTAACCTAAGCACTCTGGGGATGACCCCTACACATGCAGTGAATTGGGTCAGAAGTAGAAGAGAGGGGATAGTATTGATAATGTAGAGGAAGAACGATAACAAAAAATAAAGGTTTTTTGTAGCTATTTTCCTTTTACTTCTCTGGCTAAATTTAGCTACAGGGCCAAGGCAGGAGGCTGCTGTGCACCGGCTCTTTAGTACGTAAAAGTGTCAACCTCTGCCAGCAACGTTCAGTGCAGACAAGAACTAAAACAATCAAGCACTAGTGCTGATCAGAAGAATTCGACACAATAGTCATGACTGAATGCGGAGTGGAAGTTAGGATATTCGGTTTCATAGTCTCATGTTAACTACTTCAGATAACAGCACCCTGATCCCCTATGACTTTTTACTGTTTACAATATTGAAGAGGTCCATTAAAGGACACAATATATATAGTTTTTTCTTGGAGCAGCTTTCATGGGATGACCCCTACATATGCGATGCATTGTGCCAGAACTAGGCAAATTACTTGTGGGAAGGAGGATAGAGGGAGTAGTGTTTGTGGACGTTCGATTTGAACCTCCCCAAGTTAAAACTGGCAGGAAAGACCTCTGCTGAAAGTTTGTTTCACATACGAACCGTTCGGCCAAACAACGAATTCTCTCTGTAATGCGGAAAGGATGCGCCCTATTTATTGAAGAGCGGGTAGCTTGCAAAAATAAATGGTTTTCGGGCAGAAGCTCCCTTTTCTCACCAGAACACATTCCGTTGTAGTATCGGTAGAACAGTGAAACACATCCCACGTTGTGTTGATGCTCCAGTGAGTCAATAGAGTTGGCTACACTACTGTCACCGATGAGCCTCTTCGCTCTCTCTTGAACGCGGTCGAGCAACTTCAAAATAGACTTTGAGGCACCGGCTATTGTGGTGATAAAAACGGGCAATTGTGGTGCTGAGAGAACTCAACAACATACCGAAAAACTCATATCAGAACTACTTCGAGGATTGGAGAAGATACTGGCACAAATGAATTTTTATATCTGAGAGGGACTACTTTGGAGGCGACCAAATAGAAATTGATGAGTAAATAATTATATGCAAACTTTTAACATCGCCGGCTACATTTTTGCTACAGGGGCCAGCGAAGGAGGGTTCTGTTTCTCAATCAACAGGCCAACACCCAAACTAACGCAACCGTGCTCTAATGCTGATCGGAAGAATTTAACATAATATTCATGGCTGAGCGTGGATTTGAACTCTGCACCCTCCGCTTCACAGTCTCGTGTTAACTACTTCCGCCAACAGCACCTCAAAATGATGTTAGTGCTATGAAGTTCTATATACTTTTATAAACTCCAATGAAAATTATTTTTCAGATCAGTTAATGCGTTAATGGCTTCATCGGAGAAACGATTTGTAATTTTTGGTAGCAAAAGTTCCAATTTGTTAGATGGACCATAATATTTTTGGTTCTAGTCCCCGCTAACTTCAATGAATTACATCTAGTTTTTATGGCAATCACTATGGAATGATATCAGTGGAAGTTATTGAATGAGATACGAATAATATTTAGTCCCGGAGACTCCCTCTTATAATTCACGTTAAAACGGTATTGGAAATCCTACTGAATTCTGAATTTCTGAAGGAGATGAGGCCTGAAAAAAATGCCAAATCTCTATATAATATTTTCTAAAGGCACTTCGTGCTTGGCCACGTTTAAACGCACATTCTACCCAAAATATTAGTACGACTGTTGTTAAAGCACATACGCCCATACTCGGCATATCACACATCCTCGCATGTGTGTTTTAAACAATCAAACCAGCCATCCTCCATAAATAAGTAACATATGAATGCCAAAGTCTAGTATTTTAAATGAAAAAGAAAAAAAAAATTATACCGAAACGTATTGTATTAAAAGCTTCTATATGGTTTGGCATACAAAACGCTTGGATAAACAAGGATGTATCACAATATACGCTTTTGCTGTTGTTTGCCTATGCTGTTGCTGTTGTTGCTGCTGTTATACTGCGAGATGAGAGAAAAATATCCTGCTCCTGGTGAGCATCTCATATAATGGGATTATGTGCGATTAATGCATTGACATGTAACGATTTCCAATTGAATTTATTGCTTTACTGTTTTTATGGGTGTGTGTGTCTTTTTTTTTAAATTGTTTGTGAGTGTGTGTGTCTCCTTGTACACATGGTGTGGGTGCATAATCACTGAAAAGTCGGAGTAAGAGGAGCTCGAATATCCAAACACAATTTTAACAAAAGAGTGTCAGAGTTACACATGTTTTGCATAAAAAACAATGAATAATTTTTCTTTTCTATACATATTTGTAGCCGTTATTGTTTTCCTTTCTAATGTTTATCCATTGAAAATGTAATTAAGCTTAACAATAACAACAAAAACAACAACAGCAGCAGCAGCAGCCATTATAAAAAGCAACAACACAAAGTACGCTTTTGTTTAATTTTTAACAAAATCAAAACACAAACAACATCATTAAAACAACAATAACAGCAACAGCAGCAGCGGCAGTATCAACCAAAAGCGGCAAACAACATCAAAATGGTAAAAAAGAATAAAAATAAAACTGCCGCACAAAAAGGACAATAGAACCTCAGCTGTGTGATTAACACATGTAAAGCTTCTTTGTTTTTCCTCCAACTCACAACTGCCAGACACTTGCTACATACAACTGCACGCCAGACAGTGGGATAGACGAACTAAACGTGTCAGAGAAGCTGAAGAGGGGGTCAAAAATTCAATGAAATATTAAATAAAATTAAGATTTATAGGCAAATTGTTCGAAAATTTGTTTAAATTCAAAAAGACATGATAAATATTCCACGGTAAAAGAGAAAGTCAAAATGGGACATGAAGAAAATAATACAACGGCAACACGGTTATTAAATAAACGAGTGTTACCATCGCTTTGATACAACTCTCGTATGGATTTTTTTTTAGTAAAATTTCAATAAATAAAATCTGTTCAGTCGCAAAGCAGGTCTGAGTCAGTTAACATCAAGCCTCGTTGGCAATTATTTTTTAAGTGCAGCCAGACCACTGATTGTTTACTCTCTTTCGAGAGTTTTGCGTCTCACTCGCACTAGTTAATTTCAACACCTCAGATAACTGTATAGTTTTACAGTTCTTCTGAGGAATATTCCGTTGTTAACTACGTTGCTACTTTCTATGTGAAGGTATAGATCGTGTACAGTCAGTCACAGTAACGGAAGAAAATACGTGTTAATAACATCGCCGGCATATGGTCTGAGTCACCCCGTCGGCATCTGTGCACCACATACTTTACAAATTTACTTTGTAAAGTATTTCATTCAAACATACAAACAAAGTCTGTTATCATATTCAAGCCACCTAATAGGTGACGACAAACAAAATACACAGCGGCCTTCGAAAACAACTGTTCTGCTGTAATAAGTTGAATAATTAAATTTATAAAAATGTTCGAACAATTAGCCCAATTTAATATAGCAATATGAATATTCGATAAAAATATTTACATTCAATGAAATAAATTCTTCCTAAAATATGCCTCATGGTTTTTTTTTTAATTTTCTCTATTGATGATTTTGTAGTAAGTCCCTTGTTTAGGGATTTCGCACTCGAACCATAAATATGAGATAATGAAGTCAACAAATTCTCTATCTTCTACTTCTATATATTTCCGGTACAATGCATTGCATAAGCAGGCTTAATGCCCTAAATTCCGATCCTGGTAGAAAAAAAAACAAAAATAAATAAAAGTACTCGGCTGAGCCGTTTATGATATGCTCTACCCCAACGTACACGTGCAAATTGTTGAAATTTGTAATCAAAGGAATTCTTCTATACGCAAACTCATGGTGCTCTTCTTCCATTTTATTGCGCACGTAATCGTCATTGAGAGCAGCTAATTCGAAGGACAATAGATCGTTTTCGAACCACATTTACTGTTACATACTGATAAAGTGCATCCCGTGAGACACCGATCACTGCGCACTGAAGAAGCTGTAGCCACTGTACGGGAAAGCATTGAAGATGATCGTAATCAATCAATTCGTCGCCTTTCTCAGCAACTTGGGTTGTGTCCTTCCACTTTACGGAAGATATTTTTAGTTGTTGAAAATTGGTGTCCTAGATTGCGCCTTCTACACGCCAGCCGTGGCAGAAATCATATTTAAACATTAATTTCATAAAATTTTCTTTGCAATAAAACCTATTTCATTTATATTAAAAATATATTTCATAGTTTTATTATGATTTAAACTAGTGACACTCTATAAAAAACACCCTTTATTATTTTTACTATTCCACAAAACTTTTAACTGGAAACTAATTTTCGATTTCGCTCATTTTCAATAGCAGTCTATTTAGGACTCCAAAACCGAAGTTTCTCATTTTTCTGTGGTCTTCGGAAGCCCGATTTCAATTACAGATGCACGGTCATCCCTTATTCAACTTCCGTATTCATAAGAACCCAGAATATATATTCTTTATGAGGTCGCATTATAATATTGTGGCACATAGAATGACAAACCCACCATATTGGTAGCGACTGACACTATCATGTACTAAAAGCAGAGTAACAGCACCCACCTTCGTCGGCCCTGTAGCAAAAATTAGCCGGCGAAGTAAAAGGTTGAAATAGCTAAACAAAAAAAAAAAAAAAAAAAAAAACTATCTTCTCATCTTTCCTAATCTGTCCCCTCAATACTATCCCCTCGTTTTCAGTTCCAGCGCAATGCATTGCATATATAGGGGTCATCCCCTGAGTGCTGTTCCAAGATAAAAAAAAAAACAAAAATTACCATTTTTAGTGTAGGGTGTATATAAAAACATTAAATAAAAAAAAATTTTTAAATTCGCAGATTTAAACTTGAGCCTGAAGAATAATTCTTATCTTAATAACTAAATCGAATTGATTACTAGACTTTAATTGTTAAGTAGCCTTTCGGTTAAACTCCTTCAGCAGCTCATTTTTGACAAAACTCGACCATCAGTCAGATGAAATTTAAATGGGACTCGCTCATGAAGTTATTCTCTTTTATTCCTGCGAAAAGTATAGAACCACAATGAATTTATTCCACCGAGATCTTCTTAATACTAAATACTTTATTTTATTCCAACTTCACGCCCTCGTTCTGGCTGGCGCTTTCATTGATCTTCTCCAGTTGTTTGTAGCCTTCCTTCTGTTATATTGCTATTCTTTTTTTTTTTTTTTTATCTTGGACCAGCACTCAGGGGATGACCCCTATATATGCAATGCGTTGCGCTGGAACTGAAAACGAGGGTATAGTATTGAGGGGACAGATTAGGAAAGATGAGAATATAGACAGTTTTTTTTTAGCTATTTCAACCTTTTACTTCGCCGGCTAATTTTTGCTACAGGGCCGACGAAGGTGGGTGCTGTTACTCTGCTTTTTAGTACATGATAGTGTCAGTCGCTGCCAATTATGTTCAGTGATCAGTGACCATGCCTTCATCACTGAAACAGGCTGGCAACAACTAACGCAACCCCGCACTAATGCTGATCAGAAGAATTCAACACAATATTTCATGACTCAGCGCGGCTCGAACTCACGACCCTCCGCTTCATAGTCTCGTGTTCTAATACTTCAGCCAACGGCACCCACCTTCTTTTATATTGCTATTCTTACTCTTATCTACCCATATCGTCTATTGGCTTTCATTAACAATACGTGCCGGTAAATCACATTTGTAGGGTCCTTTCAACGATTTTGCTCCAATTACCAAAGTTGTCCCTAGCATAATTTAAAATAGATCAAAAATTATCAAGCCCACTGTAAAGCAAAATTTTAATGCAATATTATTTGCATTTTAAATAAAAAGCTTAAAAGATAAAAATGCCATTTTTTAACACCCTTTTCACTCAAACGTTATTAATACACTCACTCACGCACTCATTGACTTTAGCAATTGAGCAGATGAAAATTAAGGGTTTTAGCGCAATTTAAATATTTTGTTTGTGTCTTATATTTGGAAAGGATTTATTTTACCCTGCACTTATTATCGTTTGCCGGTTTAAAAATCAACAGAAACAAAACACAAAAAAAAAAAAATAACAATTTTAATCAAAACAACAGCGTTGAAGTCACAAGTGGGAAGGGTGTTGTCTAACGTTGCTGCTACTGTTTTCCAATTTTCTTTAACTCCATTTTAATTCTGATTAAGTCGTAATTACATACAAGGCTACGTCACCAGTGGTGCCACAATCTCAAATCATTCTTCATCTTTCAGCTTTTATTGTGTGTGCTCTTACCCCAGCCACAACGTGAGCATGTTGTCGTTGCATGTTGTTTATGTGTTTATTTAGTATCGACCTCGTTGATCGTCGTCA
This sequence comes from Linnaemya tessellans, assembly GCA_951800035.1. Taxonomy (NCBI): domain Eukaryota; kingdom Metazoa; phylum Arthropoda; class Insecta; order Diptera; family Tachinidae; genus Linnaemya; species Linnaemya tessellans. Next base: position 153,982,197 of record OX637532.1, on the reverse strand, counting down.
CATCATTGTGCTCACATGAAATGATGAATTTCTTTCTTTTATATGATTCATAGACACTTCGATAGTTTCGATGCCGCCTGTGTGCATAAACTTGCGTACGTACGCACGTTCATCGTATGTTGGGTGGTTTTATTTCCTCCCCCTTTATTTTTTTGTAGCCTGCGGATGTGTATACGGAACGGATTTCTTTCTGTTTGCCCAGATTATTTAGGTTTGTTGATGTTGTCGCACTACTACTGGGCTCTGACTGCTTCTGTGTTTCTCTTGCAGCTATTAGTGTTGATGACCAAAACATTCTTCAATTACGAATATAAGGGATTGTGATTATTTTGCTGCCGTTATCCCACTTACTGCGGGTATTCTGTACGCCACCACGTTTATGGATGGTATGAACGCATGTTGACTAATATGCTTGTGCGAGTATGCTGCTGTGTCAAAAGCGCACATGGAAGAAAACTGGTGTGACTGTTAAATGAACAATTTGATACAGTAAGAGAAATTAGTGTAGGATTTTTAAAGAAGTTGGTTTCAGATTTGGGAGGTGGCAAGGAGACTAAAAAAAGATTTAGATCAGATTGACAGAGACTAGTTTGATGAAGACACTGCCACGCTAAGAGCTGTAAAGAATATCCCACTTAATGATCGCCTCGAAAGCAGGTACGTAAATTGGTTGCTCTGGTAAGTTGTACACGAGTCCATATGAAAATGGAAGATATGATAAATTGGTATATTAGAACTAGATTATCTCACTTATATTCCGTTGGCTTAGTTAATGTATACGAGCTCTGTTCATAAAATCAGACGAATTCTCATTCTCCTCAAAACATATTTATTCATCAATTTCTATTCTGTACTCTTTAAAGTAGTCCCGCTTTAGATAGTGTAGAGTCAGCTGTCTTTCCAATCCTGAAAGCAGTTCTGATATACACATTTTGAGATGTCTCAGCGATTCGGTTTTTAACTCCTTCATTCTGAGGGATCAGAAAAAGGTCACAGGGTCATGTGGTACGATTACGTTTTTTTTTTTTTTTTGTTTTCAAAAGGCAGCAAATTTGCTGTTACATGATTCATATCCAAATTGAAAAAAAATTTAAATAAAAATTAACAAGTTATGATATAAGCCAATCAGCAACTTCTCTACTAGTGAGTCGACGATTTTTCACTTTGTCAATAGCTTTAACGATTACTGATGTGCTGGGGAGCCCAGGGCGAACGTCATCAGTTAGATCTCGGCCTTTTATGAAAGTTTTCAATCAGTTGTAAACATTTTTCTGGTTTAAACTGCAATCACCGCCTGTCACTGTCACACTTGTCACTGGTTTTGAGTTTCTAGTTCCATTTTTTACAAAAAATTTTACGAAAAATTACTAAAATTTTTTGGTCCATTTTTTCTTTCTGAATTTTTTTTTAAATTTGTAAAGGAAGAATCAGCACAATTAAAATTAAAAATTAAGGATTATTGATTTAATTTTTCATATTTCTTTAGCGAATTTGTACACTACATCCCTGATATTGAGAGTATAAAATAAGTTTAAAATGTATTTAATGCAAAGCCTTTCATACAAAATTTTCTTAAAATAGATTTCAAAAATGGCACATGAAGAAAATAACCAAACGGCAACACGGGTATTAAATAAAAGTGTGTTGCCATCGGTGTAGTACACTTCTCGTATGCAATTTCCTAATCAAATTTGTGTAAATAAAATCTGTTATCATATTCATCGAAGAAACCTAATAAGTGGTGACAAATAAAACATGAGTACTGATGATGAAAGTGCAGCGGCCTTTGAAAACAACTGTTTTGCTCTGCTCTATAAGTTCCTTTATGCCTTGGAATATTTATCATGTCTTTCTGATTTTAAAACAAATTTTCGAACAATCAGCCTATAACTTTTAATTGCATTTAAGGTCTAAAATATCTTTAATTTTTTTATGAATATGGGAATATATATTTTATATATGGTGGCCAAAGCTAATCGTTCACATATAATATTCTTGTTCCAAGCAAAAGTTAAAACTATTCTCTAAATGTAATTGTATATTTATTGTTATATATTGTTTTTGTCTTCTATTATCAAGTATTAAGCAGGTGGTGGTACTACATATTATGATATTTTGTGTTACTGTTGATTTTTTTGTTTGAGCTTAGTTTTATGTTGCTGTTTCCTTTTGCTTTTCTAATATCACTTAAGATCCTGTATACCCCTATGGATTTAGAATACTTGTTATGGCGGTGCGTCGTCGATTCATGGTAGCACCCAAGCCATGGAAAAATGTATAGATTTGCAACAGCGCACGATATAAAAGAATGTTGGAAAGAAAAGTTTTGTTAATCAACATAATGTACCCCCCCCCCCCCCGTTTAGCTCAACTTACAAGTAACTGAGTTTGTATTAAAGTGTGTGTGTGTGTGTCTGTACGCTATAATTCATATCATCGGGGAAAACAGATATGGACAGACATTTCGGGCTACATACATTCATATGAGTACACAATAATCTTGGATGTTGATTTCCAAATGTTTCTATTCGTACAGAAGCACACACACACTCACATACACCAACATAACTTACATAATTGCAGTTGCTGTGTGTTTGTAGGCCATGGCACAGTGACTATATGTCACAGGATTTATGGCAATCATTAATCTTATTTTGCTAAGCTATAAACGCAATATTACTTTGACTGCTCACTATTATTTGAGCCGTTGTTTTAGAAAGTGTAATAAGTCTTACTATGATATATACGACTTAATTTTTTAAATATGTTGCAAGCCATTTATTTGAAATTGAAAACTGGTAGCGAACAAATAAAATTTAATATCAGCCAAGGAAATTTTTTAATAATTATGGTTCAACAATGCACTATTAGTGTTAGAGAATGCCAGGTTCGAATCCCAGTAGAGGCGAAAACATATAAATATTATAACGGTTTTAGAATATTCAAAACAAGAGCTTTTAGTCTCTTACAATCTTATGCAAAGCGCCAAAAAAAGTTGTGTTTACATTTAGCATTTTAATAGTACTGAGAAAAATGCGGCGGCCTTTGAAAACAGTAGGATGTTATTTTCTGAGATTGTTATTTAAATAAAAATAGTTTGTTCAATTGATTATGTTTATTTTTTTACTTGGACCTGTACTCAAAAAATAAAGCCCACCGATGGAATGATTGTACCATAATTATGAAGAGGGGGGGATGTATTCAGCGATTGGAAGTATGCCTTCGTCATCAAAACAGGCGGACAGAAACACAACCATGCACTAATTCAAATCGGAGAAATATTATATCATGACTGAGTGCGGAGTCGAACCCGAAATCTTAGGCTTCTTAACCTAAGTGCGCCAATATTCTCAAGAATTTATGTTTTCAAGATATTTATTTATTTTTAGGCTTACACATAATTAATGAATATCTTCTAGAAAATAGGCATTAACAACATCAAATTTGAGGGCATATAAATTTATTTGAAAAATTTATTTGAAAAATAATTTAAACTAATGAGATCTACACTGATTTTATAAACTTGTGCTGAAAAGGTAATAATTAATTTATGGTTATCTGCATTTTTTTTACTGTCCAGACTTGGGATACTTTCAAAATAACGGCAACAGTTAACACCGCCACCACCACCACCACCAACGGCGAATTTAAGCTCTTTGCCAATCAACAATCCCTTCCTACTGTTTTCGCAAAACAGTTTTGCTTGATTTGTTTCCTGCTACATGAATCTCAGGTTGATTTTGTGTGATTTTATTAAAATTTCCTTTATTTTCAGCGAAGCAACTTTCCATTTCTCTTCTCAAATACTTAGGGATTTTATTAATTTATTAAGACCTGAGTACAAGCAAAGAATTTGAAAGATACAGCAGTTAACAACTACTTGTACGAGTTCGGTAATATTTTCCTATTAACATTTAATTTTTTCTTTTCGCCATAACAGTGCGAGTCATAGCTAATAGATGTATGCGTACGTGCAGCAGCAGCAGTGTGGTAGTAGGGCGGCCTATATCGGCATGCCATGTTAATAATATCATTTTGATATGCGCTTGTGTTACCATTTCTATTTTCATTTGTGTTGGTGTTTTGTCAAGAAATTAATTTGATTGCTTTTGACAGAAGTCAGTGATTTTCCTGGCCGAGTGGTTGGTTGGGTTATAAGAAATCTCCCAATAAATTAATGAATGTATCTTTGGCAGTCCACACTTTTTCCTAAAATTGTAATTGTTTTTGTTCATTTATTGCCAGAGATTTGATTTAATGAAAATCTATGTAGATGTAATAGCAGAAAAAAAACGTAAAGTTGGAACTGCAATATTTATGCAATCTTCTTAGGGGGAGGAAGATTGGCAAAAGAAAACTGAAATAGTCGTAAAAGAAACACACAAAAATCATTAATCATTTGAAAGATACAGCAGAAGTAGAAAAAAAATTAAATTGAATATCTCTGTGAATTTTTTTGTGAATGTTTGTTTGTAGAATGTTTTAATTAAAGAAAAAGCAGTTGCAAAAAGAAAATTGTTATAAATAAGCAGGAAAGAAATTCCTAGATGCCGGTAGTTTTTGTTGCTATTTGAGATGCTTTTTTTAGTATTCGGCTTTTAAAGACAAGAAATAGAAATGCTTGTATTGGAAATAGTTTTTCTTTTATACATTTTTGGTTGTTGTTTTTAAATAATTTGTTTGTTTTTTAATGGAGTCTTTCATGTCTAGTGGAATGTAACAGAAATCACCCTATTGGAAGATGCTCTAATTTTTGCAAATGGCGGCCAATGTCAAATCTGTTTTGACATTTGTGAACTAAACAGAAGTAGAATACAAGTGAACAAGCCATGGAGCGATACACTTCCCATCCTTAATCTCGAGGGCGAAGTGGACGATTTTTAGACCAAAATCATAATGAGCGATGAGGCTCATTTCCACCTCAGCGGGTACGTAAACAAACAAAACTATCGCTTCTGGGGCACCGAAAATTCAGGAGTGTTGCACGAGGAGCCATTACAACCGCTCAAAGTGACTGCATGGTACGCTGTTCACGCTGGAGGAGTCATCGGATGAATTCTTTTGGCCCACCTTGTAGTTACATATTTAATTTATTTAGAAACGAGGGACTTTACTATGTTTGACGGGAACTCGTCAGTACTCTTTAGGTCTGGCAACATTATCTTAGTTGTACTATCATTAGTTTTCCTTACCGAAGTTTTTAACAAAAACCAATCCTGATTTTATTATAGCTCTATTAGTTAAAACAAATTTTTAAAGTGAAGTGTAAGTCAATTTTTTAGTAGAACCAGAAATCAGGGGAGATTACCCCCACATTTGCATTGCACAGGGGATTACCCCTGATAAGAAGATAGGAATTTTATTGTAGGTATTCTATTCTTTATTTCCACAGGTGCTGTAATGCGCTTTTTAGAACACGATAGTGTCAATCGGCGTCGACGATTATCAGCAACCACTGATATGCCATTCTGATCGTAACAGGCCGATAACAACCAATAAAAATTTGCAATAAAGTACATCAGAAAAATTCTCAGCCATATTCATGGCTGAGTGCGGATTCGAACTTGGGATTTTCTGCTTTGTAGTCTACTCCAGCCAGCAGCACCGCTAAATTCAAAAACATAATAATAACTCTCAATATGCGCTCTCTACCCCTTCATTCATCATTTCTTGTTAAACTCCTTAATAACACCAACATATCATTTCTAAATTCCTTAAAAGCAAGTCAAACTAACGCTAAACCACAATTAACCTTTTGAAAAACAATTTATTCAATTTCTTTTAAATATTTCATAACCTTATGAGTGCAATAGAATGACTGCATTAGAAATGGTTTGAAAAGTTTATGTCAAAAGTTAATTGGGTGCACTTCAATGACTGTCACAATATTTTCAAACCTTTAACAGTTGACCTCAACCAACCAAACAGCAACAAGCAAATATACATTTCAACTGAAATACATACACACAAAATTTTTGTTTTGAACAGCGTATACGCTAAGCAAAAAAAAAAAACAAGAAAAGGTCAGGCAATGCACTGCCGGCATTCACGAAATTTTCAAAATACTGCGCTGCGAAATTGACATGCATTCTGGCAGTATCAGAATCGCTTCAACTTATAGAACAAAAAAGACTGCTCAATTACACGCTGGAAATCTAAATCACTTTTTTAAACGTTAATATTTAGTATTAAATCTACTCACGCGTTAAAGTGTGTGGCATATGCAATACACGCGACACTAATTGCTAATTGGCAGTACAACGGAAGTAGTTTTCTATGCGAATAAACAACCATTCGCTTATACTCGCACTTACATATAAACTCTACTTGAATCCTTTCAAGTAGACCCCCTACAGATATATAACCCTGAGTGCTGTTTTGCAGCCTCGTCATTTGATGCAAACTCCAAATTTAATAACCGAGCAAAAAGGTTTCCCTTTGTAAGAGAGTTTCTTTGTTTTTACATGTTATACTTTGAATTAGTCTAATTCAAATATCACTCAGTTTTTTATTAAAAAAAACTCTTTTTTACACACACATGGTTGGTAGCAGCAAATCCTACATGGAAATTATTAACGTGGGTCACACAAAACTCCAGCTCTGTATTTAAAAAAATTTATAGGGTAATTAAGAGGGTGGGTGGAAAGGTAGGACAGGGGAAGATCAGAGAACATCTTACCTTCGTCGTAAAAGCTTAAAAATTAAATTATTTTTGGAGAATGTAGGCCTAAGGAATAAATTTGTTAAATATTTACCCTAATTTTCCATGTAATATGTATGTAACTTTAACGTCCACTAAAGGGGTGGGGTCCAAAAATGGTTTTTATGATTGTCTGGCTCCAAGTTAAACTTCGTTTACATAAAAATATTTCATTTCTTTAACAAAATTTTAAAAACAATTTAAAAATCATGTTGCTTCTTGATGTTGGTTTAGTTCTGCTTAGAAGAACTTTTTTCCCTCTGGGGCTGATTCAGTCCTTTTACTACCCTGACCTGTGCTATCTTTCAAAATTTATCTATATTAAATTTCAAGGGTCTGCCTCTTTTTGTTTGGACTGTATTGCGATTTCTACAGAGGGACAGACTGTCCATCAGATCGACTTACATTTCATCACTTTTTAGAGTTTTATAAAATTGACGCACATACAATAAACATGGTCATCATAATTCGGTTCGAAGGACCACAAAACAAGAATAGATTTTCTTTTGTTTATGTTCCTCCCTTCTGTTATAGAAGAAGAAATTAAATAAATTCATGCCAGCCTTCTTCTCGCTATCTGCAGCTTAAATTATTTTATAAAGAATAATTCCTGTGACGAGTATTTTATATGCAGACATTTTTGGGATCTTCACAAATACTATCAGGTTCGAAGGACCATACAAAATTGCATCAGTTAATAAGAAACATTATATGAAGGAGTTCTATAAAATATTTCAGAAATTTGAATTTAAATGATTATAATTTAATTAATTTCTCAGTCACTCCTGGTCTTCTTCAAACATACAAAATATATTTTTTTTATCTCGGACCAGCAGTCAGGGGATGACTCGTACACATATGCAGTGCATTGCGCCGGAACTAGAAAGAAGGGGATAGTAAGTAAGATGAGAAGATACAGAATTTTTTGTAGCTATTTCAACCTTTTTACCTCGCCGGCTAATTTTTTGCTACAGGACTGCCGCAGGAAATACACCACTTTTTTGCAGTGTATAGCTGAATTATAATTGAAATGATTTCCATTTAATAGGATAACCTTAGAAATTAAAAAAATTTCATACAGAACATTCATAATATTCTTCAAATTTATCCATGGAAACTCCAAAATTTCTTGGCATTTATCAAACTTATGCTATTACCCTCGTATTTGTTAAATCATCATACTCGTAATAGTCTTGATTTCGAATCACGAACTTTACAAAAATAAATTCCAAACTGTTAGTTTGTGTGAGGGTAAGGTATTGCCTAATACTTGCCTAAAGGTGCAGATGTCAAAATTCACATGTCACTAAGAACTGACGTTAACTTAAATGCAAAAAGAAAAAATAAATAAATAACTAAATAATAGATTTTGTGTTGCTGGAAATATGTACTCGTATATGGAGCCGAGTACGTTCAAGTAAATTGGGGCTTGCTTTTTTTATAAAAAATTATATTTTGCAATTTTGCAGCGCTCTGTTACAATTGAATGCTTGCGTTGATTGCTCGTAATTATTTTGCTAAAAATCACAAGTGTAATTGGTTGAAAATTATGATTTTCCTTTTGAGTTTGTTGGATTCATTATTTTAATTTGTCTGCGTTGTTTGGAAATTATTTAATTTGAGCTATGAAGAAGTACACTGAAAGAAACGTTTTTTTTTGTAACGGAGATGAAAATATTAATTTAAGTAAACAAAATCTTGTATACTTATCCAATTTTTTACACTAACTAACTGAGAAGTATAATTTTTTTTTAAGTTGGACCAACACTAAGGGGATTACTCCTACATATACAGTACATTGTGTCGGAACTAAAAAGGTTGGGATAGTATTGAGGGGACAGATGAAGAAAGATGAGAAGATAGAAAATTTTTTTTAACTATTCCAAATTTTTACTTCGCCGGCTAGATTTTTCTACCGAGCCGATGAAAGGGGTTGCTGTTAGCCTGCTCTTAGCACATGATAGCGTCAATCGGTGCCAGTTACCAGTGCTATGCCTTCATCACTGAACTGGACCGACAACCACTAACACAGTCATGCCCTAACGCTGATCCGAAGTATTCGACACAATATTCATGGCTGGGCGAAACACTTTCTGTTATGTCCTTGAGTTTTTTCAGCGACTCGTTTTTTACTTTCTTTTTACGGGTCTTTTGAATTATAGGATCAGGAGCTCACATCTAGTGAATATGGTGGATGAGACAAGTCTGCAACGAACTTCGGTTGTGGTTTGAAGAATAATTTTACAACGTTTTCACTTGAATTGTAGGATTTTTTTTTTAAATTAATACATTAGAAACTGTTTAATAAAACTTTCCTGTACTAAGTTGTCAAATTTAAATTCAAAACAATGTTTGCCTCTTATTAACAAGGAATTATAATCAGTTGCTGATCTAATTGAACAAGGAAAACTGCATTCTTAAGGATTTTGATGATGCATGAAGACTTTCATCTTCTTCTGCGTTGCTTCCACTTGCAGCAAATGGTTCAGGAATTATGAATCGTACAAATCCTTTTTACAATTTATAAATAAGAACAAGTTGTAAATTATTCATTCAATTTTATTTTATTATTGTCCACTTTGATTCGGCTTTTCATACAGAAGTCCTTGGCTACATGACCGATTGAATGTATGTGAAAAATTATTATGTATAAGCTACAGTTTTGCCAAAGAATCTTTGATGTTGCCGCCTTAAAATACAAAAAAAATATAACGAAAAAGATTAAATAAATTTTAAGTCGCCAACATTACAAGTTTAATCTGAGCAATTCCAATGGCCACAACATGAACCATTCTTTGGTGGCGCGGTAGTCAGCAACAGAAAGATCAAGAACATCAGCTGCAACTTGAACTGGCACAGTTCGTGTATTAACAGTAACATTATTCTCATTCTTGAAACTACTTGTTCTTAAGGAATAAGAAAATAAAAAACAACTGAAAACCTAAGAAGAAAAAGCTACAAGCAGAAAAAATTTACTTCATGATTTAAAGTTTTTTTTTCCGAAAACCAGAACCACTTAACAGAAAAAGAAAAAAAAAAATCAATAACAAAAAAAACTAAAACACATCAACAACATAATCCTAAACTTTTTGTTCCTTGCATTTGTTGTGCAGTACGAGTATTTATGGTGTCGTATGTAACGAATTTTTTACCAGTGTTTCATCCACTCCTGACCAGATCATCACTCTTGTTCGATCAATTGCTTATGAGTACGTAATAGTCGTAGAAGTCGCTGAAAGATTTACGGAATTCTGGTTTTCGTTTATATATTTGGTTCTTGCTCTTTTGTCTCGGTCTCTTCATATGTAGATACATAAATTTGAAGATTTTTTTTTTTTTCGCCAAGTAGTTTTCTACAATTATTTGATATCTGCTTAACGACTTTGTATTTTATAAATACAGGCCTATTTTTTGTGTCAGAATGTTGAAATGAAACAAAAAGAAAACTCTTTATGATCATCACCCGACCGACCATAGTGATTATCGTTTATATCATCATCTTTATTTCCAACAATCAGTTCGTTTATAGTCATTATTGTTGTCGTTGCGGTCGTCATCGTCGGGATTATGTTTTATTTATGTTTCGGTTAGAATTTAACTTCAATAAATGTCCAGCAAATATGTGGAGCATGTGTTTTGCTGTTGCAATTTTTGTCGTAAATTTCTTATAAACATTTTAGTTGATATGATCGTGGAGAAGCTACTGACTGATCTTGGTTTTTTCGTATTTGTTTCTTTTGCTTTTGGATAATGTAAAAGATCAAAAGAAATCATTGTATTTGCTGACTTGCCAAATAATTTTTAAATAGTATTTTTCTTTTGTTTGTATATAATTTTGTTGAATTTTAACTAAGTATTTCCGTTGATAAGCTTTTGAAGAATGATTTGTGCAACAAAATCAAATGTGATTGTTATTTGAGGGCGATTAATGTGTGATTTAGTTTTGAAAGAAATCGTTAATTTCATTATGACAACTTCACCTGCTTTTTGTTTTATATGCTGTACACTCTCAGAGGTTGGAACTGCTTTCTTCTTCGAGTGCTTCTAATTTTCGAACTGTTCTAATTTCGGCAAGTTTTTTTTCCCTTAAAATAATGAAAAAAACCGTATAAACGTATTTAAAATAAATATTTTTGTTAACTCAGACCAGCGTTCAGGGGATAACCCCTACATGTGCAGTGCATTGCCCCGGAACTAGAAAGGAGAGGATGGTATTAAAATGACAGTTGAAGAAAGATGAAGAGATAGACAATTTTTAAAGCTTAAGTAATACAATTTGTTTAAGATTTTCAAATCTTAAAGAAGGGGTACAAAAATTTATTTGTCTGATTTTATAGCTCCAAGTTCAGCTTTTTGGACCTTCTTTTACATACAAATTATGACATTTGCTTAATAAAATTACAAAAAAAAAAAAATTAAAAAGTATATGGAACAAAAAATTCAGAAAAATGGGACATGAAGGAAACAATCAAACGGTAACAGGGGTATTAAAACAATAATATGTTAACATCAGGTTGATACAGTTCTCGGATTCTATTTCCTAATAAAACCTGTTTAAATAGGAACTGTTACCACATTCAACTAAGCCATCTAATAAGTGGCGACACACAAAATACACATGAGCACTGATGATGAAAGTGTTGCGGCTTTCGAAAACAGCTGTTCTGCTCTGCTGTGTGAGTTGAATAACTAAAAACTGATCTTAACTTTCCTTTGTGCCTTGGAATAGTTATCATCTTTCTCTCTGAGATTTAAAACAAATTTCGAACAATTAGCCTATAAATCTTAATTCAATTAAAAATTATATATTTTTTATTTTTTTTTTTTTTATAGGAGTAGGACCAGCACTCAGGGGATGACCCCTATATATGCAATGCATTGCGCCGGAACTGAAAACGAGGGGATAGTATTGAGGGGACAGATTAGGAAAGATGAGAAGATAGACAGTTTTTTTGTAGCTATTTCAACCTTTTACTTCGCCGGCTAATTTTTGCTACAGGGCCGACGAAGGTATTTTGTTTTTTTTTGAGGTTGGTTTAGTTCTTCTTGGGGCAACTCTTTTCCCTCTGGCCCGATTTAGCCTATTTACGAACTTGGCCCGTGCTATCCTTCAAAATTTATCTATTCCACAGTTCCGGCGCCTGGCTCTTTTCATTTGGACTGAATCCTGATTTCCACAGAAGGACGGATGAACGTGGCTAGATTTCATCACTGATCAAGAATATGTATAGAGTTTATGGGATCTTAGATGGATATATCGCTGCCTTACATACGCAATGACAAAGTGAATATAGCCTCTCAATTCTTTTTTAGGAGGGCATAAAAATTTCTAGCTAGCCGACAGGTTGGGCATAGTGCCAATAGTCTCTACTTAGGTATAAATTGTTTGACACCCGCAAGCGTAGTGTTCCGTCAAAAATGAATCACCTAGATGCTGCTAAATTTTTTGCGCATATTGAACGTATTTTTTAAGTTTGCGGTTGGGGTTTTTTATATAAATAATATAGTGACAGTTTTGATAATTGTTTGCTATTGACTTGACGTGAAGTGGAAGACTTCAATCATAAAAGAAGGAAGGTTCGAAGGACCATGAGACAAAATGACGTTAATTATTCATAGTCCACACGTCAGAACATAACAATGTTTTCAGAAGCTTTAACAATTTCAAGGAGGCTGTCTTTCATGTGAATCTAAAAATTATTTAAGTATGTCATTATGAGCTCCAAAATGCTACGGTTATATAATATTTTTACGTTCAATGTGATCGACAATGAATTAGAGCACCACAACTATATGTATATATTTTTTTTTTTTTTAGGAGTAGGACCAGCACTCAGGGGATGACCCCTATATAGGCAATGCATTGCGCCGGAACTGAAAACGAGTGGATAGTATTGAGAGGACAGATTACGATGAGAAGATAGACAGTTTTTTTTTTGTAGCTATTTCAACCTTTTACTTCGCCGGCTAATTTTTGCTACAGGGCCGACGAAGATGGGTGCTGTTACTCTGCTTTTAGTACATGATAGTGTCAGTCGCTGCCAATTATGTTCAGTGATCAGTGACTATGCCTTCATCATTGAAACAGGCTGGCAACAACTAACACAACCACGCACTAATGCTGATCAGAAGAATTCAACACAATATTTCATGACTCAGCGCGGGCTCGAACTCACGACCCTCCGCTTCATAGTCTCGTGTTCTACTACTTCAGCCAACAGCACCCCAATATTGTACAGTGGCTATCTTCATTATTTTACTCATTGCGTAGTGTTTCCTTCTGTTGAAGAAGAGAATTCATAGTAAGACTGCCATCAAAAGTAAGCGATCTTGTACTTAATATCTTCTTATACTTAATATCTCTTAAAATCATGGCTTGCCAGCAATGTTGTTGCGAACCTCCATGCAACACTAAACATATAAAATTTTTTCATCTATTAACTTCCCAGAAATAGGGTTACGCTACTAAACAACTAGCTTTAAGGCTAATTTTTTTCTTTTCGTCTCAAAATCCTTAAGGACTTACAAAATTAAGGACATACAAAAATACCACCCCCCATTAATTTTTATTACAAATAATATGCGTACATTGTTTCAAAGTGTTATATTACACTTTACATTTTTAATTGTGCATATATAATTTTCCTTTTGCAACAAAATTTGTCTTCCCCTTTAAGTCTAGTCTCCTTCTTGGCCAGTAATTCTGGCTGATGTAATTATTTAACTAAATTAATTTTTAATATGTTTATGATGCTTTGGTCGCCTTTCAGTTATTTATGCATTTATATTTTTGTAAAAATTTCCCCGCATTGTATATATAATTATGTAATTTTCATATGGATGTGATTTAATTACTGTAATGGGATTTACTTGCCACTTGCTTCACACACCAGCATCATACACGAGAGCTAGAGACAAGTAACACGATAGTTAAGTGGTAATGGTTGTTGCAATGCAATCTTTTTCATTATTTCATACTCGTAATGTGTCATAAAGCATTTAACATGATTAAGTGTTCGCAAAAAAAAAGGGCAGGATTTAAAAAAAGGGGGAAATAAATTCCAAATATATGAAAATATGTGAATTATGATGGTACAACAAGAGGAACAAAAATGTTAATTTCTTATAAGTTAATTTTGTTTTTTTTTCAAGAAAGAAAATATTAATATCTGGAAGGAAATGTAAATGGGAGTGAATTTATAATAAATATTATTTTGCTAAAAAAATTGTGTTCACATATAGTAAATATTTGACAAAATGAATGTAACCATTATTTTTTGGCAAACGTTTCTTTAATATTTCGTTTGTATGCCCTACAAATGGAACGATAAACGAGAATACTGATTAAATTTCTTACCAAATAGACTCACAATCATTTCCAAAATATTTTGCTGTTGGCTGAAGTAGTAGAACACGAGGCTATGAAGCGGAGGGTCCTGAGTTCGAGCCCGCGCTGAGTCATGAAATATTGTGTTGAATTCTTCTGATCAGCATTAGTGCATGGTTGTGTTAGTTGTTGCCAGCCTGTTTGAAGGCATAGTCACTGGTCGCTGAACATAATTGGCAGCAACTGACACTATCATGTACTAAAAGCAGAGTAACAGCACCCGCCTTCGTCGGTCCTGTAGCAAAAATTAGCCGGCGAAGTAAAAAAGATTGAAATGGCTAAAAAAAAAAAAACTGTATCGTCTCATCTTTCTTAATCTGCATATATAGGGGTCATCCCCAGAGTGCTGGTCCTTCTCATAAAAAAAAAATTAGCCTAGAAAGTATTGGTTATGTTTATTTCGTCAAATATTTGATTGATGTGAAGGTAGCTTAAGTCAAGAAAAAAAGCAGTTCAAACTCCCTCCAGCTTAATAGTGCACTATGGGCCCAGGGGAACTATAAAGTGGTTTACTATGTGATATAAAGGCTAATTAATACCATACTGCACAACAGAACATAACAATGTTTTTTTTTTTGTATGTAACGCAGACTCTTTCCTTCTTTGTTCATAATTATTTTAAATGGTGGTTCTTTAAGTTTTTGGTGGACTAACAATTGAATATCAAAAAGAATACGAGAATTTTAATATCCCATTTCCTAGGGTATTAATCACTGTGCAGTTTTTGAGTGACCTGTATTATAAGCAATGAAAACTTAATGATGATGCCACGTGTGACTAAATCTACATGATTTTTGTAAAATAATTTTTGAGAAATTTTTCATTTCATTTTATATCACAATTACAATACAAACTTCATTAGAAATAAATGAAGAAAAGCATACACTTCAATTATTTCTCATTTAATCGACTTTGCCGATCGATCACCCACCATATTAAGTCAAAACTAAAGATGGCGCTGTCTACGTTTCACTCCAACATGTTTGTGAAATGTATGCACAATTAATTATAAAAATATTTACAAAAATTCCTCAAGTATTTGCACTAGTTGATGGGACTCCAAGCAATGTGTCTCATTTTAAGCCATAAAAGGCCAAAAAACAAAAAATGTCAATAATAGTTTAAGAAGATTGACAACAATTACAGCTAGACATATGAAGACATTTAACACTCAATCGTGACGTTACCTTTAATTTACAACAAACAAAATAAAAATTAACTTGCAGCATATCAAAAGGAAAATTTTAAACAAAACTCTTTCGTATCAAAGTCAATCAAAATGTAAAATATGGCGCCACAAATAAAACAACCAATCGAAAATGCAATTAGACAACAAGGCACGTACAACCAACTACTTACTGCCACCTAGGAAAAGAAGCCAAAATTGGTAAAGAAAAAAAAAACAATGACTTATCATTTAAGCAGCAACGAACACTAAACGACAATCACTTTATTAAGTTTGAGAAACTGATAAAAACGACAGCACTTTCATACGTCCAGTTGCAAAATGACAAACATAAATTGTACAATAACTAGAAATATTTAAGGCCAATTGTTGTTGTTGTTGTTTATACAACATTTAAGAATGACAATATCATAATTGCCAGCAACTTTATCTCTTTGATACTCTTTTTCTATTTGCAAAACAAATCCACAAAATTTTGGATGAATTACAAATTATCAACTGACTATTGACAGGGTTTAATTTACTCCATACCCAAAAAAAAGAAAAATAATGCATTTATCTCTATTTCAAAGTACTGACTGACACAAAGTTTGCTCAAACGTGTACAACTTTTAATTGTTGTTCGACTGTGTTTGTGTGCAACACAAGATTACTTCCACAACATTCATTAACAAATAACTAAAACAGCAATAGCACTTTCCAAAAATACAATTTATATTCAGACATCTGCGTACACGTTTGCAAGTGTATCTTGATGTACTCGCATGTATTTGCAATATTTATTTTATTTTGTAAATGAAGTGAATTTTAAAGAGGCGTTATTATAATTAAGGCCCAAAGCCCAATCAAAAATTTTAAATAAACAATTGCACTTTGCTGTTTGATATGTCAGCATTGCAACATGCATATTCTCTCATACACACGCACACACATTCGATTATGAAATTTGCAGATGAAAGACCAGCAAACATTAGCACTCATACAATTAAAGAAAAAGGTGTCATGCTTTTTGTTAACTGATAAAGAGATATCACTACTATAAAGGAGTAGTGGAGCTTCACGTTATAGGGAAAAGCAAAAGTTAATTTAAAGGAAAAATGCTGAAATATTGTTCAATCAAATCAAATTCGGTTAGGAGAGGAGCTTAATGGCGATGTCCTCCAGAGCAGTGGATTTCGCTTTTCTGATTTCTAATACTAAAAAATTTCTTTCAGAAAGCCACCTAATAAGTGGTGACAAACACAATACACATCAGCACTGATGATGAAAGGGTTGCGTCTTTCGAAAACAGCTGTTCTGCTCTGCTGTGTAAGTTGAATAAAACTGATGTTGACTTTCCTTTGTGCCTTGGAATATTTATCATGTCTTTTTGAGATTTAAACACAAATTTCGAACAATTATCCTATGAATCTTAATTCAATTTAATATCTTTCAGAAACACTAAATATGTTTAACCCTCCGATTAGTGACAGTTCTGAACTTCGCGGCCGTGTGAAAAGGTCCCTACGTACCTTTTTTTTAAATCATGTTTTCTTCATATAAAAATTTTTTTTTGATTTTTTTTTTGCTTTTATTGTTTATAACTAAATTCTACATAGTGGCCGAAGTAAGAGTAATTTCAGTTTGAAAAGGCAAGAAGATCGGTCCCTAGGGACCTTCTCACTCATAGGAGGGTTAATATATGAGGAAAAACATATATGTTTTAGTACCAAAAAAGTATAAGTTTTCCAACCCTGGAAGCGCCTTTTAGACTACATTTAATTTTTAATACCAATTAAATTCTTTCTGAAGCATAAACTATGTTTAATTAATAAAAAAATAAAAATTAGTTCAAGCTACTCACTTTTGTATACCAAAAATAAGTTTAAAGTTTCCAGCTCTGGAACCGTATTTTGGATTTCGCTATATAGATTGCTATAGGAATCAGTTATGCTGATTTTCAATAGCTATCTTTTTAAATCTATTTCCAATACATCAATCCAAGATCAAAGTCTTCATATTTTCTGTTTGAACAATTTCTAACACTTTTTTTTGCTATATTTAAGGACTTGGAGAGCATCCTCAGGCTGTCAAAAGTAAATAATTGTTGTTCACAAGGACTAGGTAAGTGTCCTATTTTTGATATTGTCTAGACGTGGCTTTAATAAATAGTTATATAATAAAGGGGATTATAAATAAAATATTATTATAAAAAACTTAACTTCATTGGTTAATAGCTCTATAAATTTCAAATCTTATGCTTTTGCTGGTGTAATTCTCAATTAGTTTTTGTTAGTTTATGTATAAGCAGAGAAGTTTTGTTATTTTGAATTAGGTTAAAGTTTACCGATGATTCCTTGTAAGAACCAATGAAATATAGATAGACATACTTGACCACAGCAGTATATTTAATTTATAAAATTAATATAAAGGAAAATTTTGACATAAAAAGATGATTATAAAAGATAAAAATATTTTACTCTATTCGTTCTGGATGTTCTTGGCATTAGCGTTAAGTAATAGAAATTCCCAAATGCCTGCATATTTTTTAAATAATACCAAGTGATTTTTTTAATATGAGTGCAATGTGCTGCGTTTGCTGGGCATTTGCAGAGTACGACTAAATAACAAACTTTAAAGGATAATTGGTAAAATATGCAACGCTAAGCAAATTTCCATGTGTGTGTATGTGTCTGCACATTATCTATTTCTACCTAAGTGGGTTAGGGCAAAAGCTATTTAACATATGTAATATTTTTGCATTAATTAATGCAAAATTATAATCCACAAATTTGCAAAGTAAAATTTCTGAACCATTTTAATAGAGCCAAGAAGTACTTAAACGGAGATAACGTATCGTAACGTCTTATATCCTAGAGTCCATTGGAAATTATGAGATACAAAAAGTGAAGGTTCTTTAATGTTATGTCAGTTTAGTATATGCCTCAAGGACCAGAAATATTCTACCTTAAGTCACCGTTTTTTTTTTAAGAAATCCCAAGCTTGGGAAAGCGGGAAAAAAACAGAAATTATTTTACATCCACTGTACAGGCCATAAAAAAAGTAATAAAAACCGATACGATGTCTAATTAGTCGCTCAAAAATATGATACTTAGCCGAGACACACTGATAACATGTGGACAACAATCACTTAGCAAAGCCAAAAACCAAATATCTTGCAAATCTCACACATTTACACTGTGACGTTTTCCTCATGAATTGTAAAAATATCCCCAAAGATTCAGTTAAGGTTGATAGGATGGCTAACTGTTCCAAAAAATTCTTTTAAATTCAGAAAGATTACACACTTACGACTTTACACACCAGAGCAGAATAAACTGGTTTCGGAACTCTCTACACCTTCATCATCAGGAATCAAGTGTATTTTTGTTTGCCGCCACTTATTTGTTGGCCTAGCTAAATATGGTAACAATTTTTATTTTATTAGGAAATTCTATACAAGAACTGTTGCAAATGGATGGTAACACAGTTTTAATCCCCGTGTTGCCGTTTGATTATTTTCTTCATGGCCCATTTTTTTAAACTTCATTTCGCGGCTTTTTTTTTACTCCGCAAGCTTTCCAGCACCTCTCACCAAGAAACAAAATTCAAGCAGAAATGGCTTAGTGTAAAATCAATGTAAAGCATAAGTCCGATATCAATTCCCAAAAACTACAGTAATAATTCCCCAAATCCCAAAAGTTCTTTGGAATTATTACGGAAAAAGAAGAACGTAAATTTCGTTCCACAATGAATCGTGATAGTTCACTTTACTGAGAGTTGTCTAAAAGAAGTGTTTTCTGAATAAAATAAAATGAATACATTAACTAAGTAGCTTGTAGCCGTTTTCCCATAACTTTTTCCTTGATTAAAACTCATTCATTGGTGATCGGTATTCCAGTGAATTACACTAGGAATTACAGATAAAATTGTTTTTTTTTTTAGTTAAACTATTCATATGTGCAATACATTAACAGTAGAGATATTTGCACTCACTTTCCGTGGTGGAAACAGAAAATTATTCGTATGCTTCAGTAGAAAACTTTTACACCCCCACTCGAGCCACTGCAAGGGCATGATGTTCCTTCTGCTAAGTTGTGATCTTATATAAAAAAATTAGCCTTTCTTTAATCTTTAATGGATATCCACAAAACCTTAGATATTCGAAGAACATAGATCACCTTTGGGTAAATGACAACAACATCCTGTAAACTTGTCCCATTCTCCAATATATATTTACTGTACAGTCATACAATTTTGATAAACAACAAGCAACGACATAAACGCTCTAAATTTGTTAACAGTAATTGCTTTAATGCAAGGACATTGAATGAGTCAACATTCTATGTGGCATCACAATTCCACAAAGAATGTCTACACTGTGCGTTTGCTGGCTTTTTATTATAACAATTTTATAATTACATTTTCTAATATTTAGAACTAAAATCAAATGGCCAAATAATCAAACTTATATTTGGAAGCTGGTCAAATTGCAAATGCATATCTTGTCTATTGTTAATGCAAATATTGACATTTGATTCCTTCGAGAGATACAAATATTAAAAAGAAAAAAATATAACGATGTACACATTTAATAACGATTTGTAATAAAATTAAGTTGGAGTAGAGGTTTAATTTTGAAGGTTTTGTAAATAGATAATAACATTAATAATAGGAGTTCATTGCAGTGAAAGGTTTATTTTTTTCAAAAAAAAATCCACACTAAGAATGAACCAATCAAAATTATAGGTAAAAGCGAAAGAACGAAGGCCTATAATATCACGGGAATGCTTGCTTAAGCTAAGGCCACATCTATCGAATATTTGACGAAATAAGCGTAATCAATAAATTTGGAAAATTACTTTTAAAATTATCATGTGTCTATTTGGTAGGAAATTCAATACACAATTATTATCGCCTTTTATCGTTTCATTTGTCGGGTACTCCCACAAAATATTAAAGAATATTTTGTAAAAAAATAGTGGTTACGCTTCTTTCGTCAAATATTTGATACATAGATGTGAACGTAGCTTTAGAACCTCTCTTTGCACTATTTGTTTCTTGCTTTATACAGTACCCTCGGCAAGCCTTAAGTAATAGTAAATATGTTTGGAAATATGTAGAGTCGAATCCGCTTTAGCGCAACACGCTTTATTGAAAAAAATCGGGTTACTGAAAGCGATGCAAATTCCCGCACTGATTTTAAACGCAGCTAGTCTTATTTACTTCGCTTTAGCGAAACTTCGCTTTACTGAAAATATCGTATTATTGAAAACCAAAAGCAAGCCCACAACTACGTTTTGTATGAAACTTCCTTCGCTTTAGTGACAAGATAAAAAATAACATTTATTTATTAGAAATCGATTGCATAACTTAAGGCTGAAAAAATTGTGCATATTTTCTCCGTTAAAAAATTAAATGGCAAAATGTATTTGTCCCTTTCGCTCTTACGTACTTTATTGTATATTTCTATTATATTGTCAATGCAAGAAGCTAGACATTTGCCTCCTTATTCATAAAAATTATATGAGTCTAATAACAGCGTAATAAAACAAAATTTCATATGAAATTTGCTCTATTACACTCTTATAAGCATCTCATAATTTTTATGAATAAGGGCGTTGATATATAAAAAATATTGTTTTACTGATTTTAAGCAGTACGCTTAACTGTAACAAATTTCAGAAATCCGAACTACGTTTTAGAGAAAAAATCGGATAACTGAAAAACAAATTGGGTTTTGGTTATTTCCAGTAAAGCGGAGTCGACTGTAGATGTCATGTGAGTTAATCAAAATATGACTTTAATCAGTTAAAATTATTTCGGCCGCGTATTTATATAAATTTACTAGAAAGCATAACTTGGAATCATATTCTCCACAAAAATTAATTTCCAAATATTAATTTTATAATCCAAAATCATGTAACCGAAATGCATATTACGAGAGATATTCTTTTAGATACGAGATAAATCCTTTTACATCCTTTTGATTTTATTAATATATTTATACGAGGCAGAGTTTTTCTTATGCGCTTGTCTTCGTTATGCCATTTCAGTTCTTAAGGTTGATTTGATGTGCTTGTCACGTTCATTTAAGCTTGTCGCTTTTAGAGATGTACGATTGTTGTATAAGAAAAGTACGAGATTCAATTGAAATTCTGTTGGCTGTTTCAGCCACACACACGCGCATACACTCACACCCTGCTACGTTTGCACAACCACAAAACTTAACAAAATTCGTATGACGATTATTTCCATATCAGAATTCCGTAACCGTATCAAGTTGAAAGCAGGAGAAACGTGGAAAGGAAAACGTACCATATAAAGAGTATTACGAACAGCATTAATAACAAAAACGAGCCGGGAACCGCAAACGCTAATAATTTTTCACAAACAACTTGAGATACGAGTTAAAATGAAGATGAAACCAAAAAGAAAAAAAAAACGCCCCACAAAAAGAAAACACTAAACTGGAAAGGAATAGAATACTTTACACAAGATGTGAATTTCTTATTTTCAATTTGCCAAAAATATAAAGGAAAATTTTTTTCTTGTTTAATTCAGCGTTTAACGCTTTTGTTTTATTCTGCGTCTCAGCTCAGCTGTGTGGTTTAATCTAAAGGATTTCGGATTTTTTTTTTGCATACTCGCCGTTTTGGCGTAAAACCACCAACTTGAAAAAAATAACAAATACAAGAAACGTAATACATGAAAATAGATAAATAACTTGGAAAGAAAAGTGTGCATTTTGTTAGCGCTGTTTGCTGAAGTAGAACCAGAATTCCAAAAAAAAACGAACTAAAATTTTTCCCTGCTTTACTTGATTGTTGTTCCAGCTATAAGTTGGAAAATTACATCCTAGAGCTCTTAAATTCTCACACAAACATCTAAAAGGATCTTGGTGTGCATGTGTGTGCGTTTGTTTGTGTCATTTCATTCTAACCTGATATGGAGGCTTTGAGATTCTGTAAACATGCATGAAAATTCATTTATTTTACAGTTTCTCAGAGATTACCCACATGGCAAATTGTTTGCTTTTCTTTGTTTTTTTTTGTGCAGGTACTGGGAGCTTCGTATTTGTAGTTCGGTTGTACAAACTGCCGGCCATTTGAAAAGGGTTTTTAATTTATTCCTTGTATAAAGAGAATATTCTAATTACAACTCTACTGAGAAAGAGTACAACAAGGACAAAGTGTCAAGTCCCTCCGTCCCTTTTCTTAGAGGGCCTCTTCGAAAATTTATACTACACAGAAATATCTAACAAATACAACCCTGGTACCGATAGGGGTTTTCTGTAAGAAAATACCCAGAATTTCTGCTGGGGATAACACTAGAGATGTGCTCGTGAGTAAAATTAAGTTCACAATCTCGAAATTCAGATTTTTTTTAATTCGAAGAACAATAGATCGTTTTCGGACCACATTTACTGATAATGTGCATTCCGTGAAACGCCGAACAGTGCGCTCTGAAGAAGCTGTAGCCGCTGTACAGGAAAGTATTGAAGATGATCCTAATCAATCAATTCGTCGCCGTTCTTAGCAACTGGGGTTGTGACCCTCCACTTTATGGAAAATTTTTTTACTTGTTGAAAGTTGGTGTTCCAGATTGCGCCTGCTACGAGCCAGCCGTGACGGCCACATGACAGAAATCATATTTAAACATTAATTTCATGAAATGTTCTTTCCAATAAAGTCAGTTTCATTCATATTAAAAATATATTTCCTGGTTTTATTATGATTTAAACTTGCTTGTGTCACTCTATAAAAAACGCCCTTTATTAAAAATTCAAAAGAGACAACTTATCTTCTCTTTTGAGTGTGTGAATATGATACGCATTAAAAATCACGCACTATCACGCCTGGTTCTTAATTTTTCAATCACGCTCACGCACGCCCGCGAGATTTTAATAATGTATAATCACGATTCATGAGTGACAAGAAAAAAATCGCGATATTAGCACATCTCTAGATAACATACATGGCCTTCGGATTGATGGTATTACTTTGCCACCCTGTTTCCTAACTCTACTTTTACTAAAATTCTGGCCCTTTATATATTTAGACTAATATTATGCGTGTATGCATATATAATTACGAATTTATCTGAACAATGCACTAATATTAAAATCCTTCTCCTTGTGCTTTGGCCAGCTGGGTTATAAGCAAAGAAAAATACTTGGAAACTTTGTTATCCTTTACGTTTTCTTCTAGTTTTGTATGCATGAAGTGTTCACTTTCCAATTTGTTTTTCCATATATTTTTTTTTCTTTGGTCTCTACTTCGTTTGTTGTAGCATCTTCAACGTGTGTGCAGTTCCTTTTCTCTGTTCAATTTAAAATACGCGTGTGAAATTTTGCTTTCGTACAATTTTCAATTTTACTAAAATAGAATTTCAACTCGACAAATGTAAATGGATAAAATTGCAAATATATAGATTGTGGTTAACCCACGAATAGGTAAAATGTTTAAAACTTACAGCTCCTCGTTCGCTTCATGGTATAAGTGAATACATGTTTGCAATATCTTATAGACGAGTACAAGTACATGCTCTTGGTTTTTTTTTTGGTTATTCTTCATGCAACATACATGAGTGTTTTCTTCCATGTCATTTTAAATTGTATGAAATTTTGTTTCATCTTATAATAATTTGTTTTTGTTGTTGTTGTTGTTGGTTACTGCTTAAAGTACGAGTATATGTAACGACGTGTACATTAAAAGACAGCTTTATTTGCAACAATTTTAATGGTTCGATCATCACACTGACGTTATTGTGCTGTGAGGGGTTATTGTGCTGTGAGGGGTTTTTTTTAGCAAATGTGCCACAGTACAGTGAAGTCTATAGATAAATAAGTATTAATTATATTAAAATTTCGATTAGTATCGTATGCGGTAAATTGGACCCTGAATTCTTTTAATAAATTTATTGTGTTTTTTTTCATTTTATAAATTTATTGTTTTTCCCTTTTGCTCTATTGCGGGTAGAGAGCCAAAGCAAGTGAAAATAACATATATTTTTTAAGATTTAAAAAAATTTATATTATAACCATTGAAATAAAATTTCATATAAGTTGTCATTTTTCCTCCAAAGGCTTACATAGAGCTGTACCTACTGTACTATAGCAGTTTTTAAAAAATCACCCATTAGCTTAATATGAACTAGTGTTGATTTAAAAACAAATACATACAATTTATAGAAATGTCTTAAATCTTTATTTGAGTTCCTAGGACGATCTATGTATATAACTTAATATTTAGAGTTGGTATCATGTAAATGTTGACCGCTGCTACGCATGAAATGATTCATATGCTAAAATCAGTTTTGGCTTACTCCTTCCAACAAATCGAATGGTATTTCTCGAATAAACTGTTAAAAATTGGCACGTGAAATAAAATGTTCACCGAACTCTTCTGTTGATTGGGCAATTGTTTCGCGTTCTGTGGAATGTGACACCATTTTGTAGAAACCTCATGTGAGCCAAATCCAGCTTTTCCATTTTTTTGAAAAAAATAAATAAATAAAATAAAAAATAGTAACCATCGCACGGTAGCGCTCGCCATTCACAGTAACGTTCCTGCCTTCGTCAGCTTTGAAAAATGATGACACCGTTCCGTATTGCACACCGAACAGTGTATTTTTCAGAATTGCATTGGCAGTTTTTGCAATTGCTCTTCTTACTCTTCACACCAAATTCGGCAATTTACCTGGTTCACGTATCCTTTCACCCAGAAATGAGCAAGAATTGCACTTTCTTAGCCGATCATGAGTTTTGATACTATAATTCAATCATCTGCAGGCGATGTTCGTTTATACGTGCACTCATGGTTAAATTATAGACCAAACTGAACATGTTTAACAGTAAAATGTTGCACGAAAACAGCTGAGCTGCCAAAAAGAGCTGAGCTGTCAAAAACAGATGAGCTGCCAAAAATAGCTGAGCTGCCAAAAACAGCTGAGCTGCCAAAAACAGCTGAGCTGTCAAAAACAGATGAGCTGCCAAAAATAGCTGAGCTGCCAAAAAGAGCTGAGCTGTCAAAAACAGATGAGCTGCCAAAAATAGCTGAGCTGCCAAAAACAGCTGAGCTGCCAAAAACAGCTGAGCTGCAAAACCAACTGAGCTGCCAAAAATAACAGCTGCCACTAATCGCAAATTGTGGCTGAGGAAGTCCTCTTTCTTGCACAAAAAGTCTCATATCTGAAAACAGCTGAGCTGCCAAAAATAACAGCTGCCACTAATCGCAAATTGTGGCTGAGGAAGTCCTCTTTCTTGCACAAAAAGTCTCATATCTGAAAACAGCTGAGCTGCCAAAAACATGTGAGCTGCCAAAAACAGCTGAGCTGCCAAAAATAACAGCTGCCACTAATCGCAAATTGTGGCTTAGGAAGTCCTCTTTCTTGCACAAAAAGTCTCATATCTGAAAACAGCTGAACTGCCAAAAACAGCTGAGCTGCCAAAAACAGCTGAGCTGCCACAAACAGCTGAGCTGCCACAAACAGCTGAGCTGCCAAAAACAGCTGAGCTGCCAAAAACAGTGTTGCCAAAAAGGCAATTCTTAAAAAAAAATCACTCCTTATTTAAAATCAAATAATTTGTATGAATAACATCCACAATTGTTTGTAAAATTTAATATTTTGCAATTTTTATTATTTAACTTCTGTGCAAATTAAGAAGAAATATTTAATTATTAGCCCTCATCCAATTGAAATATCACTACGCACACGCATTGAGCTCTGCACACTGTAAAAGTAGACGTCGTCACGACTACATAAACCACATATGTGATTCTTTTTTAAAACAAAAAGTAATAAATTAAATTAAATGACTAATTTCTAATAAATTCATATTAAAAAGTTTAACAGTTTTAGCATTTTTTGCTAAAAAAGGAAACATACACCTCCAATGTCCCCTTCGATTATTTAATACTGGAAAAAAAATTAATTACTTTTTGGATAATTTTACACAGTTGATCTTCCTCTATGGATATACAGAGTGCCATATAAATTTATCAACTGCAGCTAATCGGCTCCACGGTGCACAATTACAATTTGTTTACTCGTATGTGTGTGAATACTCACAAATTCCTTTACACATACATACATATTTTAGCACACATGTGTTAATGTGGTTTGATGTGTTTTCAACATTCAACTCGTTAAATTTTTGTCAAATGTTTGTGTTTAGAAGAAAATTTGTTGTCGGTTTTTCTGCTCACATCATCATTGTTCTTGTAGACTTTAGATAAATGCAGAATATTAAAATTGTTTAAGTATTAAACCGCAAATATTTTCAATATAGAATATACGTAAGTTTATAAATTGTTAATAAGAAGTTTTTTTTCGATTGTTCATTCAACTCTTCTCGATCTTTGTGTAAATGAAGAGGTTTAAGCATTTGCGCAAAATGTTACTAAAGTATTGCAAAAAAGATAAGGAATGTATTAATGGTAGACGCGAAGATATAAGGGGATATATGAATGTTGTTGTGTTCTATTGGAAAGTTAGAATTAATTGACATGCAAAATAGAAAACATATTTGTAATGATTCAATATAAGATAAATTATTTAAAATAAGTATTATTTCAGCTGACAACTTTTTGAAAAATTTAAACATTTTATTGCGGTTTCTTTTGGCGAAAATAACTCCTTTTATCACTAGATCACATGGTAATACATTTCATTTAATCCTTTAACATTATTCAAGCGCACACTGTCTTTAACCTTTACAATTCTCGATTAGTTTTAACAAACAATTCTCACTAGCATTAAAGAAATGACCTCCTATCGCTGGCATATCCATGAAAACAACAGTCTACGACTTTATAAATAAAGAAGAGAAAAACAAAAATCAGAACAAGGAAAACTGAACAAGACAAAATGAGTCAAGCAATGAGATTTTATTCGATTAGAAGATGAAATATAATGGAAAAACTGAAAATGAGAAAATAAAAATGCTGATGGTTTCATTTCCGATAAGTAACTCAAAATGGCACACCAGTTTTAGCCAACGTAGATGATGAGGCAGCCGACAACGTCAAGGGCCAGCACACGAAAGCAGGAGCTGAAAAATACAAACAAACAAACGAACAACAGAATGATAAATTGCCTCAAAGAAAGGTTGACATTTGTTGTAGCTGTTTGCTCCGTACAATCATCGCAAGTGTTTGAGAAAAGCTTAAAGAAGATGAAATAACAAAGTTAAGGAAATTAGAAAATTTAAACATGCACACACCAACACAGGATACCAAACGTGGCTGGGAGAAAAAAGAAAAGGATAATGCCAATAACAGAATGGGGTTTTAAAATGCATTAGGAACAGCAGAAAACAAGAAATGAAAAACATAATTATAAATGCAAAATATATTCGTACTTCAGGACAAAAAAAAAAAAAACAAAACAAAAAATTAAATGCCATTAAACCGGGTACAGGAGGAGTGAGGGTTGCACGAAGGTACTCCTAGTGAAATGTATTAATATTAAAAACATTAGGCAATAAATCATTACACCAACACAAACATGAATATGGAGACAAGTTTTAAGGGAAACTTTTCATTTAATACTTCTTTTTTGTATATTTTTGTCTTTCTATTAAGCCCACATAAATGTTTTTCCGTAAATGGTGTTTCACTGTTGATAACACCAATTGTAATACTGAAGCCAATCTCTCATACATTCACATCTATTTATTTCCTTTTTTTCCATGGCTTACTTTTTGTTTTCTTATTTACTATTTTCTCCTTCGTTTGTCTATTATGTGGTGTTTATGCATTTAATCCTGATTTATTACCATTTTCCTCCAGATTGCCTAAGATTACTTTTGCTACAAATAGATCTTTCAGTCAACACAAAATACGAATTTACATTCGTACAATACGAAACAATGAAATTAAAAAAATATGTATACAAAAAAATGGAAAAAAGAGACGAATGTCCTTTAAATTAAACACCCCACCACCCGAAGACACTAAATCATAGCAGGAGTGAAATGCCAGGCATAAAAGCTCGGTAAACGATAAAAAAAGGCAACATTTTCCAATTCGATTTTGTTTCAGTTCAGTTTTTGTTTGTGTGCACTTTTTTTTCTAAGATATTAGAAATGAATGTATTCCTTTAAGATTTAAGTTTAGTGATTAGATTTCCTTTACAATAGATGGAGAGAGTAACAAAACAAATATGTATCATAGGAAAATTCTATTAAAATGCAGCGTTGTTGATTGTCTGGCAAAGTTTACCTTTTATTTTAATACTAGACATAAAGTGGGAATGGAAATTTTTCCCAACATAAAATTTAAGATTCAACTTTGGTGGATAAAATTATTTGATTGAAAAATTATGTTACTGAAGTGCTTACACTATGTTTTCACTATGTCATTTTTGTTGTCAAAATGTCCAAATTGTTGGCAATTGTATGAAAACGGGTTGTCATATGGCATCATCTATGTTTGCATAAATGGCTTGGATTGGAACCTCTCAGCTTACAACCCGGTAAAATTTTTTGTGACTTGAGCCCGCAACTGTCAACTGATCTGCTCTAGTTCTCTTAAGACAATAGATTTTATTTATAAAAATGTTATAAAAAAAATTCATACGAGAATTCTATCACTACGTAACAGATATTTTTGGTTCCATGTGAGAAGTTTTAAACTTTTTTAGCTTAGTGAATTATTAAAGTAAAATCTTTCATCATCAGTGCTCATGTGTATTGTGTTTGCGTCTTTCGAAAACAGCTGTTCTGCTCTGCTGTGTAAGTTGAATAAAACTGATGTTGACTTTCCTTTGTGCCTTGGAGTATTTATCATGTCTTTCTGAGATTTAAAAACAAATTTCGAACAATTAGCCTATGAATCTTAATTCAATTTAATATATCTTTTGACGTCGTTATTAAGCTATTGGTTAAACTGAATTAAAAAATAAGAAACAGCGCCACATATTCGGTCGTGCGGAATCTTATATGCCCTTCACCGACGTAGGTCTAGACTATATGCATAGATTCATTGCAACCCTGGGACCTTTTTTTTTTGTCTCTCCGATTTTCAATACTAATTTATTTATTGCTAAAAAAAAGTAAATAAATTAGATTAACGAAGAAAAAAAAATTAATTTTATTTCGTTACTTTATTATTAGAAATAAGTAAAAGCGTTATATTCGACCGGGTCGAATCTTAAATACCCTCCAAATATTTAGTAAGTAAAATTAATATATTTAACTGGGTGGGACAGAGTTCCTTCATATAATATCATATGCCAACGCGCACTGCAGAGGGCGGGGACCAAAAATAGACTACATCATGTTTTCCATAGGCGAACGTATGGGCATTGCTAGACCGTCTTAGACTTCATCACTGCTCAAGAATATGTATACTTTATGTGTTGTAATTCTGTATTTAATTAAATCTGTATTTTTTTGGGGTCTCTCTGGCAAGGGCCGTGGGCCATAAGACTCTAAAAATAAATATTTGGGATAATTAAAAGTAAAAATTATTAAGTAAGTGAAGGTAATAACTTTAAAATATGAATGTGGAAACTTCTTATATTCAATTTTCGTTAAAAACATTTGTTAAATAGTTGCTATTCCTGCTAACAAGCACCACTTGATAAAGTGGAAAAATTGTACAAAGAAGGCTGATGAGATGGCGTAGCGGCCTCGAAATCAGTACTGATCCGTTCTGCTGGTTTGATGATTATTGAAAATATTCTTAATATAAAAAATAATAAATAGAATTTGAACAAATTCATTTATTAATAAAATAATAAAAAATGATTTGCAGTCTTGCAGATTCGAACTTGAGCCCGTTGAAAAAATTAACAATTTACGTAAGTGAAGATAAATAAGCCGAGTTAAACATGTTTTGACGTAAGCAGTTACGAAACAACGTATTTAGCTGTGAAGTTAAACATTTTATGACGTAACGACATGGCAAACAGTGCAGTTTTGTTTATTGTGAAAATCCATATATAATAAATTTTATGAGCATTTTGTGAAAATATTTATAGATCATGAAAGGTCAATTTACAGGCCATGATAGTGTGTGTGATCTTGGAAGCAATTTGCCCCCAAGTGGCCAAATAAGGAGTTGGCATGCATTGCCAGTATATACAAAATGATGTATGGGATAGAAGACACTCCCATAATCATTTTGTATATAAATATGGATTTTCATACAAAAAAAATTTCACTTATTGCCATTTCGTTACGTCATAACATATTTAACTTCACTTCGTAACTGCATCGGCATCTTCACGCACATAAATTTATTTTTAGTTTTTTTTATAAGGGTCATTTAGGTGGCAAAGGAGAGGAGGGGTTAGGACAGAGGAGTACCAGGTTACGTCTCTGGTTCGTCATTAAAGCTTAAACATTTTATATTTAAGGGATGTAGTCTTAAGTAAAACAATTTGTTAAATGTTTACACTATTTTTGCATATAATAACGCCCACTAAAGGGGGCGGGTCCAAAAATTATAATTTTTTGGATTTTATGGCTCCAATGACGAAAATAAAACTTTAAAAATTATGTTGTATTTTAGAGGTTGGTTTAGTTCTTCTTAGGGGAACTTTTTCCCCTCTGGCCCGATTCAGCCCATATACGAACTTGAAGTTTCAAGGGCCTGGCTCTTTGCGTTTGGACTGAATCGTGAGTACCACAGACGGACGGGCATTTGTTAGATCGTCTTAGATTTCATCACTGATCAGGAATATATATGTATATAGGGTCCGCCAAATAACTTTTTTTTTGAAAATGCTATAAAAAAACTACCGAATATATATTTTCAAATTTCTATTTTTATTTGAAAGTACAATCCTTTCGGTTAATAATAAAAAATAATTTCATTCAAATGGCTGCCTTGGCTGGCCATGCAGTAGCTCGTTCCAATTTTTAAGCACATTATCGATTGTGTGCAGCTGTATTTCACCAATGGCTTCACGAATATTGTCCTTTAAAGCGTCAATTGTCTCTGGCTTGTCGGCGTAACACTTATCTTTGACGGCACCCCACAAATAATAGTCCAACGGTGTCAAATCGCAGCTCCGAGGTGGCCAAACGGCATGAGCTCTGCGACTGATAATGCGATCTTCAAAAACAGAGGGCAAAACATCGAGTGTAGTTTCGGCTATGTGGCACGTAGCGCCGTCCTGTTGAAACCAAATATTGCCAATATCCTCCTCTTCAATTTTTGTGAACAAAAATTCGTTCAACATGGCCCGATGTCGATCGCCATTGACTGTAACGGCCACTCCTTGCTCATTTTCAAAGAAAAATGTCCCAATTATGCCTCTGGACCAAAATCCGCACCAAACAGTGACTCGTTTTGGGTGCGTCGGCTTTTCAATGTATGCGTGCGGGTTTTCTGTGCCCCAAATGCGACAATTTTGCTTGTTTACATACCCGCCAAGATCAAAATGAGCTTCAACTGAAAAGATGATTTTTTTTTGGCAAAATCGGCATCTTCTGTAAGTCGATCGCAGGCCCACTTAGCGAAACGAAAACGCATTGGATGGTCAACCATATTCGTTCTGCGGAAGGATAAAACTAATTATCTGTCAAATCAGACATGAGCTAAGTGTTACCAATCACGAAATAAGCACTAGTTGAAAAAAAACGTTAGATTGCGCACCCTATACTTTATGGAATCTTAGAAGAATATTTTTATATTCTTTTTTTGAGGGTATAAAAATAAATAATTAATTTTTTGATATTATGCTAAATGTTATATCATATGTGTCGTTTGAAACACTTATTTCAGTGCTCTTTGGTGAGATCCAAAGTCATGTTATTATTTCTATATTAAAAAATTTTTCTTGGGCTTTTTCTACAATTATTCTGCATCAGCTGAAAATTGTTTATACATTTTTTAAAATAATTTTTCCACCAATAAAGTTTAAAATATCAGCAAAATAGATAATTAGGACACAATAGTTGAGTTTAATTTTATACAATATTTTTTATTGCTTGTGCATTTTGTTCTAGAAAATCATATTTGCAGTTCAATTCCTACAAGGCAGCAAGTTTGTTTTTGTTTGTTTGTCATTTTATATTTTTCACATTGAAGGAGTAGCGTTGCATACAAATACAATGCGAGCACTTTGGAAATATCATGGATGAGGCCAAAAGCGAAGCAGAGATAAGCTTATAAAATATCATTAATTATCTTTGTTTGGGTTCTTTTTGCTATTTTCTTGTTGTTTTCCGGCCCGAGTGTTTTTCAGAAATTATTTTAATTTTCTGTTTTTACAGTCCAATAACAAATACGTATACTATTGTTTGAAATTAAAAGCCATTAGATGTTTTATTTGCTACACCCAGATATTTTTTTGTTTTTGACTTGGTTTATTTTTTTAATTACAATTGCAAAGTTTTTAGGTAAAAGTTTGTTTATTTCAATGCATGATTCTAATAACTATAATTTGTGATATTTTTCTGTGGTTTTTATATAAGTGAAAAAAATTCTCAATATAGTAAATATATAAAAAAAGATAAAATAATATAAATGAAAAGACTGTAAATGTGAACTAATTAAATCTGGTTTAAGTAAAAAATTCTTCTAGGGATTTAATATTTTGCTACAGTTGGATGGATATATATTGCCTGTCCCACGTTAACACTAGATATTGTTTTGTTACACAATTACGCTTAGAACAGGAATAAATTCCAAAATTGTGTTATTGTTTTAAATGTATTTCTGAGACACTGCGATATTTAACGATATTGTAGGACCGGCAGGTAAAGAGTATTAGGACAATTTTTATGAAGCCCATCTGAAAAATGTCAATATGTTGTTGCGTGTTACTTTTTGCAAATAGTGGTTCAAGCCAAATTTGGTGAAATATATTATAAAATCGCTAATAACTTCTAAAATTAAAACAAACTCGCCAGTTAAGGGTGCTATTGGCTGAACACTTACCAAGAAGCTCAAAGTTGGCTTCAACCTCTGTTGTTGCCTTTAATTGTCGTCGTGTACACAATCAAAACAATAATAATGAGCAGCTGTTTGTTATAGAAATACACCAGTGTTGCCGTTTTCAACTATTCTGAATGTTATATACCGTTCACAGACGGATTATATACTGACATTCATTCCAACCCTGTAGCCACCCTTTTTTACTTTTTTGATATATGACTTTAATATTCCGAAAAAAAAGTTAAAATTTTCCAGCTCTGGAAATGAGTTTTTTCAAACAACATCAAATATGATTAATATATAAACAGAAAGAAAAAGAAATAGTTTTAATTGTAAAAATGTTAAAATTATCCAACTCTGGAATTGTTTTTTTTTTTAATTTTTAACACCAAGTTAATTCTTTCTGAAGTATTAAATAGGTTTAAATAACAAAAAATTTGTCAAGGTAGTTACTTTTAAATACCACAAATAAGTTTCAGTTTTCCAGCTCTGGAACCGTATTCCGATTTTAGCATCATGGACAATGAGCTGCCTTATTGCCGTGAAAAAAAAAATCGTTTTCATATATTATTTCAATACCATCCCCCCCTTTCCTAGTTCTGGCACAATGTATCGCATATGTAGCGGTCATTGTCTGAGCTTAAGATACTGGGTTCGACTCCGCACTCAGTTATGGGTATGTTATTGAATTTTTCCGATCTGTATTAGTGCATTGTTGCATCACTTGTTGTCAGTCTGTTGCAATGACAAAAAAAATATCACTGGTTGCTAAACA
Organism: Linnaemya tessellans; assembly: GCA_951800035.1. Lineage (NCBI taxonomy): Eukaryota > Metazoa > Arthropoda > Insecta > Diptera > Tachinidae > Linnaemya > Linnaemya tessellans. Next base: position 153,948,276 of record OX637532.1, on the reverse strand, counting down.
ATACCGGCAACGACTAACAATATACTGTGCTAAAGAGCGAAGGAGGCGTTTTTCCTTATTCCGCACTGTAACGAAAAATTCGCCTGATAACGAAAAAAAAAATTAAATGACTACAACAAATTCTATATCTTCCCATTTGTCTTCACAACGGCATCCGCTCCTCCAGTACAGTTCATACCCTGATTACAGGTCCAAGTAAAAAAATTTTTTTTTTACACACAAAAAACCTCACTATGCGTCAACATGCTGAAAACAATTTGAACTCTAGTGCAGCATATTGTCTTTTGACTTGTTCAATATTTAACCAGCAAGTTTTCGTCCCCCATATTCACATAATACGAAAAGTCATTGTCAGTTATTTAGCTTAAAACTAAAAATAATTTCGAATATTTAGTTTAAAGTTCAGTTTCTTAAATCATACAGCTAAAGATAATTCTGCCAAATTAGCCCGGTCAATTATGACCCCATACATACAGCGAAATCTATTTGGCGCCTAAAATTCTACTGAGAAATAGCGAACAATCGCTAACAACATTATAAATTAAAACAGTTTTAATATTAATTATCACGACAATTTTCACTTGAATCCTCAGCGTCCACCGGCACATAAAACAAATTATGAAAATATGAACCAACGAACAAAACTATAAAATATCCGACGGTCTAAAGTCGTAAATGCAACAGCTCGTAATGACAACACGGCTCCACATACTTTTCGCATCCCGATGACAACAGTAGCAAATAACACAAACATCTTTTCGCTGCATAAATAGCCCATCTTGGCCAATGCAAGATGAATGCCACCGCTTGCTTGCCTCCACATGGTGAATGAAATTGGTAACACAAATAAATGATGCCACTTTTGCGTAAACTATGCGTGCACACAATCGCTCATTCACACACATTCCTGTAGTTTTCAGGGGCCTGTGGACCGACTCAATAGTTGTGAGTTTACTTATGCACTTCTGCTTCACAAGCAACAACAAAATAAAAGGAATTATGGACGCGACATGGTCAAAGTTCTATATGACTAGATGCAACCATAATGCATTCATGTGCCCACTCGGACGTGTGTGTGTCCACAACAACTGAAGAGCTCTGCTTGTTGTACTACAAAATTTAATTAATTATGCTCTTTGTTGGTAATTTATTAATATCAAAAGTTGACAAGGTGGAAATTTATGGATTTTGCACTGCATTGCACTTGCTTGTGGTCTGGGTTTTCTACACGCACACATTCAGGCAAAGCTATTGTAATAACACACACACACACAGACAGCAAACAAATAAATGCACCAATTTCCAACACACAGACTCATTGAAACCTGCACATGCACGCGGCAGAGGGCGCTAATGTAGCCAAAGATTAAGATGTTGCAGGCAGTATCAATGCAAGAAAAAAAAACGAAGTGAACTTAATAAAAGAAATGAAACGAAACGCAACGAAGGAATTTTGAGTTTGCAAATTAAATAAGCAAATGCACATGCAAGTCATCTATCAAATCGTGCAGTCAAGCAGGCAATCAACCCTTCCCTTGTGCTTAGCACTTAATAATTTCTGGCCAAATTATAAAACGAAGACAGTGTACAATTGCAAAAGACTAGATCAAAGTGAGAATTTAAAAAAAATAAAACATTCTTGTAATAATTTTATTTAGAGCAACAAATAAGCACATTGTCAAATATGTATTTATTCAAGCTTTGGAAAAAATAAAAATTTAAAATAAATTATATTCAAAAATTACTAAAACAGTTTAGCCAAATATTTTGCTGCTGGTTTTAATTGACAAATTGGGTGCTGTTGGCTGAAGTAGTAGAACACGAGACTATGAAGCGGAGGCTCGTGAGTTCGAGACCGCGCTGAGTCATGAAATATTGTGTTGAATTCTTCTGATCAGCATGGTTGTGTTAGTTGTTGCCAACCTGTTTCAATGATGAAGGCATAGTCACTGGTCACTGAACATAATTGGCAGCGACTGATACTGTCATGTACTAAAAGCAGAGTAACAGCACCCTCCTTCGCCGGCGCTGTAGCAAAAAATTAGCCGGCGAAGTAAAAGAGGTTGAAATAGCTACAAAAAAAGTGTCTATCTTCTCATCTTTTCTAATCTGTCCCCTCAATACTATCCCCTCGTTTTCAGCTCCGGCGCAATGCATTGCATATATAGGGGTCATCCCTTGAGTGCTGGTCCAAGATAAAAAAAAAAAACAAAATCGTATATGACTTTTTTTAGATCTCTTAATTGCAAGGGATTTTATTAGGGAGGTAACTTTGCTGCTTGCTGGAGCTCAATTTCGAATATGAAGGAAAGAAAAACTAATCAAAAGTTATAGCAATTGACAAAGTCACCTTATTCTGTAACTTTTTGTCTACGTCGACATCAACGTCAAGAAAATATCAAAAATAAGACAATTATTTACACTTTTTTCACCAATTGTCTGTCTTTAACAGCTTCTTGCTACTTTGTAGGCCTCAGAGAATAGTTTGAGGCCATCAGGGAAATTATATTGTTTAGCAGTATGATTATCTAAATAGTCCAATTTTAATATTGTCTTGACATTGACGTCGACAAATAGTTACAGAATAAGGGGGAATATTAATACGCGACCCCATAAAATATATACTATATGCTGGGTCCTTATGACTGGGAAAGTCTAGTAAGCGATGTCTGTCTGTCTGTAGGAGAAATCGCCCCCTGAAAACCCAGAGACTTCGGTCTTGGATTGATATATTGGTCATAGTCTTGAATAAATGGCTATTGAAACTCAGCAGAATCCGATATACGATACCAGAGTTGGAAAATTTAAACTCATTTTTTGGTATATAAAAGTCTAGTTACTAAAACTGATTCTTTAATTTTATTGTTTTATGTTATTTTGTTGTTCTTGTTGTTGTTGTTAATTAAACCCATTTTATATATCAGTTCAAATTAAATTGGCATTACAAATAATACAAAAACAGATAAGATGACGCTAAGATTAGGTTTAAGAGCTATTGTCTCTAAGAGGCAATTCACTTACGTCCGTTTATTCGTACCCTTTGTGGTACCCTGGTTCAGAGGACCTCTTCTGGGCTGCCCTGAGGACGAATAATATGCCGAATAACTGTATATATGCCAGACTGTCTAAATTTGGCGGAAAATTAGAGCCCAGTGCCGCTATAATTGCATTACTTAAGGCACGACCCTGACACAGAAAATGCAATACTGTCCTCCTCTTCAGCACTGCAGCTCTTATAATAAACAGTATATATCAGACCCAGCCTCCTTGCATGAGTCCCGAAGTTACAGTGTCTTGTTAAAACAGTCACCAGTTGAGGAAGTCGAGCCTTGTCACACTTAAGAAGGTCGTGTATTCTTGCCACAAGATTCCGGGGTTAGACAATTGAATTTTTTTCTTACTTTAAATATGACCTGGACCAGCACTCAGGGATATGCAGGGTATTCCGCCGTAATAGAAAGAAGAGGATGGTATTGAGAAGACAGATGAAGGAGGATGAGGAGATTGAAAAAATTTTCTTTTAGTCTGTTATTTCGCCGTCTAGTTTTTGCTACAGGGCTGACGAGGAAAGTGCTGTTACTCTGCTCTTTAGTACATGACAGTGTCAATCGCGAAGGCATAGCAGTCGTTCATACAACCATACATTAATGCTAGACTTGGGTCCAACTAGTTCATTCGCTCAGTTTTGACAAGAACCTCTGATCAAACCTATGTAATTTAAATGGGTTTGATCAGAGGTTCTTGTCAAAACTGAGCGAATGATCTAGTTAGACCCAAGTCTAATTAATGCAAATCAGAAAAATTCGACATTCATGAATATGTACGGGATTTTCGGCGTCTTAGTATCGCTTTAATATCTTCAGCCATTGAGGTAGGTTTATGTCCGCGATATGGCTTCTCGACTATTCAACCCTACAGTACCCTCAAACTAATTAAAGCAAAAACTTGTTTTCATACATTCTAAGGCAAGCAAATAAGTCACAGATTAAAATATTAAGTAAAAGAACCAGTGTTGTCAGATTAGGGGGTTTCCCCTAGATTTAGGGTTTTTTTTTCTATTTAGGAGCAGATTTAGGGGTTAATATTCTTTAGGGGGAAATTTGGGGGATTTTTAGGGGATTTTCGAATTTATAGTTTGGTACATAATAGTATTTACGAGTACATATTTTGACAACTGAGCATGTCGAAGATATTGTATCGAAATCGCGATTTAGAAAGTAATCACGCAAATACAAACATTAAAACATTTTTCTCGTTAAAATAAATATAAATTTTAAAAAGTTGTTCATCTTTACAATTTATTACCAATATGCTAAAAAAGTATAAGATATATAAACAAAAATATAAAAAGGAGTGGGAAGCAGATCAGCAGTTTAGAGGTATTGTATTTTTAAATAAAATTTTAAACACAATAAATGCAAAATTAAATTTCAGATTGATAAGCCCCTGTCCAGGGAGACAACCACAAAGCTTTATGCAAAAAATTTATGCACACCAAAATACGAAAAAACATATTGAATTTGCATCCCAAACAAAAGAAGTACATGTACCCGTAACAAACTTCCTCAAGCCGTCTCTTACAAAAGAAAGAAAGATTGCAGATATATTTTTTTGGGGCTTTTTATAAAAAAATAAAATAAAAATTTGGGTTTTTTCGTGCTTTTCGCGTAAGAATGATAGTACCTCAATTCAAATATAATAGAGATAAGAATGATGAAACCAAATTACTACTTAAACTTTTCTGATTTAGGGGGTTTTTTAAGAAAAAGTGTAGAATCTAGGGGGTTTCTAAATTTTTTTTGGGGGGAAGAAAAAAAATTATCTGACAACACTGAAAAGAACTTTAAAATGGAAGCTATCACAGCCGAGTATAGAACTGTACTGGTTTTTTCACATTTGGGTGCTTGGATTTACTAGATATGATCCCCTAGTCATGCCAAGCACCTAACCAGTCTTAGCTAAAACTAGTATATTTCTACAATTTGATAAGCATCTAAAGCCTGTTAAAAAAAACACTCAAAAATACAGAAATTTAAAATTTTTATAATTATACAGTAAACTTAACTACAAAATATTTATTTAAATGTCTAAAGAAAAAAGCTTAAGAAAAAAAAATACATTTTTAAAAACCGTTAAATTGTTGGTTATTTATCAGAGTATGTGTTTAAATGAATCCAAGTGCGATTAAAGCCATCAAAAAACATCAAATGTCTTAACACTTCTGTTTCTTTCTACCATCAAATTAAGTATCCGTATTTATGTATGTATGTGTGTGTGTTTGAGTGTGTGTAATTCGCATTTAGCATGTAATCAAACCAACTGCTCATTTATAGTACGAGTATTTAAGATATTTTTCACACAACAAAATATATTTTTTATTCACTTGCAGCTGTAATAAACTGCTAACAAAGTGGAGGCTGGCTAAATATAAAAATAAGAAAAAATAAAAAGAGAAATAAAAATATTTACAAAAACTCAAGTGAGATAAAAAGACATTTGTTGCTTGAAAATAATAATTTAATTGACAAGATTTATCGTTAAGGCAATTAGACTGGCAACCAGTCTAAGCTGCTGCACTGTAGAGGCCGCTATAATGGTGCATGGCTGTGTGTGTGTGTGCAAGTATGTGACAGCTTTTGAGCATTCATTTTCTATGAAAATTGCTTAATTTTCCTCAATCTGCGTAATTCGGTGGTCAATTAATGTATTTCTGCATGATGGCATTTTGAAATTCTGCTTTTTTTAGATTTTCTTATTTTAATATCTTGAAGGCAAAATATTTTTTTTTTATTTTTCTATTGTTGTTTATATGCAAATCGAAAAATGTTATAAACGTTTTTGTGTGTCTTAAAATGATGATGGTTTTTAACATTTAAATATTCAAATTATTATGGTGACCTCAGTCATTAATCAGTTTTTGTTAGTCTGTGTAATTTTTTTTTTTTTTTGCTAAATTAGGAAAATGAACTGTGAATGAAAAAACAATTTTTTTTTTTGAAATGCTGAGGGTCATAATTTTTTATGAAAATAGAAAAGTCTGGTCATATTGGTGATAGGCTGTTAATGGTCCTTCGAACTGGTTGGTACTTTGTGGCGTTGAAAACTCAGTATTTGAAATTATAATCTTGTTGATTCGGACGCTGTTACAGATTGTGACTTCGAAAATTTATTATTGCAAAATAGGCATTCCCTTCTTATTTATTTGAAACCAGTGACACAAATAGTGTGATGCAAAGTCTTAGGGGATCACTCAAGATAGTATGCGGTGACTACGGTTGAGTGGGAGTTGAGACTGGGCAATAAGGACTTGCTCACGAAAATTAAAACGATTCATTGTCTGGGAGAAGAATACCATATACAAGGTGGGCCAAAAGAAGTCACAGTCAGCTTGAGCGGTTGTAATGGCTCTTCGTACATCATTTTTGGTGTCCCAGAAGCGATAGTTTGGCTTGTTCACGTACCCGCTGAGGTGGAAATGAGCCTCATCGCTCATTATGATTTTGGTCGAAAAAACGTCAACTTCGTCTTCGAGATTGAGGATGGGGAAGGGAGTGTATCGCTCCATGGCTTATTCACTTGTCTTATACATTTGTCTACTTCACAAATGTCAAAACAGATTTGACATTGGCCGCCATTTGCAAAACTAAGAGCATCTTCCAATAAAGTGATTTCTTTTGGCCCACCTTGGAGTTGTATGTATTACGAGACTTATTAAAGCGAATTTAGATCTCCTCTACCCTCATTCTTATCTTGACAGGGATTTAACGAGTAATAGAAGTTCCATTGTTTCGAGGTCTGCGCAAGACATCCTCTGTTTTCCTTGATGTGATAATAGCATTCAATGTTCAATTATCACTTTATGTATTTCTGCAAAAAATTCTGAAAAAAATTTCTGAAGGTATTTAAGAGTAAAGAAATGAAATTCTTAAATTTTTGTCAGAGTAACAGACCGCTTATGGGAAATGATGGACTGCAACCGATCATGGGCGCTTCCGTTTGTTGGAACGTAATTTGTTTTGTATCCATCACATATTTTCAGTACATGACGAACAAAACGCATAATATTATTTCGAAATTATATGTTTAGACTATTATGATTTATTATGATTACGTGGTGAAATATTCTTGTGAAATTGAACCGTACGTATGACTCTGTATTGTGCCCTTAGCGTTTAACATGTTTCTATTCTGTGAATATAGCCACCGCGAATGCTTTATATACATATGTGTATATTTTTAATTTTAATTACCATTTATCATGTTATAAAGTGTTTGATATTTCTTTCAGCAAAATGTTTCAACTCAACTAATTTACAACATGTCATTAAAACGAAATTCAAAGAAATTTTTGTGCAAGAACTCAATAAATAATTGTTTATACTTCAACAAATAAAAGAAGTACGAGTATGTGTACGTAATACAATTCATGAAAACAAGAATGCGTTAGAGCAATTATCAATTTTTGCAACAATAACAATAATATTAACAAACAATATGAAAATAATGATTATGCTACAAATATAATCAAGCACACAATACGTTTTATATTTGAAACAGATTTACAGTGAAACCAGTTAAATTGTCAGAATAATCAACTGTCAACATGTCAAAAAATCACACACAATAACAATACATGCACATACAAGTGAAGCACACGAGTACACTGCAGTGCAGCGAGAGAGAGAGTGAGAGAGTGCGAGAGATTGAGTGGGGGCATGTATTTAAATCAGTGATGTGGAGTAACAGTAGCTGTAGTAAACGGTGTAATTGTAGTTGTTCTAGCTGAAGTGAGTTAAAGTGTAGAACGAAAGAATGAGAAAAAAAAGGAATTATAATACGAGTACAATTTGTATGGCCTGCCTGGCATTGCATGTCATTCCGATGCAACTATGTATGCACTTATGCGTGTTTGTAGTTGTGTGCATGAGCTGTTTCTATTTAACCAACCAGTAAAATAAAGCATGTAACAAATATTCATATAAACGTACGAATTACATGAAAATTCTACCAAAAGTGCGTGCACAGCACAATCAAATCGAGAATTTTTTTTTGAACAATACGCTCCACAAACAACATCACACGAGTGCACTGAGAAAATTAATTTTAGGGTGATATTGCAAATGACTAGGAAAAGTTGGACTTAAGATCGGCATGAAGAAACTTCTTTGAAATTCACTGTTTGCTAAAGTTTTACAAAATCCTTTATTGTATGTTAGCCATAAAATCGTATACAACAACAATAACTGCTCGGCCAACTGAAGCCTAAACTTTCGCTGTCGAAATCATAAAAAAATTTGTATATGGCAGTCCACTTTTTTTTTTGAAATACTCTTTAAAACTAAGTTATAGAAATATATACAGAAACAACACATTAACACGCAGGGTCGAGAAGGATTAGGACCCACGACATTCAGACTGGCAGGCCGTTGCTAACTACCAGTATTAGTTTTTTTTCAGTTATCTTAACAATATCTCATTTGGAAAAGAACATTAACATGAAGCGAAAGAGACATGCTCAATCATGATTAAACATGATTAAACATGATATATACATTTTGTGGTAAACATGCAAGCTGATTTCCCGAAACAGTTTCCTCTTCATAAACTTATTGGGTAGTAAGTCCGTCCGTAAATTGAATTCTTCTTTTAACCCCGAAAATATTTTAGGCTTTTAATTGGTCTAAATATATTTCCAACGAAGAATTTAAAAGCTTCTCATCCTCCTCTATTTACGAGGCAGGCAATTTGGAATCCTCCTGAACTCGATGAAAAGAAATTTAAGAAGAACATATTAGATTTACTTTTATTTAATCGCATATTCCTTCGTGCTGTATTGTGGACGAAAAGATTGTTCGATCTGAAAGGAACCTTATGACAGACGTGCTATGTTTGGGTTTAAAAATGCACTTTTCACGATATTATATTTGATCCTTGTGGACGATTTGTCTAGCATCTCCGACCGTATGAGGAGAAAACAATAAGAAATCCATGGCACACAGAATTCTTCTTTGTCGGCTCTAATTTTCAGTAGTGAACTCCATAGTGAAACCGTAACTACCCACAGAAACCCTTAAGGCAGTCTAAAATTGGTCAGGCAGAGGTTATACACCCGGTGGATGTTTCAATGCACGAAATTTTAAGATAAAGTCATCATTGAGCTCACAGAACTGCTGTAGTGTCTTGACACCAAATGTCGCTGCTATTATTCGGACCGCAAGATGGTTAACATACTCCAGGCCGCCCATTAAAGATTCACGGCAGCTATCATTTTTCCTAATTGATATAATATTCCATGTTTAACTCCAGTATCATTTCCAATAATTTCAAAATTACTAACTTTTTGTCAGTGTACATTTAAGTCGAGTAAATTATTATAAAATAAAACGAATTTTATTAAAAACAAAAATTATCTGTTATTATATATATTATAGAATATTCTAGAGGCATTTAAAAATTAAAATGAAACAAAATATTCACACAAACCCTCGAAATCATATATGCACTCGCATGTACGTGTACATCCAGTCATTCTCATACACTTCTATCTAGGAATATAACATCACAATAGGTTCAATTAAAATTACAATAATTTACTCAACTCTATTTGGTTGGTAAATGATTGTGCAACCTAGACTTTAACAGCAATAACAACAAAAACAACAAGACAATACATATCGGAAAACTACAGCGAACATCAACTACAACAGCAAATTTAATAACAACAATCAGAAAAATTAAAATGAAACGCATTGTTAAATGAGCAAAAAATAATATTGAAAATAATAAATAAATAAAATTAAAGGCAAAAAAAAAAAGAAGAAATTGGTATGAAAATTGGCAGCAATTATAGCTGTATGCAGCCGCTGCTTTGTGAGTACTATTCGCTTGCATGTGTCCAGATTGGTCGGGTCTGTCTAGCGGTCAGGTATTTCCAAACATTTGTAGTGTTTAGGAGAGGAAAATTATGATGCTAATAACGGTATTTTAATTGTGAGGACCTGCTGAAAACCTCTTATGGAAAAACTTTCATAAACTATTTGAGAATTACAGAAGAAAAAGCATAAAAAATATGTTTATAAAAAACCAAACAAATTTTATTGGATATGAATTTACAAATTTCTTTAAAGAATTATTTCTTTCGTTATCAAATAGAAATTTAAGCACATATACGAGATCTGTTCGAAAATTTAAGTGAATTCAGTGCGGGCTAGTACATACACGTTTGAAACATATTTTCACAATTTCGTCTATTTAGCATGTTTATACGTGTTTTTGCAAGTTTAGACGTGTTTTTGCATGTCTAGACGTGTTTTTGCATGTTTAGACGTGTTTTTGCATGTTTGCGGGTTAGCTGTTGTCGGGAAAAATTGCGTAAAATTTTATGTAAAAAATGGAACTAAATGATGAAAGTCTTGAAATGTTGACAGCAGCATTCGATGATTGCGTTCCTATTTATTAGTAACGGTATATCTAACGAAAATCTAAGGACTTGTGCTCTATTGTGAATGAACGATAGTATCTTATAAAAAGTTTTTTTTAATATATATTAGACTGCGACAGTTAGGTTGGCCATCTCATTTCATTAATGCTACATTATAAATTATAAACGAACGTAATGCGTGTTTATGAAATTAAATGAGAAATAAAACGTAAAACAAAATCAGTATTTAAATAATTTCCTTTATAATGTTAATATTTGTTAAAAGAAAAAAAATGAAATAAAATCGAACATATTACACCTGATTTAAAGGGAAAAAATATTGTTAAGCTCTTGACTTGAAAATTCGACAGCAGGAGCAAAACAAAAAAAAAGACGATATGAAACAATTGTTGCTTAAAAGTTAAACAAACCACAAAAGAATTGAACTGTGGCAACAAATTATCCAATTTATGTGCATGAATTTAAAATTTCTTTCATCTGTCATTTAGATGACAACTCAAATGAGCATGCAAAATTGGTCAGGTATTCAAACATTTGCTCACGAAACGTTACAATTCGAAATCATTACAATGGCTGTCAACATTTAAATGTCGATGTTCAACAAGAAGTCAGAAGTTCTTGAAAACACAAAGAAACCGCACTACAGCCAACTGAACTGTTTAGAATCAAATTAAACTGAATTTTGTACAGAGAGAAAAACCCTCTGAAATTAACAAGAAAATCGCCTTATGGTCTCAAAAAAAAAAAAAAGAAAAAAGCCACAAGTGCACGTAACAACATTCCAATTTGGAAATTGCTGTGAAAAAGAATACAAGTGCGATTGTGTCGACAAATGATCAAATTATTTAACATACCAGTACAACATATTTCTCACAAATTAACAAAGTGACGCTTATCCTTAAAAAAGTAAAAATAAAAAAAAAATTCGAAATATCGAAGAAGAGAAAAGAATTTTTAAACACGCACTCTTCGTCACTGCTCGCCAGTCAAATATCATAAGTGACAAATTGTACATTATAAGCAAAAGATCTAGAACAATAATTCTTTGCTAAGGCATTTCGAATGCCATCTATAACACTCAAAGTCAAACAGAATTTACATGCACACTCGTCTGTTCTTGTACTTTTACATTCTATGTTCCCGTAAGTTTTGCGTGAAACAGAGTGCGACATTTATGTTCTTGCAAGATGCAGTTCTGTAAGGTATGGTTTCTTCTCTGGGGAAAATAATAGATATAATTTTTCTATTTGATGTATTAATCTAACGCTATTAAAAAACAACCTGTTATACTCGTATTATTGAATTATTTCTGAATATTATGCCTATGATTATTTATATCCTTCACCAAAAATGGCATATGGTATATAAATCATTCCCTATGTAATTTCCACAATATTAATATCCGAGTTCATGATGTATTGATATTTTGGATCCTCATGAATAGAGAATTCGAATCAGCCATGTCCGTCTGTCTGTCTGTCTGTAGGTGAAAACGGTCTTCCGAAGCCGTCATAATAGCTAAAAACTTCGGTCTTGGTTTGATGTTTTAGAAATTGTCCTGAGCTATTGAAAATCAGCAAAATCGAAAATACTGTTCCAGAGCCAGATTTAAACAAAGATTTTTTAAATAAAAATTAAAGGTAAAACATTTTTTTTTGTTAATTAAACCTAATTTATATATCAGGAATACTGAAATTGCTATTAAAGATCAAACAACATCAAAAAGAGGATTCCAGGGTTGGACAATTGCATTTATTTTTTATCCTAAAACATATATTTTTTCTTTATATATTAAATTTATTTGGCTTTCTTGAATTAAATTCATTGGAGTTAGAATTCAGAAAGTACAGTTCCAGAGCTGGGAAATTTAAACTAATTTTTGGAAAACTAATTTTCGTTTTTTTTTTTTTGTTAATTATACAAGTTTTTCTTTTTTTATAATTGTGGGTGCTGTTGGCTGAAGTAGTAGAACACGAGACTATGAAGCGGAGGGTCGTGAGTTCGAGCCCGCGCTGAGTCATGAAATATTGTGTTGAATTCTTCTGATCAGCATTAGTGCGTGGTTGTGTTAGTTGTTGCCAGCCTGTTTCAATGATGAAGTCATAATCACTGATCACTGAAAATAATTGGCAGCTACTGACACCATCATGTACTGAAAAAGCAGAGTAACAGCACCCACCTTCGTCGGCCCTGTAGCAAAAATTAGCCGGCGAAGTAAAAAAGGTTGAAATAGCTACAAAAAAAAACTGTCTATCTTCTCATCTTTCCTCATCTGTCCCCTTAATACTATCCCCTCGTTTTCAGTTCCGGCGCATTGCATTGCATATGTAGGGGTCATCCCCTGAGTGCTGGTCCTACTCCTAAAAAAAAATTTAACTTAGTTGACATTTTTGAATGAAATTTAATGGTATTATTATTTATTAGAAAAGCCAAAAAGACAGTTTCAGAGCTGGAAAATTTAATTTTTTAATATATTAAAATTTAATTACTAAAACTAATTTTGTTCTTTGGCAATTAGATATAATTTATATTTTAGAAAGAAAGAAATTAGTATTGAAAATTCGAAATATCTAAAAGACGGTTCCAGGGTTGAAATGAATGAATGTACGTACTCCAAGTGTGTGTGAAGTTAAGATGGAAAATTATCGATAGTTTTACTGTGGAAATATTTCGATAGTTTTAAAAAATATATCGAGTCTAGGCTATCAAAATTTAGAAAACCTATCGACGATGTTATCTCTATAGTACTAAAATTTTTTGCTTTTAATGGAATACATTTATTTGTACTTGAATTGAAAAATAAAAGCATCGATAGTCACAAAACTTAACTACCGATAGTGCCATCTATATATATCCATCTCTGCTGTGAAGGGTATGCGAGATGCGGTACAACCGAATATACTGCTTTTACTTATTTTTAATTAAATATGAAGTATTTATTTCCAACCGGTGTAAGTTTCACTATTGAGGGTCTCGCTTAAGGGGAACAAAATAATTTCCCCTGTACCACAATTGGAATAACATTCATGCGTAATTATCATGCTGGAAATTTGTGAGGTTCGAAGGTAAATTAATATAAAATCTGCCCCTCATATGCTATAATATTTCCTGGAGAATCTTTGCATTTAAAATTAATGTTGAAATCTAATGCCATTGAAAACCATTTAATTATTTAACAAATTCATTCATAAAATATAATTTTTATTCTAACATAAACAATTGTATGAATACGAGTGCTGCCTTTGAATGCTTCTCCTACAAAAAAAAAATTAATTAAACAAAATTACTCTTTTACTTCTCTGTTGATGTGCATGCAATTTTGTGTATTAGGTATTTTTATGAGTATATGCGTGCACCTAGTTTGTTATTAAATATTATTATTCACTTTACATTGCGTTACAATTGTGGCTCCTTTTTTGATTGCCACCACACCTGTTCAATTAGTCAATTTGACCACAATGCCTGGTCAAATTATCGCATTAAAATTTTGTATTTAACCTCAAAATTCTCCTGTTGTTCAAAAGTTTTGTTTGTGCTGCAATAAATGCTTATATGTATTTTGTTGTTGCTGTTGTTGACGTCGTCGTCGTCATTGTTAGCTGTCGTTTCTTTCTCTACGCCAGCAATATGAATAGGTTTGTATGCAACTCATGCATTCTACATTTTGCACTTGTTCTGATGTATCTGTTATTGCAGTATATGATTGTACGTGTTACAACAACAACAACATTTTATCAATATATGTATGTATATAGATATACACAGGTGTATGTATGTATGCATGTACGAGTAGGCAATAAGTATACTTAAGCATGGCTGTATGTATGTATGTATGTAACCCTATTGAAAGCATGTATGCATGTAGTAAAGTTTATATTTCATATTATAACATGCTGAGCCCACAAAACAATTTGACATAAACACGAATATTATAGGAAAATTATAGGTCCTATAATCATGTGGTGCACTGACCTCAAAAAAGGTAATGACAAGTAATCTTGAGGTGAAACAATTGTAAAGAGCACGATGTATGCCTGAACATACATCTACACACACACACGTGCATACATGCACATGTGTGTGTATAAATGTTGTTTATTTAGCTAAATATTTTATATAATGCAAATGGTTTTTCAACAAATGAAAAAAAAAATACTTCATATTAAATACATACTTGAAGCCTTGTTGTTTATGTTGCACATAAAAATAATTATGTATTTAAATAACCAAACCAGAATAAATAAGTAGTTTGGTAACTGGCATTGGAGACATCTTGGGAACCCATAAGTGGCATAATAAATATGGTAATGGTGTAATAAAGCCTTGAATTAGCCAATAAACATCGATTTTGTGAGAGTAAAAAACGGTTTGCAAATTAAGTAATAGAATTCGCATATAGTTTGTATAAAAAACATTTACATATGCGAACAGTGAGTGCTTCTATTGCATTTCGATAGCAGTTTTATACCCTTCATGGAAAATTATGAAAGGGTACTTATAGGTCAGCCATTACGTATGTTATTTCACACAATATTAAATAAAGTATAAATATATATATTCTGGGTCCTTATGAATAGGGAAGTCGGAATAGGTGACGTCCGTCTGACTGTACGAGAATTAAGTTTTTCGAAACCCCCAGAAAATCTAAGGCTTTCGGTCTTTTATTGATGTATTGAAAACAGTCCTTATTACTTTGCTATTCAAAATCAGGAAAAAACAAAATACGGTTCCAGAGCTGGAAAGTTTAATCATATTTTTGGTATATAAAAGTCTAGTTACTAGTTTTGTTATTTATTTTTTCTTAAAGCTTCTTCAGACTTCAACTTCAGAAGAAGAAATTTGTTCTTTGTATTTATATGTAAATTGAATATACATTTCATGTTCTTGAAAGAAGTTAAATGGTATGCGAATTCTGAACAAACAGAAGGACCACTCCAGAGCTGGAAAATTTAAACTTATTATTATTTTTGTTTATTAAAGCTCTCGGCCTTTTATTGATATATTGAAAATAGTCCTTAATATTTTGCTATTCAAAATCAGCAAAAAAACAAAATAATACGGTTCCAGAGCTGGAAAGTTTAAACATATTTTTGGTATATAAAAGTCGAGTTACTAAATAAAATTTTTGTTTTTTTTAAACTACGTCAGACTTCAGTTCAAATGCACACAAAATCAAAAAGGCGATACCAGTGTTAGGCAGTTGACTTTTTTTTGTTGGCACATAAAAGTAATCAACTGCAGGACATTTTTTCTTTATATGTAAATTCAATATAATTTTTGTTTTATCTCGGACCAGCACTCAGGGGGTGACCCCTACATATGCAGTGCATTGCGCCGGATCTAGAAAGGAGGGGATAGTAATGAGGTGACAAATGAAGAAACATGAGGAGATAGAGAATTTTTTGTAGCTATTTTAACCTTTTTACTTCGCCGGCTAATTTTTGCTACAGGACCGACGAAGGATGTTCTTGAAAGAATTTAAATGGTATGCGAAATCTGAAAAACCAGAAAGACCACTCCAGAGTTGGAAAGCTAAAACTTATTATATTAAATTGAATTAAGATTCATAGGGTAATTGTTCGAAATTTGTTTTTAAATCTCAGAAAGGCATGAAAAATATTCCAAGGCACAAAGGAAAGTCAACATCAGTTTTATTCAACTTACACAGCAGAGCAGAACAGTTGTTTTCGAAAGACGCAACCCTTTCATCATCAGTGCTCATGTGTATTGTGTTTGTCACCACTTATTAGGTGGCTTAGTTGAATGTGATAACAGTTCCTATTTACACAAATTTTATTGTGAAAAAGAATACGAGAACTGTATCAACCTGATGTTAACATGTTATTGTTATAATAACCGTGTTACCGTTTGATTATTTTTTCTTCATGTCCCATTTTTCTGAATTTTTTTTTATTGTTATTTTTGTTTATTTATTAAAGTTACTTTAGATTTTGGGAGACATTAAAATGGTATTAAGTTGTTCGGTTTCACAAATCTTGTTGACTTGTGTCAAGTCACAAACATCCAAGACCTTTGGCAGGAATAGAACCCACAACTTACTTACTATCAAGCAGCCGCAGCCACACTAGTTTCTCTTTAGTTGTCGAATAAATTTTGAATTGGTATTAAAAATCACACAAAATCAAGAAGATGATTACAGGGTTGAATAATTGATTTTTTTTTGGTACATAAAAGTAACCAACTACAGCGAATTTTTTCTTTTCCTTATATAATAAATATATTTGATGTTCTTGAAAGAAGTTAACTGGTAGTAGAAATCAGAAAAGTCAGAAAGACAACTCCGGAGCTGGAAATTTTCCCTTTGTTTTCCTTGGAACATTAAAGTAACTAAATAAAAGTATTTTTTTTCTGTGATAATCAGAAATATTTTATATTTTAGAAAGAATGAAATCAGTATTGAAAATCAGAAAAATCGAAATGATGATTCCAGGGTTGGAAGGAGTGTATGTATGTATATGATCCAGACGTATGTCGGTCAAGGGTAAATAATTATCCGAAAGGACGAATATACACTTTTATTTTGTTTATATTAGTCGTGATGGAACCGATGAAATGTGGCAATCTTTACAACGTATTTAACATTGGAGTCGTTTAATTTCGACTACGCCCACGACAACCGTAATAAGGGCTATTATCTTTAACATTTTTTATTTTATTTATTTATTTATTTTTAATTTCAGTGGCTACTTTTTCAATTTATTTATATGTCATGTTGTATTTTAATTAAAATAGGTTTTGGTTGAAAATAATCTAGCAAAGGAAGAATATGTATTCTAATTCGTAAAATGACTAAATGTCTAATTTATAAAAATAAATTTTGATTTGTCACTAATTAATAAAATAAATTTTCTTACAAAAATGTATTTAGTAAAACTCTTAAATAATTTTTTTTTATAAATTTGGCTGTAAAACTCATGTTTTAGTCCTCACAATAGTGATGGAATGTCTAACTCACTATCAACCGGGAGTTACTTTATACGCAGTTGCACTAAAATTATCTTAAAAACATCAGAAGTAATTTCTATTTTATATTTGCTATTTTATATTCGTTACTCGCACATCATTTGTCCTAACTCATTTACGCTTGTCCACAATAAAAATTTTTGAAAATTAATAACCTCTTCTCACAATTTAAATATATTTCGTAAAAGACAGAGCACAAAAAAATTAAACCTGTATTTAAAAATTAATTAAACTGTCTTTATCACTTTCTGTTTGACATTTTTATTGCTGTCACTGAAAGACGTTGCAGCCGAAAAATCCCCCCAATGGACGATAATAGATGAATATTGGTTTTGCTTGACTTCTATAAATTGTTTATAATTCAAATTAATTAAAACCAACAGCAGCAACATCAATATTACTGTGACCCACATAAACAAATCAAGAAAAAAAAAAAAACAAAATATGTTCACCTTGCAGACCTACTCGTACCATGTCGTTTTTGGCCCAATTGACATTTATTAATCGTTAATTATCAGTAATTACCGGGAAATGTTCAAAACCATGAACAAACAAACACTCTCGAACAGCGAGTGAATGACAAGACGCACAGCATAACTTTTAACATGTTTATGGTTAATTTCATTTTTCACGTTCTTGATATAACTCCTTTCGGCTGGCGCTGTTGCTACCGCTACCACTGTCGTCCTCGGCGTTGGTCGTCGTTGTTGTTGTTCTTGTTGCATTTTGGCGCTTAAATATTGCAACTTTATGAAGGTAATACTTCATAATTTAAGTGACACAATAAAAATGATTATTCTCATTCATTGCTACTTATACTCGTTTATAACGAGTCACGCATGCGTGTTCCAGAAATTAAGTGTTGCTTTTTCAATAAAAATAAAAAAATATAATATTAAGCTTTTTCCTCACACATTTGAAACATTTGCGTACTTCCTGTCTGTGATATTTGCAAAAAAAAAAAAAAAAAATTATTTATATCTGTGACTTCAGGACAATAAAAAACACTCATCTGTGGTTGATTTTGTTTTAAAAAGGTTTATGTGGTTTTTGACAAATTATCAACTGTCAGATGTGGAAGTATGTGTATTAAGGCAATTTTTTGTCAAACAGGGTGTTAAAAGAATAATTAAAAGTGTTTGTGCGGGAATGATATTTGTTAACGTGATAATATTAGACAGAAAGAATAGAAGCTTTTTTAACAAGAAAATGCAGCACTGACAAAAGTCTTTATGGTCCTTCGAGCCATACCCTGTCAAGAAAATTTCTTTAACAGGGAAATGCAGCACTGATAAAAGTCTTTATGGTCCTTCGAGCCATACCATAGTGTCAAAGAACAGACGTTTTCTCTAACAGGAATATGCAGCACTGATAAAATTCTTTATGGTCCTTCGAGCCATGTCATAGCGTCAAAGAACAGAAATTTTCTTTAACAAGAAAATGCAACACTGATAAAGGTCTTTATGGTCCTTCGAGCCATGTCATAGCGTCAAAGAACAGAAATTTTCTTTAACAAGAAAATGCAACACTGATAAAAGTCTTTATGGTCCTTCGAGCCATACCAAGTGTCGTTATATATGGCTGAGGGATTGAACTGTCTTTAATTCTGCTTTGAACTTGGCTGAAGCATTGCCAAGTGGCATATTTAAGCCGTGCAAAAGAGCTTAATAAGTGCCTAAGACAATATGATGAAATCCACTCTTGATTATATTAACAATCGCCATCGTTATTATCCAGATCATAACATCGACAACAATTAACACAACCATGCAGTAATGCAGATCAAGTATTCAAAACTGAGTGCTAAATCGAACCCACTGCCTTCGGCTGCGTACTGGAAATAACTAACAGCAGCACTTAATTGCTAATAACCTTCTCTCTCATCTTATTTATATACGATTCTTAGAGAGAGGAATTTTGTTGTATATAATTTTCAGTTGCTTGGATCTTTTAAAATTTGCTACCCTGTATCGAATCAATGAGCTAACATTTCGCTATCATAACATATGACAACCATTAAGTGAGTTGAATCTTAAAAATATAAGGAACTGCCAACATATGCTGGCATTTTATTCAGTTTTGAAAAAAAAATAAAAATTTCGTTTTAAATTTTTTTTGTATTTTTAGAAATTCTCTTGCAAATATTTGATGTTGATATATAAGTTTGCATGCTTAGCTACGGTTCAGTTTGGTTCATTAATATCATGTTATTCAGGGATGACGATGAGGCTGATCATGATGATGTTGTTGCTGGTGATGGTGGCTGGTTGTCTTCTGCATGTTTTTGCCTTCAAACCTTTCATGTTTCCACTCCTGTTATCGTACGATGTTTGTTGCATTTCTGTGATAACTTCTTCATTAATTGAGAATTGTTGTTCAATTTTTGGTTGATGTTTTCTTTTTATTTTTTGTATATATATTTCTTTTTTTCTTTTTAAATTTAATGTAGTTTCCATTTCTGTTGCGAGGCCTTGTGATATTTGTGGCCGTTTGTTGTTCAGCTCTCATTTACATAATTTATGATAAGCTAAGCTGAACAAACAATAATTTTGAAAGAATATCATTAATGAAACGATCATCGTTGTCATTGTCCGGCCAGTTAGTCGGCTCTTCTTGTTGTTGTCCTTGAAAGTGTGCTTTTAAAAAGTATTCCGGTGTCTCTCATACTTCAGTTGTACTCCAATAAAAAGATTAAAATAACAATTAACATGTTGGAATGAGTCATTTACTTAATGCAACTGTTGCTCTTGCAACACTCAATTTTATTATATCTAAATTAACTGACAACGATGAGTTGTACAGGTAATTGTAATTAATGTTGTTGCATTTCAAGATATTTTTGTTTTAATTCGTTATATATTTTTCAGCGGTGTTTTGTGTATATATTTAAAAATTGTGTTAATTAAATAAAAACTTATGCGAAAGTGTTAATTTTAAAGGATCTCATTACAGTGATGTGGAATAGTTTCCAGGATAATTTAATGAGGTCTTTGCGGATTAAGTATTGAGATTAATATAATATTATATATAAAAAGAGTTTTATGGCAAATAAAAATGCAAAATAGTTGTGTTCAGAAACTTTTTTAAATTAGGGGTCAATATCGATAACCGTTAAGTTAGAATTTGCATATTTGACGCTGCCTAAAAAACGCGTAAATGATTAATTTTTTTAAATATTATTTCTTCTTATCTTTTTGCAATATTTTGAAATCAACAAAGACTAAGAGGCTGAAAATCATAATATTAAATTCAGAAAGACATGGTCAATATTCAAAAGGACAAGGGAAAAACAACATCAAATTCAGGAAATGGGACATGAAAAATATTATCAAAAGCCACGCAATAAGTGGCGAAAAAAATCTCAAGTTGTTTTATTTTTTGCCGCAAAATTATTAATTTTTGTTATATTTTTATTATTATTATATTTCAAAATCAATAAAGATTTGTTGGCTTAGAATCTTATCCGCTTATTCATAAAAATTATGAGCTGCTTATAAGAGTGTAATAGAGCAATTTTCATATGAAATTTTGTTTTAGTACGCTTTTATTAGACTCTCATAATTTTTATGAATAAGGGGGTTAATATTTAGTTCAGAAAGACATGATCAATAGTCCAAGGAACAAGGGAAAAACAACATCTATCATTCAGAAAATGGGACATGAAGAAAATAATTACATCGCAGCACGGGGAATAGAAGTGCGTGATACAATTCTCGTATGCATATTCCTAATAAAATTTTTATACATAAAAACTGTTCTGATATTCAACTGAGCCACCTAATAAGTGGTGACAAACAAAAATTACATGAGTACTGGTAATGAAAGTGTAGCGGCCTTCGAAAACAGCTGTTCTGTTCTGCTGTTAAAGTTGGATAATTAAAATTCCTGTTGACTTTCCTTTGTGCCTAGGAATATTTATCATTCCTCTCTGAATCGAAAAAATAAATGTTCGAACAATTGGCCTATCAATCTTAATTGCACATCAATTTACTTTTAAACTTCTACAACAAAGCAGAATCGTAAAGTTTTTAAAATCCAATACACTTTCATCATTACTATTCATGTGCAGTTGTTTGGCAAACTGCTCTTGCGTACTGATGACGATAGTGTAGTAGCTTCCGAAAATTGTACTGGAACTGTGAAAGCGATTAGGTTAAGAGGACAGCTGGAGAAACTTGTTGCCATTTACATTTTTTACTTAATCCTAGTACTCTGTTTGTTATTTGTGGAATATGTTCTGTCAGAATTTCTCTTGAAATTTTAAACAGAGTACTAGGCTTTAGCAGGCACGAGGAATTTTTCAATTTACTCGAAAACAGCTATAAAAAAATTTTATTACGACAAAGAAAATGCTGAAAAAGAATACTATTTCCTGTGCCTGTTACTATTATTATGAAGATACTGCAAAGCATATTGAATTACAAAATTTTAGCATTGACCTCTCCTCTAAATAAATTTTCAATTAAATTTTTTTTTATAGCTCATTATCGTCGTTCTAACCAAAACCAAACATCCTCTACATAAATTAGAAATCTTGCAGTAAACAAATTGTTAATACACTTGCATGTATTTGCATTCATCCTATTTGGGCGTTATAGAGCTGCTGCCTCTCCACTCAAACTTCCTCCTTCCACTGTCTACTTCCAAAGTCTGGCTAATTTTGGTTTTCTTGTTATTACAACTCTCCAACTAATAACTTTCTATGATGTGTAGCAAGTTGGTTAGCATTCGAGCATAGCAAACTAATATTTCTTCGCCACCTAAATGAACCAACAGATGCAACACAAAACAAAGCCAAAAAAAAAAAAGTTGGCTGCATGAGTAAAAAAACAACACATGCAAACTCAACAAACATAATTTTAAGCTTCATTATCATAAGTCAATATAGAGACAACAATAAATTGAGAATTTCCAATCCTTTATCATCACAACAGCCATGCAAGTAATTTGTCCCACATTAGAGCGTTAGCAGATAGAATTATTGTACATATTTAGCAACAAAGAAAGGCAAACTCGTACGGTGCAGCACAAGTCCCCTAGTAAATTAGACTCAACATTCTAGAAATTAACTTATTTGGTAGGAAATAAATTTAAAGACCGAAGGGGGGGGGCCATAATCGTCCTCGCCACATAATGATGCAGAGCATAGAAGTGAAAAAACTAATAATGAAGTGGTTGCTGTAGAGGAATTTAATTTTTTTAAATGTAAGTTAATAAGCTCGCAATTGAAACTGAAAAAATTTTAAAGAACAGAAATTTGAAACTTCAGCTGTTCGAACAATAGTGGGGCATAAGAATTATGGAATATGGCCTTGGAAATTGCCACGAGTCACACAAAACAACCAATTTAGTTTTTTATAGTGCAAAGTTTCCAGAACTTGCCATTTCACGTACAATTGGCTAGCAAGATCATGTTGTTAGTCCTTTGGTAGGTCTACGATAAAGACTGTAACCCAACGTTAGAGCATTCAAACAGCACCCGTACCTCAAAATGGTCGACAGCAGCAACTGATCTTGAGGCGGCCGTGTATGTAATGTAATACAATTTAACATTTGAGTCCCAATAATATTATAATGAAATAAAATCTTCATCAAAATCAGTTTATCGGTTTGATGCAATTCTCGTATGCAATTTCCTAATAATATATGTATAAATAAAAAACTGTTATTATATGCAGCTAAGCTACCTAATAAGTGGTCAGAAACTAAAGTACACATGAGTACTGATGACGAAAGTGTAGCGGCCTTCGAAAACAGCTGTTCGGCTCTACTGTATAATTTGGATTATTAAAAAATTATGTTGACTTTCCTTTGTGTCTTGGCATGTTTTTTTCTAGCAATTAGCCTATCAATCTTTTTTTTTCTTAATACGGACCATCACCCAGGGTATGGCCCCTACATATGCAATGCATTGCTCTGGAATTAGAAAGGAGGGGATAGTATTAAAAGGACAGATGAAGAAAGGTGAGCAGAGCATAGAGAATGTTTTGTAGATATTGCAACCTTTTAGTTCAACCTTTTAGTCCGACTAATTTTCTGCTACAGGGCCGCCAAAGGACGGTGCTGTTCTTTACCTCTTTAGTACGCGACAGGGTCAATAATCGCTGCCTGTTATGTTCAGTGGCCGGTGCTATGCCTTCGTTACTGAAGCAGGCCGACAACAATTAAAACAACTATGCACTAATGCTGATCAACATCACACTAGATAGTCGGAAGCCATTTCAGGTTTTTGAGAACGAACTAAAGCGATGGGCTATAGAATTGCAAACAAGAGATTGGCAGCCCTCTACCGTAGGTAGGGTGACTAGAATTCTATGGGGGGACCCAGATAGTAGTAGGACAAAGGAGGTCCTTAACATTGAGTAGGCCAACATTACGGAGGTTGGTTTATTTAATAACAGGACATACAGAGTTAAGGACTCACCTGGCACGAATGGGTAGCGTTGGCGATATAACATGCAAGGCCTGCCAAGAAGAGGACGAGACACTGGAGCGCTACTTGTGCTACTGTCCAGCTTTTAGCCAAGTCAGAAGACAAACATTTTATCAGGAAATTATACAGGAGATAGAACTTCTTAGAGGCTCTAATTGGAGAGACTTAACGAAGTACATTGCGGAAACTAGGTTCTTTACGTAATCAACCTCAGAGATTTTCATGGTATCGGTGGAGGCTCCCTACAGTAGAATGGGAACTCCTTATTATAGAGCGCACAACAGGCCAATGAGGCCTAAGTGTAATCCAGGACGGATTGGGATGCTTATGCCCCTATTTTTCAACCTAACATAACCTAACCTAATGCTGATCAGAGGAATATGACATCATATTCATGACTGAGTGAGGAGTCGAACTCGGAACCTTCCGCTGCATAATCTCGTGTTAACTACCTCAGCCAACAGCACCCTCTTGCTAATATTAACCAATAAAAATGAAATAAATATTTTACTATCGAATTCTGCATTATATTTTTCTGAAAATTTTTAAAACTTTTTCAAAAATAATAGAAAAAACTAAAAACCTGTTTTTAATCTCTTTTCCTAATGAAATTATTGTCTCTATTACCTTAACTCAATGCGGTATAGTTGAGGCAACAAATTGTTCACTTAAATACATATTCCAACGTCAAAAGTAATATTTTTTGCAAGCAGCTTTTAATTTGACCACAACGACACAGCGACCAGTGGTTATAATTTGACAATAAGACAAAGAGAAAATGTAAAGACGCAAAAGTCATTATGCAAATATAGAATTTGGATTATAAAACTTACGAAAAAATAGTTACTTAGAGTGTGTAAGTGTGTGTGTGTGTTTTAGCTGTGAGTAAATTAATGAAAAGCTGGCCCATCAATTATACGAATAATGGCTCTATACCACATAAATCGATGACAGGATTTTAGCGTGGGTGTACAGTACAACGATTCTAACGCCCAAATACATTAGAAACTACTTGTACTCTTAAATGTCCGTCTAGTTTTTTTATGTCTGCAGCAGCAGCAACAGCAACACTCACATGCCTACAACACGTTAACGATAGTTTCACAATCATAAGTGGTTGTTGCAAACAACACTATTGATAGGTTGG
The DNA here is from genome assembly GCA_951800035.1 of Linnaemya tessellans. Taxonomy (NCBI): domain Eukaryota; kingdom Metazoa; phylum Arthropoda; class Insecta; order Diptera; family Tachinidae; genus Linnaemya; species Linnaemya tessellans. Next base: position 153,923,271 of record OX637532.1, on the reverse strand, counting down.
ATACTTGCTGGCTGGCTTGATGAAATGTGTTCTAGTTGTTTGCATTTCATAGAAAAAAAAATTTTTGTTTTTGTGGGACGCATATATCGATTGTCCTCAAAGAAACCAAATGTTCTTTCATCATTTTAAACTCGCAAATTGTACAAGAGTACAAACCTTCAAACAGATTACCATCACACCATTATATAGTGCCAGTAAACCCTTTTGGCAATAACGCCAGCAACATCATACTCCACGCTGAACAATAACAATACAATACAAGCTTTAACCTCTCCACTTTCATGCCCATGCGGCACTACTCTTTGCCAAATCTTAGTTTCGGTTAGAAACACATACTTCGAGGCAGCACTTTGCATCAATTCTAAATACAAAATCATCTAAAACTCTTAAAGTGCATGTGAATGTGCCAGTATATTTGAGTGTTTGCAGCACATGAAGGAGACGCAACAACAACAACAGCAACAACAACAATAGCAACATCATCCTCATCAAGCACTTTTGTCGACCGGCCATCACAGAGAAAACCGAAAATATTGCATATTACCTGGAAAATGTCATTGGCAGCTGTGTTTTCGAAACCACAAGTAGTACAAAATCTACGAGTAATTTTGCAATTGTTTTAGTTGTTGCTTTTAGTATAGTTGCTTTCATTACATACAACATCCAACTCATACTTTTTGTGTTGTTTGCACAACTTTGAGAATTATATGTGATTATACAGCTGGCGAGGGAGTTTTTTCAGCGAATATACTTTCAATGTATTGCGTATTGTACCGTAATATTTAAAGTTTCCCTTCCGGCGGGAAAAAATCTGCCATAAAATATATTTTCTTATTGATCCACTAATTATTCTTTACTATTTGTCAAAAACTGTAAGATGTCGGAGAGTCTTCTATCTAAATTTCTGCTTTAGAGGAACATTCCTTAGGCGACTCGATTCTTCCCTGTCAAGTCATGTGTTCGAATTTGAAATAGAATTAGTTCACTTAGAGACATATCCAGATGAATTTTGCAATAATTTGAATCACAAACCATGTGCAAGATGATGAGTCATGAATATTGTGTCGAATTCTTCTGATCAGCTTTAGCGCATGACAGTATTAGTTGCTGTCGGCCTGTTTCACTGATGAAGCCTGAGTGAACGTTACTGGCAGCGATTGACACTTTTATGTACTAAAGAGTATAGTAACAGCAGCCTCCCTCGTCGGCCTTGTAACAAAAAACTAGACGGCAAGGTAAAAGGTTCAAATAGCTACAAAAAGTTCTCTATCTTTTCATAAACGGTGTGTGGTGTGGCATTTTGAACTCCACTCTACTCCACAAGTGTTTGATCGAGAGAAAGTTCCAATAAAACAAACATTTCAAGTTCGAAATGCCAGCCATGTTTCAATGTTTCACCAATTCTTTTGCAATTCATCAAAAAAAAAAAATAATAATAATAATGAGTTCAGAGGGTTTGCCATCTAGGGTTTTATCTTATAATTGTTTATATCATTTTAGCCGAATTCCCAGTTCATTAGCAATCAATTCCGGGACAAAAAAGTTCAAAGCAGCAATAATTCCAATCCCAACTCGTTTATTTTTTTCACCGATGCTGTTGGGATGACTTACCATACACCTTGGACACATCCGTTAGAGTGAGCGTCATAGTGAGGACGGGCTAGGAAATAATTTGCAATATATTTTATCCTGCAGCAGGGTTTTGTTCTATTGGCGCAGATTATTCAACGTCAACTTCCTTTAAAATTTGGAGGCCAAATCTTATATGTTGATTTTTTTTCAGTTGGCTTAAGTGGCTGCAGACATTCTAGAAAAATGAAGTTGATTTTAAATGCAATTCGGATTTATAGGGTAATTGTTCGAAATTTTTGTTTTAAATTCAGAAAGACATGATAAACATTCCAAGACACAAAGGAAAGACATCATCAGTTTTTAATTATCCAACTTACTCAGCAGAGCATAACAGCTGTTTTCGAAAGCCGCTACACTTTCATCATCAGTACTCATGTGTATTTTTTTTGTCACCACTTAGTTGAATCTGATAAGAGTTCTTGTTTATACAAATTTTATTAGGAAATTGCATACGAGAAGTGTATCAAGCTGATGGTAGCACAGGTTGATTGCCACTCGTCGGAAAATTACCTTGGATCGGCTCCCGTTGCATTCAGATATGTCATCAGGCCACCTATACCGATATGTGATGACTCTATGAGGTCATCCACTAGATGGCTGCCTAAAAGCTTGAGTCTCGAGAGAAAGTGAAAAATTTATCTCGCATGTTTTCTTTATGACAGACTCCATTATATTATAAAGACATCCTAAATATATGCCTGTCCATCGCCCACAGTCCTATCACGATGAGGACACTCCTGGAATTAACCATTCTTTCTCGTTCACAAGCCGGTTAAGCCTGGAGGAGATTGACGCCAGAAAAAGAAGAATGAACGAGTCACTCACAAGGGATCTCGTGCCAATATCCGAATGGAGCCTCGCCATCAGGGTTAACTTTAACCCTCATAAGACGCAGTGCTGCGTGCTTACGCATAGGCGGCTGATTGAAGGTTCTGCGCCATCCGTATTTATGGATGGTATAGGTTTTGGGGAATCAGAAGCTCTTGATGTTGTTGGTATGAAAATACAGTGTGACGTTCGATGGACTGATCACATTTTTCATATTTCAAAAAAAGCCATTCAAGTGCCTCGGCTTTTTAAGACGCTGTAAGACATACTTCACCCCAACTGATCTCCTCACTATATACACCACCTACATCCGACCTAAAATGGAATACAACTCTCATGTATGGGCCGGTGCTTCAAAGTCTATTTTGAAGTTGCTCGACGCTGCAACTTCAGCGAAGAAGCTCATCGAAGCAACGTGGAATGTGTTTCACTGTTCTAGCGATATTACAACGGAATGTGTTCTGGTGAAATAAGGGAGCTTGTGCCTGAGAACCGTTTATTTCTGCGAAATACCCGCTTTTCACATAGGGCGCATCCTTTTGTGGTTGAGTTGCCAGTAAACCGCACCACGCATTACAGAGAGAATTCGTTCTTTGGCCGAACGGTTCGTATGTGGAACAAACTTCCAGCAGAGGTGTTTCCTGCCAGTTTTCGCTTGGGGAGGTTCAAATCGAACGTCCACAAACACTACTCCCTCTATCCTCCTTCCCATAACCAACTTTTCTAGTTCAGGCACAATGCATCACATATGTAGGGGTCATCCCCTGAATGCTAGTCCAAGAAAAAAAAACCCGCTACATTTTCTATTTGCTATTTCTATTGAGCGCCATCCACTTAACCTGCATATCACGTTCTTGCTTTGCCCAAATTGCAAAGAAGTAGTTATTTATGATCTTAGAGATAGCAGTGCCTGCTGGCTATTGACATGCAGAGCGACTCTCATCTGAACTTTCCTGCCGAGCAGTACCCCGCCCCTTTACTTAGAGCCATACAAAATATACTGACTTTGTCAGGTTGGTTGGTTGAGGAAGCAAAAATTGGCAAAATTTTCCCAACGAATTCTCAACTCAATTAATATTTATTTATTTCTTTTGAGAGCTACAGTTTTTAATTTATTAATTGCGAGCTAACCTTAGCTAGGAATATGGCCTTAGGATTATGGCCGTTTTCTGTTACTCCTGAATCTCATTTTTCGTCGTCGACTGTATGCATATGCAAAACTTGGTTTTAGCGAGAAACACTTCCAATGTTTTTAAAGTTGACCACACACATGTACATGCACATCAGCCTGGTAAAAGTACTTCAATTATAAACCAAAAACTAGAAAGAAAAAACACCATAACAGCTCTTGATGATGCTTTAATTCCACACTTGGCACATACTCACAGTTCCAGCCATGGACGAGTGTAGAAATGTAGATGCTAGCACACAAGTGCACTTTGAAGATTTTTCCTTTTAACATATTCTAGAATTTTCAAAGAGTTCAAGAGGCGTATATGTAAGCATTCGTATGTTCCGTGGATTGTTTGGTTGGCTGTTGGTTCATTCATATTTTCCATTTAGACGATCGGTTGTTTGGCTTTCATCCCAGAGAACGTTGTAGCTGGGCCTGCTTCAACAAAACGTAAAGAGTACTTTGCTTTAACACTTCACTTGTGACAGTGCATATGAGGATGTATGAGGATGTTTTAAATAAACTTAAAAGTCTAAAGTGTATCTACAAACAGATTTGCTATTGTCTGTATTGAGATATATTGCTCAAGGTAACATATAAGTTGCAAGGGCGGCTCTTCTTTTGTATATTATTTCTTAGTTTGCTAATTTTTGTTAACAAAAAGTGTATATCGTGACAAAAGGCCATGCATATCATCTATAGAATACGAATGTCTGTTGATAAGAGTGTGATGTTAGTAGACGATATGCAGGTCCTAAACATATAACTTTATAACCATTTAAAATTTTGATTAAATAGTTTGTAAATTTTAAGGTTAATAAGACGGTATTAATATAGGAAATGATAATAAAAAAAAATCATAAGAACAAGGGCCCTGCAAACCACAAAATTAAGTTAATCATTTTGCAAACTTATACAAAATTAAAAAAAACAAGTAAAAACGTTATATTCGACCGGGTCGAATCTTAAATACCCTCCAAATATTTAGTAAGTGAATTTGATATGTTTAACTTGGTGGGACAGAGTTCCTTTATATAATATCGTACGTCAACGCCCACTAAAGGGGGCGGGGTTCAAAAATATACAATATCATGCTTTCCACAGACGAACGTATGGGCATTGCTAGACCGTCTTAGACTTCATCACAATTCTCTTTGGAGGCTATAAAAACTGTATTTTGGCGGGGTCGCTCTGGCAAGGGCTGTGGGGGAAACATTTCACCTTTGTCATAAAACTCTAAAAATAAATGCTTGGGAAAATTATATATAAAATTAAAATTTCTTTTTTTATAGGGTTATTTAGAGGGCAAAGGGGGAGAGGGGGAGAGGGGGTAGGGCAGAAACAGATACACATAAAACTGTAAAAATAAATGCTTGGGATGATTATATACAAAATTTAAAAAAAATTTTTTTTTTTGGCAGGGTCATTTTAGGGGACAAAGGAAGAAGGGGGGGGGGGGGCTAGGGCAGAAATCGGCAGTCATAAAACTCTAAAGATAAATGCTTGGGATGATTATATACAAAATTTAAAAAAAAAATTTTTGTTTTGGTAGGGTCATTTAAGGGGCAAAGGAAGAGGTGGAGGGGGGGAGGTAGGGCAGAAATCGGCAGTCATAAAACTCTAAAGATAAATGCTTGGGATGATTGTATACAAATTTAAAAAAAAAAATTTTTTATGGTAGGGTCATTTAGTGGGCGAAGGGGAAGGAGGGGATAGGGCAGAGTAGTACCAGGTTTCGTCTCAGCTTCGTCATTAAAGCTTAAAAGTGTTATTTTTAAGGAATGTAGGCTTAAGTAAAACAATTTGTTAAATTTTTATGCTATTTTTGCCTATAATAAAGCCCACTAAAGTGGGCGGGATCAAAAAATGTTTTTATTTTATTTAATGGCTCCAAGTTTAAGGCGTTGGATCGTATTTGACATAAAAATATATCATTTGCTTAACAAAATAACCAAAAAACTTTAAAAATTATGTTGTTTTTTCTGGGTTGGTTTAGTTCTTCTTAGGGGAACTTTTTTCCCTCTTGCCCGATTTAGCCCATCTTCGAACTTAACTCTTTTCGTTTGGACTGAATCGTGATTTCCACAAACGGACGGACGGACGGACATGCTCAGTTCGTCTTAGATTTCATCACTGATCAAGAATATATATACTTTATGGGGTCTGAGATGGATATTTCGATGCGTTACAAACGGAATGACAAAGTGAATGTACCATCCAAATTCTTTTTTGGAGGGTATAAAAATATTGTAAGACCCGTAGCGTATTTTAATCAGAAAGGCAGGCTAGATATTCCAAGAAGCAAGGAAAAATTAACATCTAATTAATCTTCCTATTTAAACAAGAGAACATAGAACATTACTTTTTTCGGAAGTCACGACACTTCCATCATCAGTACTCATATATAATTTTACCTACAATTACAGTGACCTAGCTATATGTCACAAACGTTGTTTTTATAAAGATTTAATGAAAAAATTTCTTACCACATTCAAGAAAAACAATCATATCATAGCTTCACTTAATTTGGTTACTGTCTTGATAAGTTTACTGATATGCAGTTCCTTAAAGCTACTTCCCTCAAAATAAAAGTCTCGCTAAAGCTAAATGGTCGACTAAATTTCTTAAATATTGAAAGCATTCATTTATATTATAATTAACCTTATCTAAAATTAAAAAAGTAAGAAAAGAAAAATCAAATACAAAAAAAAAAAATTCGAAATTAAAAGGAAAAGAAAACGACCCATTGAACATCATTAATCTTGTTAAACATTTTAAATGGTTTTATTTCTTCCACTTTTTTCTTTCTTGCCGCTGCTCTTCACTTTAAACTTAAACATAGAAAATAAAATGCATTCAAGCAAAAATAAAAGAAACTAAATTAAACAAAAGGGAAACAATGGCAGCTCAAAAAAATTTAAATAAAGGAAATGATAAGGACTAGAAAAAATCTAAATAAAGAAAAAGAAAATTATATGAAAAAGAATTTTTTTGGTACAACATTTGTAGAAAAAAAAATATATAATTAAAAAGTCTTCAATCTTAAAATGGAAAAGGTAAAAGAAGAAATAAGTAAATGTAAATGAATACAAAGAATTCAACTCAACTAAAAAATAAGAATTTTTTGAAAAAAGTACTGCGGACAACAAAATGATAACTAAACAGGAAAAAGAAAAACCTTAATGAATAATGCAATTGTTTCTTTTTTTCTTTAGCAATAATGTAATCAACTGAAAACTAAAAAAAAGATTATTAATAAAATTAATGTTTGGGAAATGTTTCACAGCAAAATTCCGTTTTTGCCGCCTAGAATCTTAAAGTACAAAAATAAAGAGATGAATTATTATTTTAGCTGTTGATTTCAATTTGATATGTTTTAAATTTCTTAATAATTTCACTAGAAATTCGAAACAGTATATCTAGTTTTTTGAAAAGATTTTCAGTTCGCATAGAAACTAAATAAAAACCTGTGAAGTAATTACTTTGAGTTTTTTTAAATTTTAATTTGACAAAAATTGTAATTTACTGGAAAAGTACTACTTTTATATCAAGAGAATTTTTTGAATGAGTTTAATATGTGAGAAAAATTAAATGCAGCCTGCCAAAAGCATAAATTTGTTCCAAAACCTGTATTTATATTTTGAGCAAATTTTATGAACCAATTGATATAATGAATTTAATTTAATCATTTTTATGTTGTTTAATTGTAATGTATTTGAGATATTGTCCCAGTTAATTTATAAAAAATATGCTGTATTTGTTGTGGGCTACGCACGGCATTTCATTAATTGTAACATCAAGTCATCATTAGACTTCAACTTAATCCCAAAGTAACAAAACCTCTTAGCTTATACATAAATTGCTAAAAACTAACTGAGAATTATATAAGAAAAGGCTTACACTTTAATATAAATTTTTCGTTTGCCATTTTTTTTTAATTCTTCTGGTTTCTTGACCTCCTTTTAATTATTATATTCTGATATTTTTAAGCTTAAGGTCTCTTTATTTTAATTTTAGTATTTCGTCACTCTTTTGTGTGACTTCCTCAGGAGATTAATTATTTTATAATTAAATTCCTGAAGAAGTCACACAGCGGAGTGACGAAATATTGAAATTAAGAATAAAATTAAAATAACGAGACCTTAAGCTTAAAAATATCAGAATATAATAATAATTTTTTTTTAATTCGGACACCAACATATCCGGAACTACAAATGAGGTGAAACCACATTTCGTTGCCCAGATTATGGAATTCAGATAGACATAATTTTGTAATATTTGACGGTGATGACTTGCCCAAAGTCGTACTCAAAAAAATATGTCCAGCTCAAAATTCATATCAAACAGCAACTTTTTAAGGATGCATTAGACGCTCTTAGATCTCCTATGCATTAGTATCATCCTAAAGTCAAAAATATTGTTTGCTCAGGTACCAGTTTTTTTTTCTAATTCGAACCAGCACTCTGGGTATGACCCCTACATACGCAGTGTAGAGAGAACAGATGAAGAAAGATGAGTAGAGAAGTTTTTTCTAGCCATTTCGACCTTTTTTCTCGGCGGCTAATTTTTTTTCTACAGGGCCGACAATGGATGGTGCTGTTCCTCTGCTCTTTATCACTGAAACCAGCTGACAACAACTAATACAACCATGCACTAGTGGTGATCCGAAGACTTCGACACAATATTCATTATTTAGCGCGGATTCGAACTCTGGACCCTCCGCTCTCGTATTAACTACATCAGCCAACATCACCCTCTTATAACGTAGGCAAAAAATCTATATTAATGTAGAAAAATAAAAAAGATCAATATCGAATAAAATTAGTTTGTTGTGTTTTCTAAAATTTCAAAGCTTATTCCTTAGCTTTTATAATTCTCAGTTAGTTTTTGAAAATTTAGGCATAAGCATAAGAATTTTTTTATTTAAACAGTCAGGTAGATGTACTTAACCCACAACAAACATGTGGTTAAATTTCTTTTTATAATCTGAATATCACTCAGGGGATGCCAATTCTGTGTTAAAATCCTATTCTACGGTGATCTGGTTAGTTGTTTGATTATTAAAAATTGGATTTAATTATTAAATATACGATATGATGATTTTTCTTGAATTGTTTAAATTGTTCATCGCTTTTACAGCTGCTTCTTTGATTATTTGAATGGCTGGATGTATTCTTTAATTTATTCCTCCTTTAATAGTTCGACCATCGCGGCACTGTAAATATTTTTCTTTATAGAAGAATTTAAAAACAAATATTTCTCCATATACAAAATATTCGGCTGAAATTTTTATTATTGGTAATAATACGCAGTTCTTTGTCAAGCTTTAAGTGCGTATAATAGCCCATCTGAGCCCAAAATATGCAAAACCAAGGATCTGCTAACGACCACATTTACATTTTGAAAAAATATTTATCCATACCGTGCGTACAGAAGAATAATTAATCGCTACTGCCAACGGCAGAATGACGAACATCTCAAAGGCTGCTATGATTTGTTTTTGTAATTGTCAATTGGTTGTTAAAATTTTTGCATAAGGTAAGAATTTTTTTTTTTAATTAATTTGAATTTTTTTTATTTGGTAAAAGAAACAATGTAATACAGGCATATAGACATACGAAGCAACAACTAGCCCGATCGTGAACCAAGTTAAGATTATTACTACTTCTAATCCATAACATGTTGTTTATAACTTTCACATTGATCGATCGTTACTTTCTTGTAGTCATACGCTATAAATCATCGATATATTTTAATCAAGATTAAATTTTCAACATTGTTGATTACACTTCGAGCTTAAAAATCGAATACGTTGCCTGATTTTTTTTTATTTTTTATAAAAAAATAAAATTCTTTTACTGGCTAGGGTTATGAGGAATTTCGCTCTTTATTTCGCATTAAAGGCACTTTAGCCGTTTTCTCTCTTACCAATTATTATTACATGCACATTCAAATAAAGTTAAACCAAATTATGAATGCTAATTTCTTTTATATTATTCTACTCTTTAACAGGTTATGAATACTAATGGATTTTCAATACATTCCTTTTGATCGCAGTTTAGAGATTTATTTATTTTTTTATTTTCTTCTTGATTTCGTTACCGATGTTGTTGTTGTACAATAAATATGTGCATATCTTATTGTTGTAATCAAACAAATCTCCTGTGTTTGTTAGTTTTCCTCAATTTTGCTTTTGTTTGTCTTATTAAAGTGGCATTCTAAAGTACTCGCAACAACAACGACTATTTAATATTCCAAGTTTAGTTTCAAACGCATAAAATTAAACAAACACAAAACTAGCAGCAGCAGCAATAACTACAACAACGATAATAATATTTAATCATTGGAAAACAATCTTAACGGAATAACAACAACTGAAGCAGCAGGAGCAATCTGTGCAACAAACAACGACAACAAATAAATTTTGAAATTCTGCATGCAGCACTTTCAAGCATGCAAAAGAGTTGGCCATGAAAAAAATAAAGATCTTGAAAAGCAAAGTGTAGATCAACAAGGGATGGACAAAGAAAACCAATTTTCTTTTTTTAAACAACATTGAGGTTATGGGTATGGAAAAAAAACCTTGTTTCTAAATTTGTACAAGAAAAATGCTTTTAGATTTTGGGGCAGACCGAAAGACGGCTTTCTACTTTTATTGGAAATTAAACTATGACCCAGCGAAAATCTTTTCGTAGGTAGTGAATTAGGCCTGCTTTTATTTATGTATTATATATCAATTAAGATTGATAATCGAAATAAATATTGCAAAGCACAAAGGAAAGTCAATATCAGTTTTTAACTATTCAACTTACACAGCAGAGCAGAACAGCTGTTTTCGAAGGCCGCTACACTTTCATCGTCAGTCCTCATGTGTATTTTTTGTTTGTTACTTTTTATTATGTGTGATAACAGTTTTTTATTTATAAAATTTCTTTTAGGAAATTGAATACGAGAAGTATATCACACCGATCGTAAAACATTTGTGTTTAATACCAGTATTGCCGTTTAATTAGTTTCTTCGTGTCCCATTTTCTTGAATTTTTTGTTCCATTTTTTCATAATAAATTTCTTTACTTGCTCAACATTCTCAACGGTTGTTATTGTGCTGCAGTATCCTAGACGAACGTTGTCATGCCTCAACTGCTTTTGACTATTTAATTTAATATTTTTTTACTAAAAATTTTATATAAATTTAAAAAAAAAAAATTTTTTTTTACTGCGAAAAGTAGCCGAACCCTCAGAACTCTTTTAATTTATAGGACTCTTTTAAATAATTTTACCATGATAAATTGCTAAAACTATGAAATCGATGGTAAATAGCCAGTGAAATTTAAAAAATTCTCAATATTTTTTTAACAGACCTCGTATGTTCATACATACCGACGAAGTCGGTGTAGCCAGAATGAAAAAATTAATCTACTGACGATTCGATGTAAGATCGAGTAAAATTCAGCTGTCGAATGAAATTGTTAATATAAAGGAGAATAAGATATCGGGTTCGAATCCGCATTTTTCTCACCTGATCTTCATTAGTACATTACAGCACCCATTTTCGGCTAGCTTGAAACAAAAATTCGAATTAAAAATTAAACTGCCTACCATAAATTCTCTATCTTCCCATATGTCCTCTCATTACTAGCCCCTCCTTTCATAGTTTCCGCATAATGCGCAACCTAAGTGTCGGTCCAAGTGAAAAAAAAAATTATATTTAAATAACCAAAAATTGTTCGTTGCAAAGGAAATAACTCTGATTTTGTGCCAATTGCCTTTTATGAATCATTTTCCACAATTATCCATAACAGTGGGATCAGATAGATTCGATTTAGTTTTTTTTATTTCTAACCATTCTGTTAGAAACTCCCTACTCAATCTATTGACTGATATATAAATCGATGCCATATTCCCATATTTTTTGTTGTTTTTACTTTCTTATTGCTATTTTGTGTGTAGAGCCAACAACAAACAACTCCTCTCTTCTGTAGCTGATGATCGCTGTTAACAGATAAAGAATGAAAAGCATACAAACATAAAGCTTGCAGTATGATTGGAATATTTCTAACACAATATTTGTTACAGTCCGAGAAGCAACAAAAATCACAAACTCGCATTTGCGGCTGTTGCATAGAAAAAAAATTACTGCAACTTACGCGCTGAATTTAAATACTAGAAGCATTTTACCGCAATTGTAATGTCGAAAGTACATGATATAAGATTTGAGATAAATGTTATATTTTTTCCTCTTTTTTTTGGGCCAATGCAAAATACAGATCTAGTCGCTTGTTTTAGTTTGCAATTTGGTGAGTGCGAGTTGGGATAACAACGTTTGTGTTTTTCTGCAGGAAGTAGAAAGTCGTTTAGATTGTTTTCTTTCCTTTTTTCAGCTTCTTTTTTTATTAGATCATTAGTTGTTTGAATTCAAAGCAGATAAAGATCATTAGAAAAAGAAATAAAACTTTTGTACGAGTTTGAAGAGAATCGTTCGAAATTATATTAAAAGCTCTTACAACACGCATGTTAGGTATTCATTACAAAGCTGTTTAATTGTTACTTTATTTTTTTTTTTTGGTGTATTAACTTTTGGTAGTTCGAGTGTTTAAGTAAGACATCAAAGCCATCGCAGCGACTTAATTAACTTATCTTGTGGTTAAGAATGTCTGGGAAATCTAGTTAACGGCAGAAAAGTTTTTGACTCCAACGATAAAGGAAACGTTAAATGCCAATATCCTTAAGATACAGCGCAGAAGAAAAGAAAGTTTTTATTTTTATTTATTTTCTAGTTTTAATTAGGAAATAAATAGAAGTGATTCTCAAAGATCGCTCGAATAGTTCCCATTTATATCGCCTTTCCCCGAAGATAATAAGGTCGGGTTTTTGGGAGGTGGTTTAAGTTTAAACCTAGTTTAAGTATAAAATTCAAACCAAAAAAGTTTGAATTAGGTATGATGGAACAAAAAATTCAGAAAAATGGGACATGAAGAAAAATAATCAAACGGTAACACGGGTATTATAACAATAACATGTTAACATCAGATTGATACAGTTCTCGGATTCTATTTCCTAATAACAGCTGTTTAAAAAGGAACTGTTATCACATTCAACTAAGCCATCTAATAAGTGGTGACAAACAAAATACACATGGGCACTGATGATGAAAGTGTTGCGTCTTTCGAAAACAGCTGTTCTGCTCTGCTGTGTAAGTTGAATAATAAAAAACTGATGTTGACTTGCCTTTGTGCCTTGCAATATTTATCATGTCCTTCTGAGATTTAAATTAAAATTTCGAACAATTAGCCTATAGAATCTTAATTCAATTTAATCTAGTTTAACGAAGTCTGAAACTCTGATCTTTCCAGTAAACTGCGATTTTTTTTTATTATTTCATTAAGGACTAAACTAAACTGTTCCGTCAAAATTTTGTATAAAAACTTGATAATAGAGGTAAAAATCTGTTTTCAGATTAACTAAACCTACCCTGCAGGAGGATAAGCGCTAATTGTCTTTAAGCTACTGGTACGATTACTAGTATAGCAAGCACTAGTTCAAAAGGTGATTGAACATATACAGAAAAGTACTAGTACTTCAGATAGTTCATTTGTAGATTGATTTGACTTGTAGAATTTCATATTACTTTTTGATCTTGTTTTAAAGCGAATTGCTAATTCGCATTTTCATTTATTTTATTTTTAATTGTTACAATTTTTAAACAAATTCAAATTTGAAACAAAGAATAAGTCTTCTAATTTTGTAAGTAAGCCGCAGTTTTCTTGTGTGTTAAAAAAGTGACATTTTAAAAAATAAATAAAATTAAAAACTAATTTAAAAATTTTTTAGACGTGTTTTTTTGTTAATATTTATGTTCATGTGTAAAATCAGCGATCTTTTTTAAAATAATAAAAACTGATATATGTATATGTTATACAAGGTGCTAGTGGATTGTGTGCGCCCTGAAGGAACTTTCCATTTTCTCTTATAAACTAAGAATTGATGGACCAAAAATTGCTTGTGAAGACAAAGACTTAACAAATTTCATTGGGTTTAAAAAACCAATAAATTTAGCGATTTTTTTTTATATATAAACCAGTTCTTAATGCAGAACTGATTGTACTAGTATATGACTAGAAGAAATTATACTAGTATTCATCTAGTACTAATAGTACTAGTATCATCCTAGTTTCCATCTAGTACCAATGGCACTAGTAATTTTTCAAACACACTAAATGTTAATTTGAGCATTAACATGGTATAGGAAAGTTCACAGTTGGGAACTAGTACTGGTGATTTTTGTACTAGTGCAATACTAGTTTTATACTAGTTCCACCTCCTGCAGGGTAGTTTAACTGAGATCCCAAAAATCTGGCCTAAATGTCTTAGAATACGTAGATTAAATTACTGGCACCTATACCTTCAAAATAAAAAAATATCGCCCAATTTAATTTATACGTAATTTTACATCGACAACGAAAATCAACTGGTTGTAATTATGTCGTCATGTCGTTGCTTAAAAAAGTAATTCTCCCCTTTCTTAAAATTGTATCAAACAGCTAAAACAAAATATTACAAAAAGTCAACAACTAAAACTCAAGTCAAATTACTGCTTATACCCCAAGTCAAAAGCAGCAACAACAACAACAGCAGCAGCAAAAAAGGAGTGCAACTACCAAGGATTGAAATCCCAAGCCACAAATACACACATAAGCTCAGGTTCATATGCATGTGTGTGTGTGTGTGTTTGTGTGTATTTGTATCACTTGCAGGGAGAGGAATATAAATAAATGAAAAATAGGTGGACACATAATATGAAGAAGCTACTACAGGCAGCGCTATACCAAAAAGTACATTTAGGCAGACATTCGAACAAGACAAGTCAATGACTATAACCGACACTAACTCAACTGGCTGAAATATATACGCCACTTAGCCACCACCAAAAAGCTAAGAAGGAGCTTAGCACTCAAAAGAATGGCAGAGGGAAGAGCAACTTGAAAAAGTTTCACCTTTTTGGAAAAGACAAAAAGAAAAAAAAAACACACACACACACACGTACACTTAAACTCACAGAAACAAAATGATAAATTTACCAAAATGGATTTGTAATTTCATGTCATAAATAATTGGTCGCTAAGTTAAATGCAATTGAGCCACAAAGAAAAAAAAAAAAAATAAAATGAAATACAAAATTAAAAGAAAAAGGTGCACATGCTCCTTTAGTGATATGGCAAAAAACAAAAGCAAAACAAAAAAAGAAGACAACTCTCCAAGTAAAATTAACAACAACAAAAAATAAGCTTAAGGAAGTGGTTTCAACATGTCTTGCAGTAAGAAATTTGTACAAGGGCTTAAAGAACAACTGCAGCAAGCTGAAATTACACTAAATGCTGATTAAGTATACATTTATCATGGGACAGACAGACAGACATAGAAACTTACAGGCGTACAGACGGACACTTAATTTCTACTCTTACTGTAACAATTTTGTTGTAAATTTTATGAAATGTTTCTTTATCCTGCACAAAAAAACAAAACTGCTGTATTAGACTTGAGCTCCTTACCGTTGCATGAAGTATTTCATTTCCCTCCCTACTTTTACAATATGATTACAACGAACGGTTTAATTGGCATGTTAAAATATAATTCTTAAAGAAGTTTAATTTTTAGTGCTGCTGTTGCAACTGTTGTCTGCTTCTTTTTTTTTAATTCTTCATTTCTACCAGGAAAAGTAGCAGTTCATACCCCAAGATATTTACAAACTCACATAAATTCATATCGTTTTCGTAAGTGCTGACTTTATAATTATTAACTTTACAAGCTCTCTTCTGGTATGTGCCAAAGGTTTATAAACAGCAATTAGCTATTTGTTATAAGTCATTAGAAAAAAAATTCGTGATTTACTTTAATTGCTTAAGTAAAGCGAAACAACAGCCTTGACGTTCAATGGAACAGCATAAGTGGCCAACCCAACGTTTAAGGTGGACTGCAAATAGGGAAGTAATCAAAACGGGTGCCAAACTTCTGTCTGCCATACAGCGGAACCAGCGAAATTTGTTTACCTTTTAATTTTTATTTTTAATTTTATTAACTCCATAGTATTTACAAATTTCCTTTAATATGAGTTTTGCTCTAAAAATAATGGTGTTTAAGTACAAGGTGGGCCAAAAGAAATCACCCTATTGCAAGATGCTCTTATTTTTGCAAATGTCAAATCTGTTTTGACATTTGTGAACTAGACAGATGTAGAATACAAGTGAACAAGCCATGGAGCGATACATTCCTCATCCTCAATCTCAAGGACGAAGTGGACGATTTTTCGACCAAAATCATAATTGGCGATGAGGCTCATTTTCACCTCAGCGGGCACGTGGACAAGCAAAAATAACGCCTCTGGGGCACCGAAAATCCACGAGTGATGCAAGAGGAGCTATTAAAACCGCTTAAAGTGACTGCATCGTGCGCTGTTCACGCTGGAGTCGTCATCGGATGACTTCTTTTGGCCCACCTTGTATAAGAGAATTCACACCAAAAAAGTTTTGCTTAAGTAGAATAGAACAAAAAATTTTGGAATTTTTGAAGGGCATAATCAAATGACAATATGGTTTAAAAGTGTATTACCACAGGTTTGATACAATTCTCGTATGCAATTTTGTAATAAAATTTCAAACACCAAAAGTGTTGCTTAAGTAAAAATGGAACAAAAAAAATTTGAAATTGGGGACATGAGGACAATAATCAAATGACAATATGGTTTAAAAGTGTGTTACCACAAGTCTGATACAATTCTCGTATGCAATTTCCTAAACAAAATTTATATAAATAAAACTGTTACCATTTTCAAAACCCAAAAGTGTTGCTTAAATAAAAATGGAAAAAAAATTAGTTGCCCATGAAGAAAACAATTAAACGGCAACACAGAGAGCTAAAAAATACTACCATCGATTCGATACACTTCTCGCATTCTATTTCATAATAAAATTAGTATAAATAAAAATGGTTATCACATTTAACTTAAGCCACCTAATAAGTGGTGACAAAGAAAAATACACAGGAGTACTGATGATGAATGTGTAGCGGCCTTCGAAAACAGCTGTTCTGCTTTGCTGTGTTAATTGGATAATTAACACTGTTGTTGACTTTGCTTTGTGCCTTGCAATATATATCGTGTCCTGCTGAATTCAAAACAAAAATTATCGAACATTTAATTTATCAATCTTTATTAAATTTAATGATAATTTTTTAATTTTTTTCTACAGATATTTCTATTCATTCGTCAATTTCTATTTTCTTCTCTTCAAAGTAGTTTAACTCTCAGATATTGTACACTAGTGTTAAAGTTTTTTCTAAAGTTTGATATGCACTTTTTAGTAACAGTTCAGATATGCACTTTTTAGTATGTCCTAGAGCTATCAACGATTCGGTTTTCAGCTTTTTAATCACAAGTTGTCGTTTCCAAAAAAAAAAAAAAAAAAATTGATGTCTTCAATTTCAGGAGCAGTAGAAACTCTAGGAGCTCCAAAACAATGGCTAAGGCATGGTTACGGTGTTGTTTTTGGTGTTTTTTTTGTTAATCCTCCCGCTTTATGCTTAACATCTCTTAAAAAAGTTGAATTACATGAGCCAACCGATAAACCGATATTCTGAAAAAATTCTACTTAAATTTTTTTTCGGGTTTTTAACATTTTTATCGGTTATTGAAGTGTTGGGAGGTCCAGAAGGAGAGTCGTTATTCCTATCTCGACCTCCTGTGATCAGCCTCTACTACTTGCAAACCTTTTGCTGACTCAGAGTATCTTTTTAACGTCGAGTTTTCACCAGATCTCGATGCTTTGTGTCCCTAGGAAGCTTTCTACTACTACTGAGAGGCGGTCACTGTGTCTGTATGTGGGTTTGTGTGTGTGTTTGTGTGTGTGTGTGTGAATAAGTAAGAAAATGGATTCACGTGTTCATCAGATACTGTGAACGAAAAAATTCGAAAAAAGTAAATTTTTTTTAAAAAGTACCAAAATTATGTGATTCTAGTCTTTTATAGGCCTCGAAGAACTACGACAATCACCGCCTATCACATGGGCTCCGCTGATCCAATCAAAAGTAATAGCAGTTTGAAAATAAGTATAATAACCTTTTTTTCAGCGGTTAAAATTAACGAGAAGTTGCTAGGATAACCTTTAGGGTCACCGTTTTCGATATTTTTTTTAGATAAAATAGGACCAGCACTTAGGGGATGGATGACTCGTTTACCATATATAGGGCATTGAGCTGGAACTAGAAATATGGGGACAGTATTGGGAAAACATATGAGAAGAAAAATAATTTCGTGTAGCTATTTTATTGTTCCCTTAGTTGGCAAATTTTTGCTACAGTAAAGACGAAGGGGAGTGCTTTTAGTCAACACTTGAAGAGATTTTTAGCACATAATTGTTTTTTTTAAATAAAAATTTGACCAAAAATTTTTATGAGTGATTCTTATAAAATCTACGATCTAGTACTTCATATTTCTCGTTTATAGAATCTATAGTAGACAAATACAAGTCTATACCTCGTAGAAGTTGTGATAATTAGGGCTAATCGTTGGAGGGTTTGTGATCGAGGAATATGATCATTTTCCTCTGAAGGTTGGGTTGATATCTTATATAAAAAAAAGCGAAAAATTAAAAACATTTTTACTTAAAAGTCTAATCACATGACCGTATATCACTTTAATATTATACTTCCAAGCCAATCAAATCCAAATATTAGGTTTGTTCCCATCTGCTCCTATTTAAAAGACGAATTATAATTGCTTAATAACTTTTAACATTAACTCTACAATTTATTGTTTATTATAAAGTTAATTTTAAAATTTTTTGACACTTTATATCATCTAGTTAAATATTTTGCTACCATCACATCATCGTCATCATCCTCATCCTCATCATCATTATATTTTGTTCAAATACAGAACCCATCTTTACATACTGGGGGCTCGTGCACACACATGCTGCATAAAGTCAAATAAATGTCTCTTTTAGTTGAGAAATCTTAACATAATCAGGGTTCTTTCTATGATTTTTAAACTTTTATTTTCTCCAGTTGCTGTGCGCAACAAACGATTGGGCCTGCATAAATGACATTCATGGAACCCATAATGTTGCCAGCAGCAGTAGAGTATTTTTTGTAGCAGGCAACAGCAGTTGCAACCTCTTTCATATTCACTTGCATCGTGCCATATTTCTACCCATAATCTCTGCTAGAAAAATGCTAGATAACTTGCATTTTTTCCTCCTTTTCTTTGTGCAATACACAATAATATATATTTTCTCAGCTATTTTTTAGTTCCATGCTAGTCATCTGTGTGTGGGTGTGTGTGTGTGCCTGCATACATACAAAAGTTCTTGTTTGCGTTGTAACTTTTAGTATCACTCTTGTCATATGCACACTTGCGTACTTTTTTTCAGCTCCTGCTTTTTTTCTCCTTGTTGTTGCAAATCTGATGTCATATTTATATATAATTTCATATTTTTATATACTTCATACATGGGAATACAATTTTGTTGTTGTTCTTGTTGCTTTTATTTATTTATATGTATATAATTTTGCATTTCATCATGTTGCTCAGGGTGCTTAATGTTTGTATGTGTACGCAAAAGACTTTTAAAATTAAGACAGGCCAATGTTGGAAGCCGTTGGGGCTGCTATGATCCAAAGTCAAAGCACTGTGCGAAATTACCGCAACGATCAGTGTGCTCATGTAGATTTTGGCAGAAGGCGACCAGTACTTTAAAATAAATAAATATGATAACCGGTGTCGTATGAATTTTTTTTTTTATGGCCACTCAGGGTTATCCTCTGCCCCAGGAAAACATTGTGCCAAAGAAAGAAGATAGAATTTGTGGTTGTCACTTCATTACTTTAGAAGCGAATTTGCTATAATACCGTCTCAAAAGAGAGTGGTCTTTATTATTTTAACGATATTTCAAACTGAGGTTCCGCAGGATCTCATTCGCATGTAAAAATAGAGAAATAGAGATTTATTCAATGACTTCTTACATATATGTATACCATTGATGGTGACAATGGGGACTAAGTAAAAAATTATATAAGTCGACTCCGCTTTACTGGAAATAACCAAAACCCAATTCTTTTTCAGTTATCCGATTTTTTTTCCAAAACGTAGTTCGGATTACTGAAATTTGTTACAGTTAAGCGAACTGCTTAAAATCAGTGAAACAATATTTTTTATATCGAATCTGTATATATTTTTACGTCAATTTAACGTAAAAATTTTATTAAAAAAAAATTATTCATTCTGTTGTTGAAATTTTTCTCGAATTCCTCGAAAATGTCTAGCCACTTGCATTGACAATATAATCGAAAAATACGATAAAGTACGTAAGAGCGAAAAGGACAAATACATATAGCCATTTAATCTTTTAACGGACAAAACATGCACAATTTTTTCAGCCTTAAGTTATGCAATAGATTTCTAACAAATAAATTTGTCATTGTTTTTTTTTCACTAAAGCGAAGTAAGTTTGATACAAAAAGTAGTTGTGGGCTTGCTTTTGGTTTTCAGTAATGCGATATTTTCAGTAAAGCGATGTTTCGCTAAAGCGAAGTGAATAAGGCTAGCTGCGTATAAAATCAGTGCGGGGATTTGCATCGCTTTCAATATTCCGATTTTTTTCTGTAAAGCGTGTTGCGCTAAAGCGGATGCGACTGTACATGAGTTAGCTGAATACGGGATCAACCCGGAGATCGTCGTAGTCACCACTCTAACTGCTGCAGCCAACAGCTGAAATTCCTTGTAGACGGAGTGAAATTTTTTCCGTTTCGTCCTTTGTTACCATTAGAAATCTTGTTATCCACTTCTAGATTAATTGCAGAAATCAATATCTTTAATGTAATTTTCGAGGGAAGTACTCTTTGACTAGTTCCCTTACATTACAAACGATATGTCGAGGACAACTTGACGAATGTAGATTTCTAAACGCTGCTACCTTAGTAGCAAAATTTGTCGTGCTGTGTGCCTCGTGTTGCCGTATTTTTGTAATTGTATATCGTCCAACTTTTGATCTACAATTACAGGCAAAAAAAGGTTGACTTTGAGAGTCTCAATTTAGGGAAAACCGCTGGGAACGCCATATGAGCAATATTGCCACTTAGATACTGATTTTGAGGCGTGAGTCTTGAGGTAACAATAAATAATATACGTTCTCATGTAAAGGGTGTTTCTTATAGAGTGCCACAACTTTAATTCATAATAAAACTAGGAAATATATTTTTAATTGCAATGAAACGGGCTTTATTGGAAAGATAATTTTTATGAAATTAATGTTTAAATATGATTTCCGCCATGTGGTTGCCACGACTGGCGCGTAGAAGGCGCAATCTGGAATAGCAATTTTCAACAACTAAAAAAATCATCCATAAAGAGGCAGGACACAACCCCAGTTGCTGAGAACGGCGATCAATTGTTTGATTAGGATCATCTTCAATGCTTTCCTGGCTACAACTTCTTCAGTGCGTACTGTTCGGGATGCATTTAATCAGTAACAGTAATTGTGGCCCGAAGACGAGCTATTGTTCTTCGAATTAGCCGCTTTGAAGGAAGTTTATGTAGTCCATAAAATGGTAGAAGTGCACATTAAGTTTGGCGAATAGAACAGTTATTTTGCTCTTTTGTTGTGACACTCTAAAAAAAACACGCTTTACATAAGCATAAAAAAACAATTGAAACCCTAAAAGTTTGGCTTAAGTGAAAATGGGAAAAAAAATCAGAGAATAAGAAATAAAGAAAACAGTCAAAGGGCAACACAGAGAGTTAAAGAATATTAGCATCGGTTCGTTATACTTCTCGGATTCTATTTCATAATAAAATTAGTATAAATAAAAATGGTTATCACATTTAACTGAACCACCTAATGAGTTGGGATAAGCAAAAAAAAAAACACATGAGTACCGTGAGGAAAGTGTTGCGGCCTTCGAAAACAGCAGTTCTGCTCTGCAGTATAATTGAATCGATTATGACTTTCCCGTGTACCTAGTGGGTTTGAAAACATGTTATGAACAATCGCCTCTAAATCTTAATCGAATTTAATACTTCTAAATTAAATACCTACACAAAATAATGTTGTTTTACAATTGTACCGAACAATAATCGAATGTTTTAATATGTCGTTTACTAACATAAAAATAAATACTGTAGGGTAATGACAAAAGTATTCTATAAACCCTTTTTATAAATTACCTTGTAGTCCACTACTTCGCCAATTGTAAAAATACTGTCCGCATGTTATCGAAATGTTCTGCTGAGGTTTTACTGTAACGCATAAAAGTTAAAATACTATTATTACTTAAAATATTATTATTTATATTCTCTTTCCATTACTAACATATTTCATTTTATTTATTTTTCAGATAAAAAAAATTGAAAATTTGAATTATGGTAAGTGAAAATTCTTTTGCAATCTCAATAACTTTTCAAACGTCCTCCATGGCTTGCGATAGTAATATTAGTTGTAGTTTATATTTATAATTTTTAAACTATGCAACTGTGTTGGTAATATATTTTCAGCACACACACACATATTCATGCACTCATAGCGTATAGATCCTAAGAGAAGAAATGAGTGTATCAAGTATATTTATATGATAGTGTTGACAGCTTAAGTCTAATGGAGCACTTTAATAAAGTTGTTTGGTCTTTCAGGCTGCATTAGTTTCTTTTTTCTTCGGTCTTTCTCCTCCTCATCGTTCTGCCCGTTCCAACTGTTCATCTGTTTTAAAGGCATTTTTAAGCATCTGGTATTATTTACATTCTTTTTCTCTTTTTTTTTTTGCTTTACAGGCGATTCATGATGACGTTAGTTAGTTTACTGTATTGCATAAGAGCTTTTGATAAGCATAACTAATATTAAAAAAAAAGTTCTTATAAATAAAAAATTAAAAAAAAAGCTTTAAATAGCTTTAATATGTATATCAAATTGTGTTACAAAAGAACTCAAAAACAATCATTTTGCAATTTAGGTAAATATATTCTCTAGTGATGAGTTGGAAGAGTCAAATATATTTTGGCTGTCAATATTAAAGTGGGCAATTTAATTGAATAATATTTTGAGGGGTTGCAATGCAGTACATTGCGTCGGAAGTAGGAAGGAGGAGATAGTATTAAGGGGACGGATGAAGAAAGATGAGGAGATTGTAGCTGTGTCAACCTTTTACTTCACCGCCTAAGTTTTCACTACAGGGCCGACGAAGGAGGGTGCTGTTTCTCTGCTGTGTAGTACAAGGTGGGCCAAAAGAAAACACCCTTTTGGATGATGGTCTTATTTTTGCAAATGGCGACCAATGTCAAATCATTTGTGAACTAGACAGATGTGGATTACAAGCGAACAAGCCATGGAGCGATACTCTCCTCATCCTCAATCTCAAGGACGAAGTGGACGATTTTTCAACCAAAATCATTATGAGCGATGAGGTTCATTGCCACCTCAGCGGGCACGTAAACAAACAAAACTGTCGCTTCTGGGGCACCGAAAATCCACGAGTGATGCACGAGAATTCATTACACCCGCTCAAAGTGATTGCATGGTGCGCTGTTCACGCTGGAGGAGTCATCGGATGACTTTTTTTGGCCCACCTTGTATTTACATGAGATTGTCAATCATTGCCAGTAGGTTAGGTTAACTGGTTGCTGATAAGGGGAAATAGGGTCCAGCCCACTTGAGTCCAATTTTCGATCTCTTCGTGTTACCTGCATAGCAGGAGGAGTGTATAGATTGGAGTAGTTGAGAAAGTAAGCAAAATATAGTCGAAGTTTATTAAGAAAGAAGGAAGAATAGCGAAGAGATGGGACAAGTATATAGATAGGAACGAATTTTGGCCGTGTAAACACGCCCCAGGGGAGTCAGCTGCCGAATTAGCAATTGCTCCTAATAAAGAGACTCAGGTTCTTTAGCTCCATACCTGAAATCTCCGAAATGTCTTTAAAACATGCATTGCCCAGAGACCGTAAACACTGCTCCTCCAGAGCAGGACAGAGGCTGAGGAAGTGTGTGATGCTTTCCTCCTCCTCCTTCTCCTCGTCATTGCAGCTGGAGAAGTAATCGTTATAGGGGAGACCCCAAAAGTGCTGTGACTAGTGAGTGTGGCCACCAAACTGCGCAAATGACTTTTTGTCAAGTTCAAAAGATCCTTTGTCCTCTTAGAGTCTAAGCGGGGCCATAAAACTATTTCACTGCCAGTAATTGTTCAGTGAAAAGTGCTATGCCTTCACCACTGAAACAGGCCGACAACAACTAACACAATGATGCGCTCATGGTGATCAAAAGATTTCTACACAATATTCATGACTGAGCGCGAGGTTGAACCCAGGACCCCTCGCTTCATAGTCTCGTGTAAACTACTTCAGTCAACAGCAATACTGTGTATACGTGGAAATGCAATTTCAATCGAGCTGTGGGTGCTGTTGGCTGAAGTAGTAGAATACGAGACTATGAAGCGAAAGGTCGTGAGTTCGAGCCCGCGCTGAGTCATGAATATTGTGTTGAATTCTTCTGATCAGCATTAGTGCGTGGTTGTGTTAGTTGTTGCCAGCCTGTTTCAATGATGAAGGCATAGTCACTGATCACTGAACATAATTGGCAGCGACTGACGCTATCATGTACTAAAAGCAGAGTAACAGCACCCACCTTCGTCGACCCTGTAGCAAACAAATTAGCCGGCGAAGTAAAAGGTTGAAATAGCTACAAAAACAACTATATATCTTCTCATCTTTGATAATGTGTCCCCTCAATACTAAACCCTCGTTTTCAGTTCCGGCGCAATGCATTGCATATGTAGGGGTCATCTCCTGAGTGCTGGTCTAAGATAAAAAAAAAAAAAGGTAATCCCTCAAATTATGGACGGCTCCAAATTAACAAAAAGCTGAATGTAGTCGTCAAACACTTGGCGTTTAAATTTAATTTCGATAAATCTGAAATGTGCCTACATCTCAAGAGCCATAAAAACGCGACTTTCAAGCATTTCAATTTCCAGTAGTTACTTCAAACAGTTGCAATTATATGATGTTTCCATTAGGAAAACTGTCAGTTAAAGCCAGTTTTATGACTAATATCTTACATTCAAATGACTAATTTCACAAATACAACAACAGCGTTGCATAAAAATTAACATGACTAGAATAGTTTTGTCCTCCTGGCAAACAACTTTGCTTGGTTTGGTTTTCCTACCACCAGAGCAAGGAGGAGGATCCTCAACTTTATTTGAATAAAGCCAACAAACTAGATAATATTTACAAAGAAAAAAATAAAAGAAAATTAAACAAATAAATGTCATTACAAATCACAAAGGAATTCAATACATACACCCAAATGACTCGGCATTTCATGCGAATCGCATAAAAGTGAACATGGAAAAACCTCCACTTGAATCTGTACGCGCTTTATGATCCACTATCTTCACACAGAGATCTGTTTAAAGAATTAGTTGCAAATATTTTACAGCCATAAGAGAAGAAAGATCTTTTTGTGGCTTAAACTGGAGTAGTTGTGTTGTTTCATGTTAATAGACTGATCGATCATAAGAAATAAAAAAATATGTTCTCATTGGGATAAGAGACAAAAGGAAAAGCAAAAAGGATGGCAAAGAATTCATTTGCAGTATAAACGGAGTCAGAAAATAGAACAGCCGTTTACACAAGACGTAATAGTTGTTGTTGCTTGTGTAGACCAATAAGCCTTATTTTTTTTCTTTTTTTCTGTAGCTGCGGCATGATTGAACGTTTGTGTCATTCGCAACGTTACAACATTTCTATGATGTTTAAAACATAAATATTACTTTGGGTTACAGATGTTTTTTCGGTCACAATTGGAGCACTTCTGATTTGGTTTTTTATTCCATATGTTTTGCTTTTATTTTCCTTTTCGCAGTAGTGCTTGGAGTCTTGTGGCGAGTGTTGGTGGCGGTGATACTACTTTTTTTTCTTTCTTTTATTGGTGTGGCTCTTGCGGAATTAGATGATTTACGAGCACCATTAAAACGTAAATTGACTACATGTGCGTAAGATAAAGAAACAGACGTAGAGCAATTTCAATCGATGGCAAATATTGGACGCATGCGTAAAGGAACAGCAGTAACAAACCGCTTAAATGCTTGGAATATCATGATATTATATATATGTGTGTGTGTGTGGAGCATGCGTCTTTTCGTATACTATTACAAGTATATATTATTATGCTTATGATCGCAATAGATCTCTTTTGTGTTTTATGATTGTCTTCTAATTAGATGAACGTTCGGTAATTTTATGTGTTTTAATCTACACTAGACTTGAAGTTATGTTTATCTTAGAACTCATATGGATTTTGAAGTGCGTTTGCCGCCAAACAATTTCACATTTTATGTCAGAATTTATGAGTGCGTCCAATCGATCGGTTAATTATTGGACATACAGCTTTAGATATAAAACAGAAGTTGGGAATTAGTATGCAACAGTTTCAGCAATACGAACGGCTAAATTAGTTGCTACTCATAAAATATATTTCTGTGTTATAAAGGGTTTATAAAACAAATTTTATATGGAAATTTGTTTTATAAACGTTCCATAATTAAAAAAAAAATAATTTATAAATAATGTCTTTATTATATTAAGATTTATTCAGAAGTGAATGGAAATCAAATCATATACAGTAGCCGCTCGGTTATATGAACATCCAGAATAGTGAACATCCAGAATAGTGAACAACAAAATTTAAACACATAGGGTTCTAAAGAGTAAACACAGCCTATATCTATTATTTGAACAGATTTCAACCGTTAATTTTATTTTTAATGTTTGTCTTATTGGAAGTATGTTCTTCCCCGAAATAAGTGAAAAAACTCAAACTGTTTTTGTTAATGTTTTAAGTGTTGAGTTGTTGAGTGATTATCTTACATATTAAAATTCGGTTCTTCCCCGAGATTAGCTAGCGTTTGCATACGAATACAAAAAATAAAACTTAAAAGGAAAACATTGAGAGAAGCTGAAATGCCGTTGGTGGAGGCGAAGCTATATCATTGGTTCAATCAACAAAGACTTAGAATTTACCCATTACAAGTGAATTAATTAAAGTAAAAGCAAAATATTTAAACGACCAATGGAAAGAAAAAAATTCTTTTTCTGCAAGTGATGGGTGGCTGCAGAAATTTAAGCGACGATTTGGTATACGGGTTTTAAATACATATATCCGGTAAAAAAAATTATCGTCCAATCCGGAGTTTGTAGAACCTTTTAAAAAAGGACTCCATTCTTTAATAGTAGAACACAATTTAATACATCATCAAATTTACAATACGAACGAAACTGGCCTATTTTGGAAACTGCTTTCAGGCAAAACATACGTTTTAAGAAGTGAAAAAAGTGCACACGGAAGCACTTACATTCTTGGCCTGTACAAAAACTTCTGGTGATAGGGAAAGCAAAAAATCCAAGATGTTTCAACAATTTTACGCCATTCTAAAAACGCATGGATGACGGTAGCAATTTTCCAAAAGTGGTTCAAAGATTCATTTGTTGTACAGGACTTCTTTCATGTTCATTAATTATTAAAAAAACGTATTAAAAATAAAAATTAGTTTAATAAAAGTCATATGAATTACTTATTTGATGTTCTCTCGATTCAGAGAACTTCTCGATTTAGTGAACAGGCTCTGTTTGAATTAGTTCGTATAACCGAGCGACTACTGTATTTTAAGGACACCCAGCACTCAGGGAATGATTCCTACATATGCAGTACATTACGCTAGAACTAGAAAGGAGAGGATAGTATTGAGAAGACATATGAGGAACGATTTTTTTTTGTAGGAGCAGCACTCGAGCGACGACCCCCATATATGAAGCCGGAAGGAGGGGATAGCAATGAGAGGACAGATGAAGATAGATGAGAAGGTAGAGATCTTTTTTGTAGCTATGTGAACATTTTACTTCGCCGACTAATTTCTGCTACATGGCCGAAGTTGGACGATGCTATTATTATGCTCTTTAGTACACGATCGTGTCAATCGCTGCCATTTATGTTCAGTGATCAATGCAACGCTCAATGAAGTGTTCTCAAGTGATTTTAGGAAAGTTGTGCACGATGTAAGATATCATTTCTTAGCTCTATAATTTTCACTCAGAGCACACCAATGTGTGGGCCATTTAAGAAATGAAATTTAGAAATGTAACATGTACAACAAAAACGGTTTGAAATTTTACAATTTTATTTATTTTTTTTGTGAGGTACAAATTGTTTCAGTTAGAGATGGATGGTCATGCTGCTTTAACTCTTGTACCTATGGAACTTTGTAAGACTTTATATCGAGATCCTTTAGCAAAATTCTACATAAACTGGTGCCTGAAATGTGCAATTCTTCAGAACGATGGCGAGATGATGTTGCTGGACTCTCAAGCACACTCTCAACCACAAAACTCCGATATTTTCGAGTAACAATGAAACCAGTGTCATGAACTGTAGCAATAAACTTGCGTAAACCGGGCACAATTGGTTCTTCTCTGCGACCAAATTTTGCATGACATTTTCGTGGAATTGTCTTTGTTTTGAAAATGAATTTTCAATAAATTCCAACATTGCTCAGGCTTAAGTCGATTCATTCCGTTCAGCGGAGATATTATACTGGGGCTAAATTACCGCATTCGATATCGATCGATTTTAATATATTTTAAATACGAACTTCGGTCGATATTGAGTGCCCTAATTTGCCTCCTGAATTTTGTGACAGCATAGAATTACATAAGTCTTGTCAGATTCAAAATAACCGGTGGTCCGAATTTAAAGCGATATTTGTGGTTGAGGTGTCAGATAATCAGACAACGAATTTCACAGAGAATTCGTTCTTTTCTTCTTTCAGAGGATTCTCCGCAAGCACTACTCCCTCTGTACTGTCACCGATAATCATTTTTTCTGGTTGTGAAAAGTTTTCATTTCAGAGGTCAACCTGTAGATACTATTCCGAGAAAAAGAAACCGCCAAAATTGTTTGTGGAATCATTAAATTTTATTCTAAAACGTTGTCTGACAAAAAGAGACAGTTTCCTTCCCACTGGCAACTCCTATCATCAAGCTAATCTGGTAACTCTGCTCTTTGTAGATCGTGTAGTGACGCCATAGAGGTCGCTTTGATAAGTGCAAAACAAATTTGTTTTTAAGATGGTCAGTGAGTGGCATTGAAATAGTGCCAAAGCGACCTCTAGCTTTGATAAGTGGAAAAAATATTGTTTTTAAGAGAGTGGCATTAAAATAGTGGCAATTTATTTTTATTTTTAAGAAATCAAGGTTATGAAGAGCCCGATTACAACTATTTTAAAGAGACCATTTACGGTCCACTAAAGTTCGACTATTTTGAAATAAAAATTTAGACATATGCCTTGCAAAACGAAGGAATAAATTAAAGTCCATTGGAAGTTGATTAAAAAAATTGCAGTCCCTCTAAATGTGGGTGCTGTTGGCTGAAGTAGTAGAACACGCGCTGAGTCATGAAATATTGTGTTGAATTCTTCTGATCAGCATTAGTTCATGGTTGTGTTAGTTGTTGCCAGCCTGTTTCAATGATAAAGGCATAGTCTGGTCACTGAACATAATTGGCAGCGACTGACACCATCATGTACTAAAAAAAAAGCAGAGTAACAGCACCCACCTTCGTCGGCCCTGTAGCAAAAATTAGCCGGCGAAGTAAAAGATTGAAATAGCTACAAAAAATATATAGGGGTCATTGCATATATAGGGGTCATCCCCTGAGCGCTGGTCCTACTCCTAAAAAAAAAAAAAAATGGCAGAGAGCGATAATTATACAACTAGGAAATTTTATGCCAACTCATATTTCATATTTTCCGTCGAGATTCTCGACTAAATTAAAGATAACAAAAATATCTTTTAATCTAATACAAGAGCGCACTAATGAAATATATTGCAGCAATTTATATTTCATTGCCTACTTGTTTATTTATTGATACATATTACCCTTCGTACCCTTAATTTTATAAAAAAAAAAAACCGAAGCATGATAATAAACATTTTCTTGTTTATTTTCCTGTGACAGTTATCAGAACGTTGTCTCCTTCTTGTTTTCCTCACTAAAAAGCACACAAGGTCGCTTGATAATTTTTTTTGTTTCTATTTTAGCAAATAATTTTTGCAAAGCATATTTGTCTAACTAAAAAAAAATGTATATATAAATTTTTTTTATCAAAATGCAGAGAAAATTAAAAAATGGAAAGCAAAAAAAAAAAATTGAAAACAGTGTATATATTTAACTAACGAACTGTCGACTGGAGTATATTATTTTGTGCCACCATGTTAAGAGTAAAAAGTCATAAATTACATTTTGTAGGCGTTGGCAGGTGTCGCCAGTGCTGTCTAAAATCGCGATAAATCTTCATGTTGAAATAAATTTCATACAAAATTGCTTCAGTGAATTTCTTCTTCTCTTCGTTTATTTAGATGTTTGTTGCAGTTGTTGGTCGTCGGAAGCTGTATGTACATACAAATGCTCGTATATATTTTGCAAGAAGTATGAGTAAATATATTTATTCCAAGTCTATATTTTGTTCTATATAAAATACTATGCGATGAGTTGAGTTGCAAATGTTTCATATCATTCAGACGTTCATACATTTCTTCTTCCTATTTCTACTTCAGTTAATACACTCAACTTGTTATATAATTCCGAGATGAAAGTGTGTGCGGGTGTGTGTGTGTGCTTTTGCACATACCTAGTTCAAGGGAAGGATGTGGACATTTGATATGAATAAGACAATCTAAAATGTAACAACAAACTACAACAGCCTTAGAAAAAAAAAATTAACAAATTTTAAAAGAAGTCAAAAATTTATAAAAAAAAAGTTTATTTGAATGTTTTCTAACAATATGTTACACAACAAAATACTCACACTTAGTTGTTGGGGAAGTACTCACATGGATCTGCGTTCTAACACAACAGAGACGTGGACAGTGTGTTAAGGGAATTGTAAAGGGTATTTTTTTATAGAGTGACACAAGTTTAAATCATAATAAAACAAGGAAATGTATATTTAATATCAAGGAAACGGTTTTTATTGGAAAGAAAATTTTATGAAATCAATGTTTAAATATGATTCCTGCCATGTGGCCGGCACGGCTAGCGCATAGAAGGCTCAATCTGGAACACCAATTTTCAACAACAAAAGAAAATCTTCCATAAAGTGGAAGGACAAATACCCCCGGTTGCTGAGAACGGCGACGAATTGATTGATTAGAATTCTCTTCAATGCTTTTCTGTACAGCAGCTACAGCTTCTTCAGAGCGCACTGTTCGGTGTCTCACGGGATGCACATTATCAGTAACAGTAAATGTGGTCCGAAAACGATCTATTGTTCTTCGAATTAGCCGCTCTGAAAGACGATTGTATACGCCATAAAATGGAAGGTGTGCGATGAGTTTGACAAATATAACAATTTTTATTTGAGTCGCGTTAATATTAAATCCACTATTCTTTTTATATATTGTATGAAGGAAGGAAAAAGGATTTTTTAGAGGGGACTTCCGAACTTTGACAGTTGATAATGGCCATCTCTTGAAGATGTCAAATAAGTTGTAGTTTATTCAGTCTGTTTTTAAATATAGCCACGGACGACTATGGCATCAAACAGCACGTGCAAACAATAAAATTGACGTATGAAAATGGGTGTCCTGTTAGGGGCAATATACGAGTACATTCCAATTTTACATCGAAAAATGGCCTTCAGCCCATGCGGAACATTTTTGTGATGAATGGATACATGAACAAACAAAATTTCGAATTTGGGATGATAACAATTCACATGTGATGCAGGAGTTTGAAATGCGTCCTGAAAAAAAACACTGTTTGCTGTGAATTTTGGTCTAGTGGCATCATCGGGCCACATTTCTTTAGGAAAGACTTAGGTCAAGGCATCACTGTCAACGGCGAGCATTAGAGGTCAATGATTACTAACTTCTTTCGGCCTGAATTGGCTGAACTGAACAACGACGACATGTACTTTCTACAGGACAACCACACAACACCTGCTGGTAATCTTGCATGGAGGTGAACTTAACTGGCCACCGAAACCCCTTTAAATTTTTTCTTATGTAGTTTTCTTAAGTCGCAGGTGTATGCGAATAAGGCACAAAACGCATCGGTCCTCAAAGCCGATATAAACCATGCTATCGGTCAAACTCAGTCTGATTTGTGAGCCAGAGCCATAGAAAATTGGATATTTCGGAAGCCGTGGCGGACATTTGATCGATATTATATTCCACATATAATGGCATCAATAGGTTTTTTAAAGGAATATAAAATTTGACACCCTTTCTTCTGTTAAAAAATTTTTTTTAAGTTGAACCAGCATTCAGGGCATTACCCCTTCACATACAGTTTATTGCTCTGGCACTTGAAAGTAGGGGATAGTATTAAGAAGACAGATGTAGAAAGATGAAAAGATATCCAATTTCTTTTTAGCTCTTTTAACCTTTTACTTCGCCGGCTAATATTTTGCTACAGCGCCAACGAAAGAGGGCGCTTTTATTCTGCCCTTTAGTATAAGATTAATCGCTACCAGCTCTATTCACTGGCCAGTGATGCCTACGTAGAGGGCGCTTTTATTCTGCCCTTTAGTATAAGATTAATCGCCACCAGTTCTATTCACTGGCCAGTGATGCCTACGTGGCTGAAACAGACCAACAGCGACTAATAGCCATCCAAAAATGCCGATCAGAAGAATTCGACACAATATTCATAAGTGAGCGCGTCGTCGAACTTGGAACTTTCGGCTTCATAGTCTAATGTAAACTATTGCAACCAACAGCAGATGCAAATTTAACGATAGGAAGCCCTTAATAAAAGACCCTATATATATTATCGTAGATCCAAAACCCTAATTAACAGCAATAAAATATTAATTGCTTTTTGTAAAGTTAAACACTTTGATAAATTTCATCCGTCAGCTAAAAACCGAAAATTCAAAACTTGCGAAAAGGACCCCAGATTTATTACCAACACCCACGGTGAATCCAAATCTCTCATCTGCACACTGAGGAAGATGCTTTAGAAATCCTGCACTAAACTGGCTGCGGAATAGATGAAATGGTGCCACGCTTCTGGCCTATACCTTCTTGTTCGACAAAGCCAACTTTAAATTCATACATAAAATGTTTGCCTCCTGTGTCTTACATAACAAGTTGTGGAACATAATGAAATTTTCTTGTCACAATAAAACAAATTCAAACCATGTTTCGCATTCATTTATTTATGCAATGCAATGCAAAAACAAAAAAAAACAATGCACTTTTTATGTTGATGTCCTGCTTTCTGTGCTCTACGAAGCTGATGGTAACACACTCATACCTCAACTTCCGACGGAAGGTCATACAAAAATGAATATATGTATTTTGTTTTGGGTAGTGTTGAACAAAAATCAAGAGTTGAAATGAAATGTAATTGTGAGACATGTACGAGTACCATAAATAATACAAATAATTTCAGGACAATTAACAGATAAACTGCAACTTAAAACAGGCATCTCTTTGAATAAAAAATTTCTGTGATATAAATTAAAAGCAATAAATCAAAAGTTACAAAAGATTTGTAAAAGTAAACAGTGGAGGTCGCTACATAAAGGCTTTAAGTTGTGATATTGAAAGATATGAGTGCCTTATATATGAAATTCTTTTATAAACATGTTAGCGCTCTCCTATGAATCTTTAATTTATTTAAAAACTGCACTCATATTTCCTAATTCTTTATACCTTGACCACGATTATGAATTTAGCCAGAATCGAAAGTCTGCCGTATCATTTTCTGCTAAATGCACCATATGGTTTCTAAATAAAACTTGGCTGCACTTTTAAACAAACAACAAAACAGAATAAAAATCCTTTGAAATGGTCACTTAACTTTAGAGTGTCAATATTTCGTGGCGCAGTATGAAATTTGAATACGAAATTCAGGCAGTTGTAATTTTTTTATTTTATATGAAAATTTGCATGTGTATTTATAAGAATGAATTTAAAGAAAAGAATTAAATGTTATTGTTTGTGTTTAAGTAGGTGTGGCCATGTCCATAAACCAGTCATAAAATGCAAATGCATTTGAAGTGTGAGTTTAAGTTTTGTTGCAACGCATTAAGAAAAAAAGAATATAAAAAATAACTATGTGAATGATTTTATACTTTTTATTTAGCATTAAGATAAAATAATTAAGTATATTGCACTAATTTACAAAAGAAAAGGAAATGTGAACTGAGAAGGGAAACCTCTCCTGGTTAAAATTAGGAAATGAGGGCAGAAACAACTTTTCTATAATACAACTCATAATATTTATTTGTTAGTGCTTGAGATAAGTTGGAAAAAAATCTCTAAAATGTACCTGAAATATATATTCCATTAGACAATTACATTTCGCTGCATCTAAGGGAAACATGCATTTAAAGAAACCGAGATAAATATGATGGCATAATAAATTGAATTAAGATTCATAGGCTAATTGTTCGAAATTTTAATTTAAATCTCAGAAAGACATGATAAATATTCCAAGGCACAAAGGAAAGTCAACATCAGTTTTATTCAACTTACACAACAGAGCAGAATAGCTGTTTTCGAAACCCGCAACACCTTCATCATCAGTGCTCATGTGTATTGTGTTTATCACCACTTATTAGGTGGCTTAGTTGAATGTGATAACAGTTCCTATTTACACAAATTTTATTGTGAAAAAGAATACGAGAACTGTATCAACCTGATGTTAACATGTTATTGTTTTAATACCCGTGTTACCGTTTGATTATTTGATGGCATAATATTCGACACAACGGCAAAGTTTGAAATATGTAGAAATAAATGTAACTACATTGAAACTAAAAGAATTTTCTTTGCTGAGTAATATGCCGCATTTATCCTGCCTTTTAAATATACATATGTATGTTCTTTTCTAAGAATAATGTGTTATTTTGAAATTTACTAGCATTTTTTTATGATGTTCCCCTTAAGGGTGCTATTGGCAGAATTGCATAACGCGGGGTTATAAAGCGGAAGATCCAGAGTCATGAATGTAGGGCGAATTCTTCTGATCAGCATTAGTGCATGGTTGTATTCGTTCTTATCGGCCTGTTATAATAACGAGGCCACTGAACATAAATGGAAAAAAGTTCACATGTACTTAAGTATAAAATTGAAACTAAAAAAGTTTGACTTAGGTATGATGGAACAAAAAATTTAGAAAAATGGGACATGAAGAAAAAAAATCAAACGGTAACACGGGTATTATAACAGTAACATGTTAACAGTTCTCGTATTCTTTTTGACAATAAAATTTGTGTAAATAGGAACTGTTATCACATTTAACTAAGCCACCTAATAAGTGGTGACAAACACAATACACATGAGCACTGATGATGAAAGGGTTGCGTCTTTCGAAAACAGCTGTTCTGCTCTGCTGTGTAAGTTGAATAACAAAAACTGATGTTGACTTTCCTTTGTGCCTTGGAATATTTATCATGTCTTTCTGAGATTTAAATTACAATTTCGAACAATTAGCCTATAGAATCTTAATTCAATTTAATATAGCAATATAAAATGTTCGTTAAAATTCTTACTACATATAAATGACAGCGATTGGCACTATCATGTACTAAAGAGCAGAGGAACAGCAGCCTTCTTCGTCA
The DNA here is from genome assembly GCA_951800035.1 of Linnaemya tessellans. Taxonomy (NCBI): domain Eukaryota; kingdom Metazoa; phylum Arthropoda; class Insecta; order Diptera; family Tachinidae; genus Linnaemya; species Linnaemya tessellans. The sequence goes on along the minus strand of OX637532.1, from coordinate 153,887,975 downwards.
GCCCTGTAGCAAAAAATTCTCTCTCTTCTCATCGTTTTTCATCTGTCCTCTCAACACTGTTCCTGCCCTTTCAGTTCGGGTGCACTACAATAAATATTTAGGATTTCCTGGAAAAAATGTACACCAGGAGGATGCAAGGCCAAGTAAAGAAATCATGTTACTCAATATTACTGCTTTGCTTGTTAAGTGGTCAAGTATGTCTCTATGCCTGCATTTCGTTGTTTCTTACACCAAATCATCAGTAGACTTTAACCTAATTCCAAAATAACAAAATCTCTCAGCTTATACAAAAATTCCCAAAAACTAATTGAGAATTATAAAAGCAAAACTTTTGACATTTTTAGTAAACACAACAGACAAATTTTATTTGAATAAGATGTTAACAGCTGTTAACGAAATATTGAAAAAAAATTATAAGAACTTAAATTTTATAAATAAAACGTGATTAATATTACAATATTTTATTTTTCTTTAATTAGCGCTTGGAAAACAATGAAGTATATAATAAGGCAAAATTAAAAACAAAATTTATGTAAAGCGTTTTATTATCGTCTATTCGACTTAACAGACAATAAGTCGAATAGACGATAGTTCAGCTATTATGCTAGGAACACAACTGCGACGAACGACGAATTTTTGGTCGCGAATATTCGTCGCCAAAAATAAAACACTTTGGTGTATATGAAAATGCACACAACCGTGGCGTTCGTCATACTTAGCGAAAGTTGAAATAGACTTTATTCTAATTGCTTCGTCAGCGAGCGACGAACAAATCAATATGAGGTGCCCAGGTTTCATATAGTCAAACTGGTTTTTTGTGGAAAAACATAATTCGCTACTGTATTGTTGCATCTACAAGGAACATTTTCAGTATATCCTAAAAATGCATTCACCAATTCACAAAAATTTATCATTCGGACGACTTTTTATTAATTTTGAACATTTTTTATAATATATTCTTTCTTCCTATTTCCTACTTTTTCATATGGTCACCCCATCAGCTGTTAAATGAAATAAATAATTTATTTATAGAAATAATTTTCAGAAAATAATTACAAAAAGGAAATTGTTCTTGAAAAAAAATGGACACCATCGGGGTAATTATTGAATGTCTAAAGAATGTGGCATCAGAGGATTACAAAGATTTTTAACAAAATTTACATTTCTTTTTTTTCATTATTTCAATTTATTCGTCGTTATTGTGTTTCATACGACGAATTTATAGAGCGAATTTTTACCAACGAATTCGTCGTACTGAACGAAATTCGTTCGAATGCCGTTCGACTAATAAGTGATGGAAATGAATTACTATTAATTCTTTAGTGCTCATTGCAGCAGAGAAAGTCCTGTTTTTATAAGATTTATATATAAAATATCCTGTGACCTCAGTCAAAATATCCTGTATAATAATGTGCACTTCATTCATCCTTTAGTTGAAGAAACCACGCCCAAATAAAAATATCGTAAAAAAGGATGCTACAGAATATTAATTCCTATGGGAAAATAAATCGAGAAGGCGAGCCTCTTTAGAATTCAGAGAGCAGCTGATCTATGGAACAAACCGAAATCCGCACTCCCATTTATATATTAAACTTCAAAAGAAAACTTTAGTCTAGAACTAGACCCTAGCTGTCTCTCTAACTTCTTCAGACTATTGCAGCTTAAACTGCTATTATATGTCTGGTGGTCTATTATTTCAAAGACGGAGTGATTGCTTATTTAAGCAGCTATTTTCTCTACATAAATTCAGTAACAAACATGTGGTTGGCCACCGAGTTGCATAGTCCTTTTTGAACTCCGTATAGCCAGCTATACATTATGAGTACTATTTGAGCTGAACCCGAGTTCCACATCATGCGTCCCAATCGTTGGAAGGTGGCACATTTCTGGCACTGACAAAATTCTTGCGTCTCCAAGTGTACAGAATGTTAATGCTAATGCCTGAACGATATAAAAACTGCATGTTTGCAGCTAATTGAATTTTACATTAGGCTGCGGCCGGTATCTTAGATAAGCCTGCGTAATTTTTCTTCAAGATACACATTCAAGACCGACCCAACACAATCCCATACCCAGTCGACTTGTTTGCTGCACCTAAAACGTATAAAATACTCCAGTTATTAAACCACCAACAAACTGGTGCATGCACATACACACACAGACACACATACAACATACTTGGCAAATACATGTACGAGTGTAATGTGTATCATTAATTACTGGAAGGGGTAATAAACTTATCACAATAAGAAATTAGCACACATCTTAAAAAAGTCATAAAAATGCATTTAAATTCACTCTTACTAACCACCAGCAATGCAATACAACAACAACAACAATAACAAGAACACAAACAGCAACAGAAACAGACTTTCCTCAAGGGTAAACTGAAAACAAGAACACTCTTGAAGGCTTAAGAAACAGAACAACTTCAGGAATTTCATAATTAAAAATGTAAAACTAAATATAATCGTACTATTCATTATATTGTTTAATTTGCTGATGCCAAATCGCCGCAACAATTAATTTCCTTTTCATTTCGAATTTTTAAATGGCCATAAATGCTTAGAACTGTATTTATGCCACTAAACAAAATTATTTAATTGTCAGTTAACAGAGTTGAATTGTTTTTAGTTGCAGTTGAAACTTTTAAAGATCGTTTTTGCTTGGCTGGCCACAGTTGATTGTTGCTACGTGAATGAATGGTTGGTTGCTGTGGTGTGGTGTCGTGTAGTGGCGATGTCTTGCACCCAGGCCTAGGAAGTTTTTAATTTTGCATTTTTGTTTTGTTTCCTCCAGCCAGAGTTATTATGATATAACGTTTAAAGCTGCCAATCTGCCCGGTTGTTAACGTTGTACTCACATCCATATAAAATGGTTTACTTTGGCAACATATTACTTTGTGTTCACTGGCGATTTTAACCGGAAGCCTAATTACAATTACCTTAAGGCTATGCCCACTTTTCAGTTTTTGAGTTCTTTCGTTAACTTTATTTTTTTATATTTTATTGTATTCTTACTTGAGTTGCCATTTTATAGCAATTTATTTTTTAATCGCTGCTGTTTAAATTTATACAACTTGTGTACTCGTATGCCATTTGATTCCATGTAATTTGCCGTTTCTTTTTTTGTTCTCTTTCATATAATCGTTTCTGTGTTTTTGTCTTATTTCACTCACTGGCCAATTGCTTTTCAAGTTCTTGTCTTGTAAAATATATTTTGATAGCTACTGTTTGGCGGGTTATAATTCTTTCAAAGATGGGAGGGACTTTCCATAAGACTGTGCTGTATTATAAATTATAAAATCATTTTCGTGTTCAATGCTGATGTTTGTACATACAAAACTATATATATTATTTTCTATGCTTAATGATAAATTTGAATTAAAATGCATTCACGGAATTCATTTTGAAAAAAATATATAATTTTAATCGCTGCTGTGAAATTAAATTGTTTGTCAGTTTTTTTTTTCGAGCCATTAAAGAAAATTGTTGTGATGTTTTAATTGAATCGTTTACAGTCAAGTTTCAGAAGACGTCGCAGAATTGTTGGAAAATTTTTCTAGTAATATTTTTTTAAGATGGAACAGTAAGAAATCTAGAAATAGCAGCCCTGGCGGCACGGATCAACAACCATTTTTTATTAAGAGCAAAGTTTTGCTCTTATACATTTAACTTTTTTTGTTAATCTTGGACCAGCACTCAGGGGATGACCCCCTGCATATGCAGTGCATTGCGCCGCAACTAGAAAGGAGGGGATAGCATTGAGGGGACAGATGAAGAAAGATGAGAAGTTAGAGCATTTTTTGTAGCTATTTCAATCGCTTTACTTCGGCAGTTTATTTTTTGCTACCGGACCGACGAAGGAGGGTGCTGTTACTCTGCTTTTAGTACATGATAGTGTCAATCATTGCCAATTATGTTCAGTGACCAGTACTATGCCTTCATCATTGAAACAGGACGACAACAACTAACACAATGATGCACTAATGCTTATCAGAAAAATGCACCACAATGTTTCATGACTCAGTGCGGGCTTGAACTCAGGACCCTCCGCTTCATAGTCTTGTGTTCTACTTCTTCAGCCAGCAGCACTCATGACAAACAAAAATACAAATGAGTACTGATGATAAAAGTGTAGAAGCTTTCGAAAACAGCTGTTCTGCTCTACTGTGTAAGTTGCATAATTAGAAAACTGATGTTGACTTTTCGTTTGCCTTGGTCATTCGTAGAATGCTGTCGGTGGAACTAGTTAACACGTAGACTACGAAGACGTAGACTCCGGGTTCTATTCCGTAATCTAGTGAATCAAGTCTGCATTAGCGTCTGGTGTCATTTCAGTGACTAATAAGAATACGATCTAGAAGGCGATATCGCTCATCGTTTGCTTTATAGTTAAAGAAAGACACTAACTACTTTAGCCAGAAGCATCCTTTTAAAGGTTTTGACTATGGCTAGTCTTTTGGCGGACTTTCTGGTCTTTCTGCACTCTTCATCATATCTGACAAAGTACTGAAAGCAAAAAGGGCAAATTTAATTACATTTTTATAAAAATATTAGCTAAATTTTTTTTACACTAGAAAATTTGTTAATAATTTTCTTACATATTTTTACAAACACACATAATCAGGGCAAATTTTTCTTAAATATATTTTTTTGTTCAAGAATAATTACATTAGCATTCATTGTTATTCCCTGACAATTGGCATTTCAACTCAGATTAGTTACAAGACATTAAACTGATCGTTTGCAGATCCAATGTAATTAAAGCAGTAAAAGTAAGAACATGTCATTGGCAGTATACGTATAAAATACCCAGCAAACATAACTGTCTGAATTACTGTGACGGGTGTAAATCTTTCAGTCGATCATTTCATGCAATCATAGGAAGCAGTGCACTTAAACTCCTTTTGGTCCTAGATGATTTCAAAATAACTATCACATGCGAATGTAGAGGCATAATGCATTTTTTCGTAGATTATCTTTATTTCACCACACGAACATTAATTGCCATATTCCAAATTTATATACTCTATTTTATGAACGGAAGTCTTAAAGATTATAAACATTTATAATTAATTTTTTTTTGCTTTAGGAGCGGTGCAAAATGCTTAATAAGAATTAAGAAAATATATTTTCAAAGAAAATCATAAGTTTTCTTTGGTTGAATTGGTATAAATCTCTTTTATGCCACGCCAAATTAGGCCTGCCCAATACACCGGCTTGTTATCTTATATGGTGTTCAGACATACGCCTTAATCGAGTTTATCGCAATTAACAGCATTATTGAGCTCAATTACCCATACACAATTTTAATTAGCTAATTAACGCTTAATTTTCTATAAAACTGAGCAAAGCTTAAAATGCAGCACTGTAAAAGTTTGTTTAGTGAGCACCATAATGCCTACTGAACAAACTTTATGAAATTTGACAACTCATATGTAAACAAACTCACAGAAAAAAATGGCGAGTCAAGTTGAGGGTGTTTTTAAAATAAAATTTTTTAATTAACAATTAAAACAAATGAAAAATAAAAAATTTATTACGTACAACAAAAGCAAACTCTTTTTAAAAGCCAAATTTTGTTCCATTTTCGCAAAATTTGAAGCACAAATTTTCACAAGCAAAATGTAAACAACACCTTTTGTCAGCTGCTGTCAAACGCTAATAAAGTTAGATATATTGAGTATGTGTGGACACTTTTCAATTAACTTATTATTGACTCAATTAAACATGGATGTCTGAACACCATGTTAAGAAAGAAATCAGAAGTCGAAAAGGTTTAGTTAGTTTGTCCACAACACACAGGCATTCACGTAGGATCCCAAGAACTCTTTTTTATCAATTCGCTATTCTCCCACGGCGCAGTCTATGAATGATCGTGTCTAACAGCTAGGATCCGGTGTGAAGCCGTCGCATCAGGTTTCATAGACTGATCCCTAAAATATCTTTTCACACATGGTGAAGTTTCACAGTACACAGAACTGGGAACTCGAAATGAAAGTAAAAAATTGTGTTTGTCCTTCTTTGTGGATGCTGTTGGCTGAAGTAGTAGAACACGACACTATGAAGCGGAGGGTCTCGATCTCACGACCCTCCGCGCTGAGTCATGAAATATTGTACGTAAGAGCATTAGTACGTGGTTGTGTTAGTTGTTGCCAGCCTGTTTCAATGATGAAGGCATAGTCACTAGTCACTGAACATAATTGGTAGCGACTCACACTATCAAGTACTAAAAAGCAGAGTAACAGCAACCACCTTCGTCGGCCCTGTAGCAAAATTTAGCCGGCGAAGTAAAAGGTTGAAATAGCTACTAAAACAACTGTCTATCTTCTCGTCTTTCCTAATCTGTCCCCTCAATACTATCCCCTCGTTTTCAGTTCCGGCGCAATGCATTGCATATATAGGGGTCATCCCCTGAGTACTGGTCCTACTCCTAAAAAAAAAAAAAAAAAAAAAAAAAAATAATTATAAGACTCACATGTCTGTCTATAGTCCAGTATCCTGTCTTGACTTCAACTAACCTTGAGATGTCCCTTCGATTTCTATGTGTTAATTTCGTTGAACGAATTTTATAGTAAACAAGGGGGTATTCTCTTAACAACCTCATGCATGTTAACGTTGCTCCATCTATCTTCCAAGTAGCTAAAATGTGCCATCTGAAAACTAGCAGCTCTAGCAGCTAAGCCAGCCACCCATTCGTTAAGTAGGACGTTGTTCTGTTCTGACCCATACAGCACAACATGGCACTGTCTAACTGAGAAAATATTCCAATTTTTCATTTTTTTTTAACGTTAATATGCCATTAATTTAAAATTTTGTGGTAGGAAAAAATTAACATTTGGATCCAATTCAAAACATTTCTGGTCACTGAACATAACTGGCAGCGACTGACACAATCATGTATTAAACAGCAAAGGAGCAGTACCCTTCTTCGTCGCACCAGTAGCAAAAAATTAGCCGGCGAAGTTAAAAGGTTCAAATTGCTAAAAAAAATTCCCTATCTTCCCATCTTTCTTCATGTGTCCCCTTAAAAACTATCCCCTCTTTTCTAGTTCCGGCACAATGCACTGCATATGTAGAGGTCATTCCCTGAGTGCTGGTCCGAGTTAAAAAAAATGTTATGCTTTAGTAAAAGTTTATTGTCAAATCGTCTTCAAACCTCAATCTCAATAATCTGCATGTGCTTGACAATGGCTGGATGACTATAAACCTTAATGTCAGTCGTTATAGCCACGGCCCAGTCCCAAAGCAACGGCATTAGCATTTTAGTGTAGACTCAAACTCACAAAATAAATAACTAAGTGACAAGATTGACTCTAGTGTTTCTGATATGGATGCCAGTCGTTGACCCACCGATTTCATAAAAATTTTTGTGATCACAGCAACGAAGTAGTTAATGCAGACAGTATGAAACTGGAGATCCTGAATTCGATACCACAATCAGTTATGAATATGGGATCGAATTTTCCTGATCTGCACTAGTTGCCCTAATTTTTGTCGGCCTATTTCAATGAATGAAAGAGGCTTGAACGTTACAGACAGTGATTGACATTATGGAGCACTAAAGAGCGCTTTGCAGCACCCTCCTTTGTTGGCACTGTAGCAAATATTAGACGGCGAAGTAAAAATATAAATGGCTTCAACAAATTTCCTTTTCTCACAACTTTACCTTCTCCTTCATACATCCGGCATAAAGCATTGCTTGACTACCCATTCCCAGGGAAAAAAATTGTTTAATTCAATAGGTTTTTGTCTTAAACGGCCGAATGAACGAGTCCGACCCAAGACTACTTATCACCTACAGCCGATTTACCGATTTCGGTTGATCTTTATTTACATGTAGATTCTTTTAGATCAGACATAGGCACAAACACATCAACATTTTGAGTTTGTGTGTGTCTCTCAATATTTTGTAAACAACCAAGCATTCTCCCCACCCTTAAATAATTTTTTTCAACAAGCGCTCAAACAACCGTCTTGGTTGGAAGCTTGTGATAGACTGAATTGTGAATCACAATTTTTTTGATTTGTGAGTAACTACAAATACGTGTGACTCTCAAGAGCGATTTTATATACATGTGAAGTGTGCTCACCCACATTGCCTATATCTGTTTTAGATTTTCCATTAAACAATCAAACGTTTACCATTGTGTTTGTTGGGTAACCTTAAACTAAACCCACACACTGTAATACATACATCCCTATACACCTTTGCAGATTTAAAACGTTACTCGCTTGGCATTTGCCAATGTCCGAGCAATTATAACAGAAATAGTTAAAGACACTTACTTGCAATTTGGTATGCAGCTACCAGCCGTAGCTAGCTGGTTGTAGCTAAAATCTGTTTGGGCGCATGATGTTTGCAGTAACAGCAGAAGCAGCAAATATTAAACCAAGTTATCTCATTAAGAACGCCTTTCAAAACCACAAAAAAAAAACGAAATAAAAGCAAAATTCCAACCTCAGCAGTGGACTTCTGTTTCCTTAATACTGAGACCAAAATAAAAAAGATAAAAGAAAAAAGAATTAAATAAAAGTTATTCACGCTTTGTTTAACTACAAAATTCTACAAAGATTTAAATGCCTATTCTTAAGAGTACTTAATAAAAGTATCCAGCCATTTACCCACTTGTTTACAATAGCTGCAGCCATTTCGCTTGGGCATGGATTTTAATCTTTATCTTTCTTTATATACGACTACAACATATTCTTCGTTTGTACACCTTCTTTTGCGTCTCCGGAAATCATGTGTTTTGCATGTATGATCAGCATTGTTCTCCACAATGCAGCACTGCTCGCTCATCTAACTATAGTTCATTTCACTTTATATGGTAATGGCTTGACTTAATAACGTAACGTTACGTTGATCAGTGTAATTCGACACATTGCCAAAATAGTAGGAAGAAGTATTAAAGTTAAGCTTTGCTTTCTTTAATAGTAGAGCTGCCTTTGCTTAGGGTTGCGTTGAACGTCTGGCTTAAGGAAATCATGGTTTTCATCATTTTGGTTCTCCCTCTATGCCTGGTCATTTGGTGTTACAGCAAATATGTATTTGTATACTAGTCGCATATATAGTTTTTTTTGGAATACACGGAAAGAAAACATTTAGCGCATCGTTGCATTTGCAATATCTGCACAATGGGGATTGTCTACTAAATGCAAGTTGTTCCTTTTTGGATAAAAACCTAATATTAAACATGTTTTTTTAATCAAAAAGAAAAGAGATTGTGCTTCTAAGTGAGTGCTCTTTGATGTTCAACTCACTGGATTGAACTAGTTCCCTAATATAATTCAGTAGGTCAGTTTCTTGGGTTGCTCCTTGGAACCTTCTCCTAAAAATTTCAACCAATTTTCTTTTAATAAAACTATGAGAAATTAACTCTACATCACATGCTCACGAAGAGGCAGTTAAATCTGACTAGAATTCATTTAGGCGGAGTTTTCGAGATCTCAGTTAAACCAGGTTTAGTTAATCTGAATCTGCCGTCATTACCAAATTTCTATACAACATTTTGAAGGACCAGCCTAGTTTTGCTTAAACTGTCGCTTCTTAATTAAATAATTAAAAAATTACATTTCACCGCAATAGTTAGAGTTTCAGACTACGTTAAACTAAGGTTAAAGTCCCTAAACCACGGCCTTAACATTTTAGTGTAGACACAAACCTATAACAACCAAATAATTGACGAGATTGACTAGTGCTTCTGATATGGATACTACTTGTTGACCTATTGATTTTATAAACAATTTTGTGCCATAAAAGCGAAGTAGTTAACGCACAGAGTTCAAAACGGAAAATCCTGGGTTCGATACCGCACTCAGTTTTGACGGAACAACTTAGTTTTGCTTAAAATGTTGGATTTTAATTAAATTATTAAAAAAAATCGCATTTCGGTGGAATAATCAGATATTCGGATTACGTTAAACTAAGTTTAAAGTTAATCCACGTCCCAACCACGGTCTTAGCATTTTAGTGTAGACTCAAACCCACAAGAAAATGAATAACTGACGGTATTGACTCTAGTGCTTCTGCTATGGATGCAACTCGTTGACCCATTGATTTTATACAAAATTTTGTGATCATACCGACGAAGTAGTTAATGTACAGGGTGCAAAACCGAAGATCCTGGGTTCTATACCGCACTCAGTTTTGAATATGGGATCGAACTATCAGATTAGTTTTGCTTAAAATGTTGGTCCTTAAATTAAATTGTTAAAAAAACGTATTTCGGAAGAGTAATCAGAGCGTCAGTCTACGTTAAACTAAGTTTAAAGTTAATCCACGTCCCAAAACCACGACTTTAGCATTTCAGTGTAGACTTAAACCCACAAAAAAAATAAATACATGACAAAATTTACTCTAGTGTTTCTGATATGGATGACAGTCGTGGACCCACTGATTTGAGACAAAATTTTGTGATCATAGCCAACGAAGTAGTTAACGCACAGAGTGCGAAACCGAAGATCTTGGGCTCGATACAGCACTCAGTTATGAATGTAGGATCGAATTTTCGTGATCTGCATTAGCTGCATTAATTTTTGTCGTCCTATTTCAATATATGAAATAGGCCGGAACGTTACGGGCACCCATTCACACTATGAAGCTCTAAAGTCAGCATTGGAACACCCTCCTTTATCAGCATTGTAGCAAATATTAGGCGCCAAAATAAAAACTTAAATGGCTGCAACAAATTTCCTTTTTTCACATCTTTTCCTCACAACCCTACCTTCTCCTTTTCGTACATCCGGCATCAAGCATTGCTTGGCTACCCATTCCTAGAGAAAAAAATAGTTCAATTGTATGTTTTTGCCTTAAATGAGCGAATGAACGAGTCCGACCCAAGTCTACTTATCACCTACAGCCGATTTACCGATTTCAGTTGATCTTTATTTACGGTGTAGAGGTTTTTGGAGTTTCTTTCACATTTCGCACACTCGTACTACTCCTTTACTCAAACATAATTTTTCTTGTTTTTTTTATAACCCTCAAGTGGTTGGTGGTGGTAAGACTAGCAAATTGCTTAAACCGTAATGATTTTCGTGTTGTTGTACAATCAAAGATTACTTTGCTGTTGCTTTCTTATTGTTGCCGTTTGCTGTCTGTTGATGCTGCTGCTATTTTGTGATCAACATACTTTGGCTGTAGATGTTGGTGTTGTTCAAAGTTGTTTGGCTAAACTTTACTCTGTGTACCCGCAATTTGCACGCCTTTGACCATAAGGCCAAATAAAATTAACGAAAATTGTGCATAAAGTCCTAAAAAGCTAATTGTTAGTTTGCACTTGTGTTCATGTAGATCATGCCCAAATTGGGTATGTCGAAAATGTTTCAATAGCTCTGCTGCTGCTGCTGTTGCAGTTCTCTTTGTTGTTGCTGTTCTGGATTTTGTTTTCTTGATCGTTGTTTTAGTTTGAATAGTTATTATGGCCGATTATAGGAAAGAAATAAAAAAAAATATATGAACAACAAGTTAAGTGTTTTAATGAAATTGTGCTGAAAATAATTTTTAAGTCTGTTTTCGTGAAAATGGTGCGTGAAATGGATGAAATAAAATAATAATTGAATAAATTTTAAAAGTCAACACGAGGATATAGCGACCCCAGAAAGTACAATTATTGTCATGCACTGAAGATTTTATGGATGGATGTTTCGAGAATTATTCTGTGCTCGATTCACTGAGTACAATATTTTACCAAAATTACTCTACTTCATAACACGTCAGTAAATTTCCTGAAGCTGGTGAGTCATTCCAACGCAACGTAATTTTCATTAATGCTTCTTCTTGCCATGCAAATTTTTCTTTTTAGCTGGCATTTTATTTCATAAATAATTGTTTACACATTTTTAATTCAATTAAGATTTTTATATCTAAAAATTTGTAATATTAAATTCAGAAAGTCATGATCAATATTCTCGGGAACAAAAGATAATCATCAATTTAATTTTCAACTTACATAGGATTTCATCATCAGTACTCATGTTTCTACTTGTTCATCAAAACAAATCAGGTAACTTAGTTGAATGTGACCAACCAACCTAGTTGAATGTGAAGGGAGTTTTTTCATGAAGTTTTTTTATACGAATCACTCTGTTGTATGACAGCTGTTTTGACAGTTTAAAGTGACGTCTCTACTCAGTATTGTTTGGCAAATCATCATGAACAGGTTAACTCCAGAACAACGCTTCCAAATCGTGGAAATTTATTTTCACAAACAGTGTTCAATTAAAAATGTTTATCCGCTTTTTTACCGCAAAATTCTCTTCATTGATGAGGCGCATTTTTGGTTGAATGGATATGTCAACAAGCAATATTGCCATATTTGGAGCAAAGATAATCCACACGCCGTTCAAGAATTACCAATGCATCCCGATAAATGTACTGTTTGGTGCGGTCTATGGGCTGGTGGAATCATCGGTCCTTATTTATTTAAAAATGAGGAAGGACGACGCGTTACCGTGAATGGAAATCGATACAGAATCATGATCAATAATTTTTTGGTGCCAAAACTTCAAGATATGGATGTAAACGAAATGTGGTTTCAACAGGATGGTGCCACTTGTCATACTGCGGGCGAAACAATGGACTTATTGAAAGAACATTTCAACGTCAACATTATTTCGAGAAATGGACCGGTGAATTAGCATCCGCGTTCGTGTGATTTGGCGTCACTCGATTATTTTTTGTGGGGATACCTGAAATCATTGGTTTACGTGGATAAACCAGCAACGATTGGCGCTTTGGAAACCAGTATTCAACGTGTCATTGCTGAAATTCGCCCTCAAATGCTTGAAAAGGTGGTCGAAAATTGGACCTCCAGAATGACCTTTGTGCAAAATAGTCGTGGTGGCCATATGCCCGAAATTATATTTAAATGTTAAATGACAAGAAATTATCTACCAAATAAAAAATTTTTTTTGGCCATTTCATAATTTGGCATGTGTTTTATTTAAATTTCAAATCAGCAAGCTCTTATAAAAACACCTTTTACTAACAGATTTTATTTAAACAAATTTTATGAGAAAATAACATACGAGAACTGTACCATTAATGAGCTGATATTAACACCCTCCCATTAAATCCCTGTGTTGCCGCATTGATTATTTGATTGTGAAGTATAGAACAGGTCAAGTTCGTAATTGGGCTGAATAGGTCCAGAGGGAAAAAAGTTCGTCCAAGAAGAACTAAACCAAACCTTACAAATCAACACAGAGTTACAAAAATTTTTTTTTTATTTTTTGAGGAAAAACTCGACAAAATTCTGCAGGATTTTTACAGAAAAGTTTGGAAAGCTTTGACTTGATTTACTTTAGGGGAATGAGTGCAATAGGATACATTTTGATAAATTAAATTTAAATGGTGATTATTAAAAATTCTTCTATTGTTTATTAGTGAATGTTTTTTTTTTAAATTATATGGGTTCCAGCACATATTTGAAAGACATATTTCAATCATTTAAATCAAACATTTTTGCCAATTTTATTTTCTAGAAATACTTCCTTTTCTCTGAAAGTTTTTTATGTATCAAATAAGGCTATTAAAGAAGCAAAGTATTTAATGAAGTAAATAAAATAATCTACTATGTTCAAGTACATATCTTATAATTGTGCATACACTTGAGAATAAAATTGAGCCACTGCAACTGCCTTCAATTCCCAGTGTCGAAGAGCACTCGCAGGTATATTATGAACTCTAAGCTATTACATCAAAATTCGATCATCTGTTTCTCTCCCCATATACAGATCTTTGTCTTAACTCCTTAAAGAAATCGAAAATTTTTCTATATTTTATATCATAAATACAATCATAATGGATTCTTTTTTGTTTTTGTGTAAAAATCACAAACACAACTCAAAACAATCGAACTAAACAAGCAAATCACAAACTATAACATTTAACAATTTCTCTAGTGATCACGTTCACGATTTGCTTTTTAGTACAACAAAAATATTGTATTATAAGAAATTGAAAACTTTTTGCTGCAAATATTGTTTCAGCGGTTGTTGTTTTATATATATTTCAAATATCACCAACAACAATAACTGTAACAACAAAAACCACAACTACAGCTACAATAATAACATTAGCAATGCGAATCCTTTGAAAAACTGCCGATCAAGTTTTTATCTATCGAATGAAGTGAAGGCAACAAAAAAAAAAAAGTAATTTGAAAAAAAGAAAAATATAATGCAGCACAACTAAACTCGGCATAATCGTCGTCATCAGCAACCAACTCAAAAGTATTAACGGCACCAATATGATTGTCATTATTCGTCCACTTGGTATGACGATCATCACCAAGATGCTGACAATGCTGATAATAAAGATAATCATCATCATCATGGTCATCATGATCATCGTCAACTTTGTCGTCATCATCAATGTCAACAAATAGCACCACTAAGCGAGCGATGGATATCGGCAACAATTTGATATCAAAAGATCATGTATATAATATATGCCGCTTAGATATCGATGGTCTGTCGGACTGCAACAGAGATTTACAAAGGGAGCACACAGGCTCACCGAGTAGAGGGAGCTAAACAATGACGAAAAACAAAAAAATATGTGAAAAAACAAACAGCAAACAATAAAATGGCAAAAACAAAAACAATCGTTACAAGTGCATCAATGGCATTTTTCCCCCCGTTTGTGTTCAAAGGCAGCACTCGTCGTTTAGCTGGCTGGCAAACATTGATAAATTCTAATTGTTAAATTTAATTGTCATATCCGTTGCAGAAATATCTCTGCTATATGGTTATGACTTTAAACAACAACAATAATAAACTTCAAACCGAAAACGCTTTCAAAGCACAGCATTTAGAAACTTGGCCATATTTTGAATGCCTTCAAAATGAATGCATGCATGCGGGTACTTTTTGTTTGGGTATGTTTAGTGCGTTCTAGCGTACGTTATCATTTTTGGGGCTCGATTTTGATCCTTCATTACCTCTCTCTCTCTTTCTCTCTTTCTCATACTCTCTTATTCTATTGCTCTTTTTCTGTGGCTCCATGTCCAGCGTTGTCAACTTTGAAATTTTGAAAAGCACTAAAGCCGGATAAAAAACGCGTAATTTTTGACAAAAAGCACTAAATATAAATATTTTTTTATTTTAATTGCCTTTTATTTAAAATATGATTTAATTTAATTTTTTTTATTTTACACATTTGTTACACAAAAATGTATAAAATAAGAAATCATTTATTTTATATTATAAAGGGTGTTTTTATAAGAGCAGGCTGATTTGAAATTTAAATAAAACACATGCCAAATTATGAAATGGGCAAAAAAAATTTTTTTATTTGGTAGATAATTTTTTGTCATTTAACATTTAAATATAATTTCGGGCATATGGCCACCACGACTATTTTGCACAAGAGGTCATTCTGGAGGTCCAATTTTAGACCACCTTTTCAAGCATTTGAGGGCGTATTTCAGTAATGACACGTTGAATACTGGTTTCCAAAGCGTCAATCGTTGCTGGTTTATCCACGTAAACCAATGATTTCAGGTATCCCCACAAAAAATAATCGAGTGGCTTCAAATCACACGAACGCGGAGGCCAATTCACCGGTCCATTTCCCGAAATAATGTTGTCGTTGAAATGTTCTTTCAATAAGTCCATTGTTTCGCCCGCAGTATGACAAGTGGCACCATCCAGTTGAAACCACATTTCGTTTACATCCATATCTTGAAGTTTTGGCACCAAAAATTCATTGATCATGATTCTGTATCGATTTCCATTCGCGTCGTCCTTCCTCATTTTTACAGAAATAAGGACCGATGATTCCACCAGCCCATAGACCGCACCAAACAGTACATTTATCGGGATGCATTGGTAATTCTTGAACGGCGTGTGGATTATCTTTGCTCCAAATACGGCAATTTTGCTTGTTGACATATCCATTCAACCAAAAATGCGCCTCACCACTGAAGAGAATTTTGCGGTAAAAAAGCGCATAAACATTCCTAATTGAACACTGTTTGTGAAAATAAATTTCCACGATTTGGAAGCGTTGTTCTGGAGTTAACCTGTTCATGATGATTTGTCAAACAATACTGAGTAGAGACGTCACTTTAAACTGTCAAAACAGCTGTCAGACAACAGAATGATTCGTATAAAAAAAAACTTCATAAAAAACACCCTTTATATATAGATATACAGTCGAACTTCTCTAATTTGAACTTCTATTACTTGAATTTTCCGTAAGTTGAAGCAAATTCCGTGGCAACAGCATCTAGGAGAGAAATTCCACTAGACTTTACTTCTATAACTTGAACTTCTATAACATGAATTCCTCCATAAGTTGAAGAAAAATAGGAGCACAAAGCTTCCGTAATTTGAATTTTTTTTAGAAAATTTCTCTCTTTTGCTTACAAAAGTTACAAATTAGTCGCTAATTATGAATAAAGATTGTCTTTACTTTAATTTGATTTATAAATCGCTAATCGATGCTTGAAAGTTCATTATAGAACTAGAATTTTAAAAGAAGCTGTAGTTCGTATTGAAAAAAATTGTAAACACGATATTAATGTGCTAGAATGCATTCACCATTTATCAAGATATCGATGTTACTAGCCAGACAATATCGAACTGCTTTACAAAGTGTGGATTTGGTCAACATTCAATGTGGGACGAAGAGGATGACATTCCTTTTTTAGCATTATTAAATGATTTTGATTACAACGCATAAATGATAATAATGAAGTTTTAAATGATAATAATGAAGTTTGGCTAAACTTAAATGGCATAGAATCCAAAAGTTGTACTGTTCAAGAGTTTCTGGACATTGACAGTGAGTTGATAACTTCTGAGTTTCCTTCTGATGAAGATATTATTGAAGAATGTACCGCCGAATCTGAAACGCAGTCTCGAGAAATAATAGATAGCGATGAGGACGACGTTGAGGAAACAATTAAGCAACTATCCAAACAATTTCAAATTCATTCTTAAACACAAATGAAAAAGCATGAGATGACCACTATAAAGCACTGCACAAATTAGAATCACTTTTTGCTCAAAGTAAAAGTGAAAAAAATCAGTAAAAAATTACTCAATATTTTAGTATATAGTATCTTAATCCATTAAAAATTGCTGCTGTTAAAACTAAAAATGAATTGCTGTTAAAAATAATTGTTTTTTCTTACTATTTGGAACGTTTTTAAAACTGATTCTCAAAGTTGAAGTCTCCGTAAGTTGAAGTTTTTTTTCGGGATAATGGTGATTCAATTTATAGAAGTTCGACTGTATTGCTGTTAATAGCACTGAGTTGACAACGCTGTCCATGTCCTTTTATTCAGAATAGAAATTAAGGCACCCGGGTTGGTGTGTACTCGTAGTTTTTTTTTGACAAATTGATATCAAAATAAAGTAGAGATATGGGAATTAATAATTTTATATGATGTCGGGCAAATATCCACCTCTAGTACTTGGGCAGACATCCGTTCTTTTCACAAAATGTTTAACCACATTTTGCAACAAAGATGCGCTTATCTCGTCAATGCAGCATCGAATTTCATCTTTCAGAAAGTCAGTTTTTTGTGGTTTGTTCACGAAATCCCGATCTTTCAAATAGCCTCAGAGGAAATAAGGCAGCGACGTTAAATATCGCAAGAACGAGGCGACCAATTGACGTGGTCAAATCGAAAGATTACGCGCCTGGGGAATTTCTCATGTAATAACAGAATTGTTTGGCCGGCTGTGTGGCTTCTGGTGTCGTCTTGGTGAAAGATCACTGATGTTATCATAAGCCAATTGTGGCTAAAAAGAAAAATCGGTTATGATTGTTTGGTACCGCAGGGAACTCGCGGTGACGGCGTTTCCTTGCCCTTTTTTTAAAAAATTCGGCCCGATGATGCCACCTGACTGCAAACCGTACCATATGGTCACTTTCTTTGGATGCAATAATTTTTCGAGGACTGTTTGTGGCTTTTTTTTTTTTAAGAGTAGGACCAGCACTCAGGGGATGACCCCTACATATGCAATGCATTGCGCCGGAACTGAAAACGAGGGGTTAGTATTGAAGGGACAGATTAGGAAAGATGAGAAGATCCGAGTTTTTTTTTTGTAGCTATTTCAACCTTTTACTTCGCCGGCTAATTTTTGCTACAGGGCCGTCGAAGGTGGGTGCTGTTGCTCTGCTTTTAGTACATGATAGTGTCAGTAGCTGCCAATTATGTTCAGTGACCAGGGCTATGCCTTCATCATTGAAACAGAACGCCAACAACTAACACAATGATGCACTAATACTGATCAGAAGAATTCAAGTCAATATTTCATGACTCAGCGGGGGCTCGAACTCAGGACCTTCCGCTTCATAGTCTCGTGTTCTACTACTTCAGCCAACAGCACCCACAGACTTTTGTGAGCCTCATATGGGATAATTTTATATGTTTACACTACCGAATAATTGAAAATGGGCCTCATTATTAAAGATAATTTTGCTGAAAAATGCGTTGTTTTCATTCAGTTTTTCAAACAGTAAATTTTCGTAACTAAAATATTTTCGTTCAGGAGTGAAGCGTTCCATGGTTAAAATTTCTCCACTTTTCTCTAAATAAATGTCAAAAAATGACAGCTCAATTCTTGACACTTCATCATTTGACAGTCAATTTACTTCCTAACCTCAAATTTGCCCACACTGTGAGGGTGTTTTTTATAGAGTGACACAAGTTTAAATCACAATAAAACAAAGAAATATATTTTTAATATCAATGAACCGGACTTTTTTTATCTTGGACCAGCACTCAGGGGATGACCCCTATATATGCAATGCATTGCGCCGGAACTGAAAACGATGGTATAGTATTGAGGGGACAGATTAGGAAAGATGAGAAAATAGACAGTTTTGTTTTGTAGCTTTTTCAACTTTTTACTTCGCCGGCTAATTTTTGCTACAGGGCCGACGAAGGTGGATGCTGTTACTCTGCTTTTAGTACATGATAGTGTCAGTCGCTGCCACTTATGTTCAGTGATCAGTGAGTATGCCTTCATCATTGAAACAGGCTGGGAACAACTAACACAACCATGCACTAATGCTGTTTAGAAGAATTCAACACAATATTTCATGACTCAGCGCGGGCTCGAACTCACGACCCTCCGCTTCATAGTCTCGTGTTCTACTACTTCAGCCAACAGCACCCACAACAAAAGAACATTTTGTGAAATCAATGTTTTAATATGATTTCTGCCATGTGGCCGCCACGGCTGGCGCATAGAAGGCGCAATCTGGAACACTAATTTTCAACAACTAAAAAAATCTTCCCTAAAGTGGAAGGACACAATCCCAGTTGCGGAGAACGGCAACGAATCGATTGATTAGGATCATTTCCAATGCTTTCTTGTATAGCGGCTACAGCTGCTTCAGTTCGCACTGTGCGGCGCCTCACGGGATGCACTTCATCAGTATGTAACAGTAAATGGGGTCCGAAAACGATCTATTGTTCTTCGAATTAGCCGAAGCACTATTATGTACGCCATAAATTGGAAGAAATGCACAATGAGTTTGACGAATAGAACAATTATTTTGATTAAAAATTTTAACAATTTGCACGCGTTGCTCTTGTGTTGTAATACTAAAAAGATACGCTAGATATGATTCGTACCGAATCTGACATATGGCATATCAATACCATCATCTTTTTCATATAAAAAAAAATCAGTCTTGTTGCAAGATATCACCTTAAACATATATCCCAAATATTGCAGTAGCATACTTAAGTTTCGTTAATAGTTCCCTTACAAATGCTCGTCTACAGTTACTGCAAAGAACAATTGCTGGAATAACTCTTTGAAACAAGAGCTGCAGTTGGGAAAATTTATTAAGACAAACGAAACTCTTAATGATTGCTTTGAGCTTTAAGCCAAGCTCAACTGAACACAAAAATATAAGACTCGTACCAGCAATCAAAAGCAAAACAATTCAAACACGTTAAGTACTCGTACTGCTGCCACAACAATTGTTGTTGTGACAATGAAGCCAAAGCTGATGATGATGATCAGCAAACAACATTTAAAGCGAATACGACTGACTGCATACCATATGAATCGAAGAACTGTCTTTGATTGTTATTAAACATCTAAAAAATTTGATGTTAAATAAACTGACACATGGGCAAGAAGAACTTCTAGTTTTGGTAACATAAATTAAAATCTTGCCATTGCTGTTGCTGTTGTTGTTGGTTGTATATTATTATTGTTTTATTTTTCTCCAATTGCTATCTGCCGTCATTGTTAACGTTTGCAAGTGGCTGCCGGTTAGTCGCAACGGCAAGTTAGCGCCAACCTGTTCAGCACAACACAATTGTCTCTTGGATATTTAAAATAAGTATTATATCAATTTTTATGGCCAGCATATTTTTGATGTTATTGAGTCGTTTAATAAGTTTTCATTGTTAAAAGCTAGCGAAACTTTGATGTCGTCTTTCTGCCGTGGTTTCAGCTGTATTCCAGAGCAATTTTTTTTTTATTTTTGCTTTTCGAGTCTTTGATTATCATGAGAATATTTAAAAAGTGCAGAACAGTAATTTATGTACGAGTACGAGATGTTGTTAAAATGCCGCTTTTTCCGATATTAATTTTGATTGCTGGAAAAATATTGTTTGTTATTTTGTGTTCCCATTTCTTGATGATTAGTCGTCTTGAAGTCGTTAACTAATAATTGTGTACGGTTTACGCTGGCTACATACAGATGGTGTATTTAAATTGCTGTTCAATTGTTTATATTTGCAGCATGAGTTGCTATGTTTTTGTACAAATTCCCTGTGAAAGAAAGGGTTTTTCAACAATAACTTTGTTTTTCAATTGTGGCAACACCAACATTATGATAATTTTGACATTTAGTTTTTTGCCATATTCGTAGATGCATTGGCAATTGATACAATGAATTCAATTTCGCTCGAAAATCGCATTAAAATCATTAAAATTCACTATGAAAATGGTGGTTCTGTTAAAGTTAAACTTCGTAAAATTCGTGATATTTTCGGACAACATAATTGTCCTTCTGAGATCTTCTGTCAACAGGCAAAATTGCCGCATTTTTGGGCTTGTGAAAATCCTAGAGGGATTATTGAGAAACCTTTGCATGCTCAATGTGTGAGTGTATGGTGCGTTATGTGGTCTGGAGGCGTGATTGGGCCTTTTTTTGAATATGAGGCTGGAAATGCGGTAACGGTCAATGGATCACGCTATCGCGAGGTGTTAACAACTCAGTTTTGGCCTATTATTGATGACCTGGATATTACTGACATGGTGGACTTTTGCTAGATATCGTTTTTCATTCATAGTTCCCGAACTTTTCTCTTCGTAATACAATAAAATGTTGAATCCTCTTCATGCAAATTTTTTGTTTTATTTTCTCTTAGAAAATAAAGTTCTTGTTGCAAAACCCTTTAGTATATATAACTACTGTAAAATATGTTTTATTAGGTTCTTCCTGCCAAGAAACAAAATTTGTGTATAAATATTTTGTAGCGAACTTTTTATTGCTATTTTTCAATTCAATTAAAATTTTTTTACTAATTGTTCAAAAATTTGTTTTTAATTTATGATAAATATTCCAAGGCATAAGGGAAGTTGGCATCACTTTTAATTATTCAATTTAAACTGCTGAGCAGAATAGCTGTTTTCGAAGGCCGCTACACTCTCATCATCTCATATGTATTTTTGATTGTCAGCTTTTATTAGGTGGCTTAGTGGAATATGAAAGCAGCTTTTATTTATATAAATTTTATTAATAAATTGCATACGAGAAGTGTATCAAACCGATAGCAACACACTTTTATATATGTATTATTTTCTTCAAATCCCATTTTTTTAATTTTTTTGTTCCATTGATCTAAACTAGTATTATTTTTTTGGCTTGAAATCTTAAGAACACATGAACAAACAAAAATATATATTATGAGTAACATCCATCGGATTGTAAATATGATTCTCTAAAGCCTCAAATAACATCGTTATATCGTATCGTATATTGACCATTTTGAAGCCAAGAAAATGTCTCTCGTTTTTGAAAACTTCCAAAGAAAATTCGCATTCTATGAGATGTCATCGTGGTTAACCCTTAAAAAATCGAATAATTCGCTGGCCTCGTGATTCAGGCAGAATTTTTAAGTTTTTCTCCAATTAAGATTGTCCGAAACTTTTTTTTAAATTTTGAAAGAAATGGTAATTATTCAAATGAACAAAGGTTTTTAATTATTCAACTTACGCGGCAGAGCAGAACCCCTGTTTTCGAAGGCCGCTGCACTTTTATCATCAGTACTCTTGTATATATATATTTTTTTTTGTCACCTCTTAGTTGAATACGATAACAGTTTTTATTTATACAAATTTTATTAGGTAATTGCATACGAGAATTCTATTATTCAAGTAGCTATTCAACAAAACACAACTCTTTGAATTTATATTATTTGTATTATTTTTTTCAAAGTAAATTTTAACAGTTTGAAATTTTCGTTCTGCCTTTAAACGATTCATGATGACTTACTAAAATAAAGAGAAATGTCAACATAGTTTGACATTCTTCGCTATCAAATCATTATAATCCATAACGATAAGTATCATGCAGCTAAAATAAACCCCCGATTGCTGTGCTCCTTTTCTACTGCAAAATAAATAATTTGCTGGGAAATTGTCGATTCTTAAATCTCCTAAACGACCCACAAAACAATTTACTGGGACATGAGTTGCTGTTGTTGATCCATGGGGCTGGCAGCGCTATAAAGAATTTTTGTTTGATTACAAACGAAAATTTAACCTAAATTTTGCAAACAACATCAACAGCAAGACAACCCTAATACAAAATGTACTAATAGTTGTTAAAAGCCGTTGTTTTGTTGTTGTTGTTGCTGGTAAAAGTACTTTTTTAAAATTACATCGTGATGTTAAACTAAATGAAAATTTTTCTTGACATCGCCAAGCAGCCTAAAAGCAGACAGGCAGGAAAGAAGGCAGAAGCACTACGAAATAAAAATTAAAAAAAGCAAAAAAAAAAGAATTAAGGTGCACAAAGTTCATAGCAATTTTCATATTGTTGTAGCCCGTGTTGTTGGAGTAACTTACAACAAAAGCATTATAAACATCCAGAGAGTATCAACTGCAAATTAAGGTTGTTCTTATTATTGTTGTTGCCGTTTTATATACTATATATAAATTTTTTTAAGCAGTTGTTCGTTGGCGTTTACGCTATTGCTGTTGTTGTAATGGTAGTTGTTATTGAAGTTGTAGTTGCAGGCAACATCAACAAAAGTACAAATCGCAAACAAGCGCCTCTAGTGACTTTTAAACAAGAACACCAACTACAACAGCTACAACAACTTCAAACATATCAACTTTAGTATCTGAAATTCTTAAAGGTTTGTTATTTCATTTTTTTTTTCTTTTGGGTTTCTTGTATTTTGTATACTTTTTTTTCAAACTTGCAGTACGCGCGATCGCTCCAAATTTCAATAGCTGTTTCTTATTTCTTTCTTTCTTGCTGGCTGTTGTTGGTCAACATCGTGTGCAAGAAAATTAGTTTCATTTTGCTGTTGTGCCTTTATTTTTGTAATTTTAGTTTGCAAAAAGCAAGAAAAAAAATGTGAATAACTCTGCAGCAAAAGGCGAGCGAAACTAATCAAGTGCTAAAGCTAAATCCAATCGTTTTAATTCAACTGCAACAACCTTACAAACGTCAAAATATATATACAACTTTGCGTGGGATGACTGAAAAGTTTTCTGGCGTAACAACTACTTATTTACTCATAAAATAAATATAAAGACTACGATTTTATGCAGAAGGTGTTTATTCAGGGCTATGAATTTTTGCCTTTCCAAACACTTTATTAAAACAAATGAAACAATAAATTATTGCCTTTAAAACGATTTAAATTTTCAATCCACTCCTATATTTTTACTAACACACTTGTACTTTTAAATTGAATATTAGATTGTTTTCCATTTTAACTTTCCATTAATCTCGAACGTGCCAAATTCCACTCGAGCCGTCTTAATTCTATATAAGAGTGCATAACATACTTAGGCTATTTAAATTACATTACTTTTAATTGAAATTACAAAAAAGTAATTGTAATTACAATTACCAAATGTAATTGAAATTTAAAATCAACAATTACAATTACATGTAATTATAATTGGAAAGATTTCAATTAAAAATTACATATACTTGTAATCGTGCTTACATGTAATGGTAATTGTAATGAGGCAGTCAGTTAGCAATTATTCGATAGTTAGGGATTTTTGCTTTTTAGTTAACGATATGTAACACATAATTTAATTATAGAAATAGAATTCTTGTTATAATTTTTAATTTTATTACTAATTGTAATTGAATTATTTTGTAATTAATAAAAAAAATTAATTATTACAAACGTTTTATATAATCATTAAATCATTTAATTAAGATATAATTTTTCCAATTTCATGTAATTGGTTTTTTTAATTACAATTACAAATACCTGTAATTCAACCTTGTTCAAATACAATTAATTGTAATTTTTTCCATTACAATTACAATAATTTGTAATTAAAATATTTCCGTTACAATTACAATTAATTGTAATTGACATTTTTCCATTACAATTACAATAAATTGTAATTGAAATTTTTTCATTACATTTAGCATTAATTGTAATTGAAATTTTTCCATTTTAATTGTAATTGTAATCGAAATTGTTCCATTACAAATACAATTAATTGTAATTTAAATTTTTCCATTACAATTACAATTAATTGTAATTGAAATTTTTTCCATTACAATTAGAACTAAGTGTAATTGAAATTTTTCCCTTACAATTACAATTAATTGTAATTAAAATTTTTCCATTACAGTAACAATTAATTGTAATTGAAATATTTCTATTACAATTACAATAAATTGTAATTAAAATTTTTCCTTTACAATTACAATAAATTGTAATTGAAATTTTTCCATTACAATTAGCATTAATTGTAATTGAATTTTTTCCACTACAATTACAATTAATTGTAATTAAAATTTTTCCATTACAATTACAATTAATTGTAATTGAAATTTTTCCATTACTATTACAATTAATTGTAATTGAAATTTTTCCATTACAATTACAATTAATTGTAATTTAAATTTTTCCATTACATTTACAATTAATTGTAATTGAAGTTTTTACCATTACAAGTACCGGTAATTGTAATTGAAATTTTTTCCACTGCAATTAATTATTGTAATGCTTTTTCTTATTTTCAATTACAGCAAAAAGTTTTTAATATTTTTATAATTGATAAAAAACTTTAATTATAACATATGTTTTTTATAATCATTTAATGAAGATATAATTTTACCAATTACATGTAATTGTAATAGGTTTTTTCGATTACAATTACATATAATTGTAATTCAATTTCACTCAATTATTATAAATTGTAATTTAGATTTTTTCCATTACAATTACCGGTAATTGTAATTGAAATATTTTCCTCTCCAATTCTTATTTTCAATTACGGAAAAAAGTTTTCAATAACAATTACAAAAAATTTGCCATTACCCAAATCTGTTGCATATGAGAAAATTGATGGTGAAATATTGTGTGACTTCCTGATTTCTAAATAGGAATTATACATTAACATTAAAAAACAGTAAAACATGAATATTTTTACTGGATAAATTTTTGAAATATGTAATAATATTCACTTTGAGGTCTTTTTTTATAAAATAATCACGATATACTAATTTATTAATAAATAATTTTATTATTTTTTTAATATTTCAATGTCCTCTGGATGTTGGGATTTAGGATAACTATTGAATTCGTAATAAATTGAATATATTAATAATTAAATTAAAAATTGAAGTGAACATATTTTAATATATTTTCTTTTATATAAAATTTAATGAATATATTATATTGAAATTTTTCAGTTTTTATTTTTATGTGTATCATCAAAAAAAAACTTTGATTTTTCTTTTCTATTCAAAGACTTCTAAGTGCACCTACTTTATTGATATTCCGTTTGTCTGCTCTTTTCAAATATTCAAGGTATGGGTTTCCTGTTGCCCCGGCCATTCATTCAGTGTATTGCCGAGTGTATTAAAAGATAAGACCCTGCTTAAACAACAACAACAGCAACAGCAAAACCTTTAACTGCATTAAGAGTTTAAGTTATTTTCAGTTTTTTTTTGCGTCTTGCGTTCATTTTCTTAATCGGTGGTAACAAAAAAAAAAATAAAATAAAAAAATGAACTAAACTGAAGGGCAACTATAATGTCTGTTAAGTTTGTTTGGCTGTTCTCTTCTTTTTTTTTTGATAATTTTCTGATTGTATTATATTGGCTCAGCCATCCATCCATTTTTTTAAATTTTTATTTTGCCCTTTTCTACAATTTGCAATTTCATCGTATTATGATCCGGGCAGAAATTGTGTTGTAAACAAAAATTGTACTTTCATGTAGAAAATAATATTTGCTGAGATAAAAAAAAAGAATGTTGAAAATGTTTAAAATTTATTGCCAAACTACTCGTTGTTGTAACGGAAATATTTTTTTTTTATATGCTGCTCCACTAAGCGCCTTAAAGCTTAGCAACTCAAATTTGCTGCCGCGAACAGATTTATTCATTTAAATAAGTCTGCCAGCATCAATAGATTTGAAGTATACTTTACTTGAACATCCTTTTAATTAATTAAATATCCAAATTAAATTTCTAATTTCAACTCTTTTTGTTTCCAACGATCCTCCTTAATCACATTTATCTCCTTCTAACAATGACAACGGCGACACCATTTGGTATTAAAAGATGTTTGGTTGGAAAACAAACTTTTTTTTCTTCTGTTGCTTATAATGCTGCCACTGCTGTTGTTGTTTTGTCAACAATGTAGCCAATTGTGCAATGTCAAATCAAAATGGAACACAGAGCACAAAGAAACAAAACAAAAATATGCAGAAAAACAGTAGAGAAAAAGAATTTCAAAATAGAATACAAAATATAATTGCTGAAATGTAAATAAAAACCACAACTAGTTTAAAACCGCTGTTAAATACAACTGCTGTTTGTTATTCTTACTGGTGGAAGCACATCATATCATCAGCACATGCACAGCCAACAATGGAAAACAACAGCTTCTCTGCTGGTTTTATTTGCTCAAGCTCCAGTATATCCGTTTCCTGTTTTCTTCACAAACATCCAGCATCAACTTTTGCTGACCAAATGAAAACAGAGCGGACAATGATGTCATCTAAATACAAAGATGCAGACAAAATAGAAAAATTAAATTGAAACTTAAAATAAAAAAACTAAAAAAAAAAAACAAACCTAGAAAATCCTTAGACAAGTTGTGGTTAAAACAGCATCATAGTTTCTATCTGGCAAGATGAATACACAGCAAAAGGAAACGAAACAGGAGTGTTTGCTGCTGTGGGTAAAATTGCATTAGGATTATATTTTGCTCTTTTGCTATGAAAAGATGATGACCAAATGCATCAGCTGCTTATGATGGGATATTCGAGAAAGAAATAAACAACCGCAATTTGAAAATGTGCTTTAAACAATTTAATAAAATTTTATGCAAATGCCAGGCACTTTTTTAAGTTAAACAAAGGGTGTTTTTTCCGAAAACACTTATGCATAAGACAGATTAATATTAGTGCTTTGGGCCATTCTGTATGTGCACTTGGGCCAGTTTTTCGAGCATTGCTGATCTTGTGTCACCAGTAACACGAACAGTGCTGGTAATTGCAGCTGGTTTATCTGCTTCACAGGAAATAGTCGAGATGTTTCAAATCCTACGACTCAGGAGGCCAGTTGAGAAATAAATTTCCCGTTAATTACGGCCACCATATGGTGCATAGTGCCATCTTGTGAAAGCCACATTGATCTCCCGGATCAATGTGAACTATTATGTACTAAGAGCAGGGGAACAGCACCCCCCGTTGTGTCCCCTGTAGCAAAAAATTAGCCGGCGAAGTAAAAAGCTTGAAATAGCTACAAAAATGTTCTATCTTCTCATCTTTCTTCAGCTGTCCTCCGAATATTATCCCCTCTATTCCAGTTCCAGCGCAATGCGCTGAATAGGAAGGGGGTGACAGTAGTGAAAGGACAGATAAAGGAAGGGGAGAAGGAAGTATTTTTTTTAGCTATTTCAATCTTTCATTCGCCGACTATTATTTTGCCAGAGGTCCGACGAAGAAGGGTGCTGTTACTTTGCTCTTTAGTACACGGTAGTGATCAGTGCTGTGCCTTCGTCATTGAAACAGGCTAACAACAACTAACACAACCACGCACTAATGCTGATCACAAGAATTCAACACAACATTCATAACTAAACGGGGGTTCGAACTCAAAACCCTGCTCTTCATAGTCTAGTGTTAACTACTTAAGCCCACAGTATGTAAAATGACTTTCTTCCCTTAACCCTTATGTGCCAGCCCCAGTGCCCTGGCAACTTTGGCATTTTCAACCGAAATTTTTCATTCAAATTAATAATCGGCATAACTGAAACTACTTGAGAGCTATTAACTATCAGTAAATATAGTATTTTTGCACCCTACAGTCATTTATTTTGTTGCAAATTTTATGTACCTGCAATTGTTTAACTTTTGTTTTATCTTGTACCTGCACTCAGGGGATGACCCCTATATATGCAATGCATTGCGCCGGAACTGAAAACGAGGGGATAGTATAGAGGGGACAGATTAGGAAGGATGAGAAGATAGACAGTTTTTTGTAGCTATTTCAACCTTTTTTACTTCGCCGGCTAATTTTTGCTACAGGGCCGACGAAGGCAGGTGCTGTTACTCTGCTTTTAGTACATGATAATGTCAGTCGCTGCCAATTATGTTCAGTGACCAGTGGCTATGCCTTCATCATTGAAACAGGCTGGCAACAACTAACGCAACCACGCACTAATGCTGATCAGAAGAAATTCAACACAATATTTCATGACTCAGTGCGGGCTCGAACTCAGGACCCTCCGCTTCATAGTCTCGTGTTCTCCAACTTCAGCCAACAGCACCCACTTGGTAATGCAGCCATTGAAAGTACATATATTTTAAAGTCGTTCATAGACCTGGGGCCAAATTAAGGCATTCGGTATCGATCGAAATTTTTATTTCAATTGTAATGGGAATTTCTCTCGATAACGAATGCGTTATTTTGGTGCCTGCATTGACAATTAAATCAGTTCATATTATGAAATAAGAAAACAAATAAAAATTTATGTGTTACAGTTTCAAGTCTTTTTGTCTAAACGCTTTTTGTTGTGGAAGACCGCAGAGATATTTTTTTGTGTGTTTTGGACGCTGTTCTTTCTATATGTATTTTTTTTACACAAATCAATGCTTAAGTCATTTAAACGTTTACTGTGGCGACTATATTGGGTATTAAATTCTCTTGTATCAATAGCATAAAAAATTAGTGACTTTTTCCGCGATTTCAGCTAATAATTTATGCATGTTATCAATATAATTTATCCGTATTATATTTATATCCCTCCTCTGTTACCAATCCCTTATATATTTTATTAAGCTTTAACAAGATATTTGGTGCCAAAATTTCCTGTATTCTTCATATCATCCATCCGCTTAGGTACCTTGCAGTGCAATAGTAGTCACTTCTGTTTTTTTTTTTTTGTGAAGCACACAAGGGTTAACAAAAAGACTTAACCCTCCTCTGTTATCAATCCCTTATATATTTTATAAAGCTTTATAATATTTTTTAAATATTTGGTGCCAAAATTTCCTGTATTCTTCATATCATCCATCCGTTTAGGTACCTTGCAGTGCAATAGCAGCAACTTCTTTTTTTTGTGAAGCACACAAGGGTTAACAAAAAGACTTAACCCTCCTCTGTTACCAATCCCTTATATATTTTATAAAGCTTTAACAAGATATTTGGTGCCAAAATGTCCTGTATTCTTCATATCATCCATCCGCTTAGGTACCTTGCAGTGCAATAGTAGCCACTTCTTTTTTTTGTGAAGCACACAAGGGTTAACAAAAAGATTTAACCCTCCTCTGTTACCAATCCCTTATATATTTTATAAAGCTTTAGCAAGATATTTGGTGCCAAAATTTCCTTGCAGTGCAATAATAGCCACTTTTTTTTTTTTTTTTTTTGAGAAGCACACAAGGGTTAACTAAAAGTCTTAACCTTAGACTGCACTTAAAAAAAAATTATCAAACTTCTGAGCTTCATACTCTATATCCCCAACATGACAGACACTTTTCAGAAACGATAAGAAATACAGAAAATTTTCCAACAAAAAAAAAAGGCTTTTTTAAAGCACTTTTTTTTCACAACAATAGAAGTAAGAGGAAAAGAGGAAGAACAAATATTACGCATATAGGAAACGTTCAAACATACACACACACATACACACACATACCCACATACATACATCTAGAAGCACAAGTTGCCATGTTTAGCAACGTAAATAACTAAAATTTCTAAAAACGGTTTCTTTTTTTGTGGGTTCTTGTACGTTGCAACCATTGTTGCCGCCATTTATGCGCCGCCATGACATACACTTAAAATCAGCAAAAAAAAGGAGGAAGAAGAAGAAGAATAAGGCAAATCAT
This sequence comes from Linnaemya tessellans, assembly GCA_951800035.1. Classification (NCBI taxonomy): domain Eukaryota; kingdom Metazoa; phylum Arthropoda; class Insecta; order Diptera; family Tachinidae; genus Linnaemya; species Linnaemya tessellans. Next base: position 153,857,423 of record OX637532.1, on the reverse strand, counting down.
ATACAATTGCATGGCATTTGAATGTGAATATGAATGCAAATGGTGTTCTATGTATGGTGGACTCTTAAATACAACTACAACTGCTATCGGTGCTTGCGATAGGGACGTTAAGCAGCTCTAACAGCAAAAACAATGTTGCTGTTCTTGTTGTTGTAGGACGATGATGATGATGATGGCTGTGAGACACGCAACATTTGAAATTTTGAGTTGTGGCGGTAGGCCAAAAAGCAGCAATGAAATAAATGATACCAGCAAAGCGCCCAGTAACATACAACGACAATAGTTGCTACATTTATTCAAATGTGTGTGTGTGCGTGTGCTATGTGAGTGTGTGTAGATGCAGCTAAAGTATATTTGCACTTCGTCTCTATAAGAAGGTGCTTTACATATTTTCGCTTTAACCATAGTTAAGTTTCAGTTCAGCCATGTTATGTGATACATGCATATTTAAACAAACAACAACAGCAACAAAAAAAGAGCAAAAAAAAAAGAAAGAAACGGAAAACAGAAAAAATGCCACACAAGGAAACTAATGTGTACTAACATTCTTTATCATTCAGCCACACTAGCGACAACCGAAACAATATTACGAATCTAAAGCGACTACAACAAGAATGATACGCTGAGGTTGAAGCAGGATCCTACTGGCAAATATATCCAGTAAAATAAAAAAAATTAAAAATGAAAAATGAGAGCATTTTATATATAGAAAGTCATGGATTATTGTATTCAGCTACGCACTGAGAAAGTGATTGGATGTGACATGGTCGTGATAAGCCAAATGTGATCTTTGTAGGAATATATCTCTGAGGCAAGCAAGTTATGATTGTTTTAAACATATTTAAAATGTTGCTTATGTTCTAGCTACTGTTTACATAAAATTATTTTGATTTTTGTTAAATTTCCATGGCTTTAAGGAGTATGTGATCATGATTTCGGGTATGGCAAACGTCCTGTGTTAGAGCACTTCCATTCTAAATTTTCTTTTCATGTAGTTTTCATAGATAGTGGGTGTAAACAAAAGCCAAAGGAAGTTTCTCGAAATTGGTAACTACAATATTGAAATAATTTGCAAAATTTGGTCCACACCAAGCGATAGGATAAACATTTCGAAGGCGACCTCGGGTCGCGCAGGTGGCAATTTCTGGAACATGATTTGGTAAGCCCCATGATCTAACACCTTGCTTAAGTGCCGATCCTATCTAGATGATCTTTTATTTGTTGATTCACAACAACACATAGGTTTTGCTACTATCAGCCGGACCGAAGTCCAACCGCAAGGGTTGAACATCAAACCTTATCTGACAAACCTTCCACCAAATTGGTGACCACAACCACCACGTGTACTCCCGAGGGAGACCTCACCAATATCCAGCCGCAGTAAACTGCGAGGCTTGTACTAGATCCCGTGGTACCAGTTCCAACTACTGGTAAAGCTTCGAAAGTCAAACCAGTGGAGGTTCTATAAACTTTCTATCGACTTCGGTTTCTTTTTTACCCAAACCTAGGTGTCGCTGCACCTATTATTTCTTACTCAGGCACGTAGGCGAACCTACTACTTTTATATTCTTATATGCACATCCGTTACACTGTAACAGAGCTTGGGCAGTAACATATAAGTTTTACGGGGGTACATGCAAAAGTACTGCCTGAAAAACATCGTAACCCCTCGAAAGCCAACCATTCAACTTTCAACTTTCTATTGACTTTTGAACTCTTAATTAGATCGAGGCGTCCTTGGACCTCCTTTCTTATTTCAAACTTACGTAGGTGACCGTCGCGTAGGCCCCTAGCACTTTAGTATCGTCGATATATCGATAGTTTTTCTAAATTTTGATAGTCTAGAACCCATAATATTTTTTCAAACTATCGCAACAATGACACTATCGACAAAACTCCAGCTATCGTGCTTAGGCCCTCCCATATCATGCAAGTGAACCTGTTTACCAGAGTTAAGATCTCTACCTTAATGCAATATTATTTACATTTTACATTAACGGCCCTTTTCATAATGTACGATTAAAAATTAAGGTGGACTTTAACGTCAAGTTTGGCATACAAAAGTTGTCGTTAAAGTAAACGTTAAGTCTTAATCATACATTGTGAAAATGGCTGTAAGTAATACAACGTACTAATTTATATCGTCAAATATATAGACTTTGAAAATTTTAAAAACACAACAATAAAAACAAAATAAGTTGATGTCAAATAGAATGTGTTTCTGTTGTTATTAAAAATTTTGAAGTCTGCTATGGCTTTTCTTTTGTAATTCTCAAATGGTTTTGGAAAGTTTGTGAATAAGCCAATGAAATGGAGGCATAACTATAGATGTACTTAATCAACAACAAACAAAGCTCACGTTATATATATATATATATATATATATATATATATATATATATTTTTTATTCTTTGATATATTATTTTTATTATTAAGATAATAATTTTCAATTATCTGTTTTTTTTTAAGAAGCTGTAGGTCACTTTTTTATAAAAGAAATTGAATTTTTTTATTATCCAATACTTCGATATCCAATGTATATCTTCTTCAGAGCAATAATTATAAAAAATTTTAACAATAAAAAAACATTTTTGCTTTCCTTGTTCTTTCAATAAAAATTTATAATTATTAAAAGTCTGAAGATCGAAGTATCAGCAATCAAATCTATCAACATAAGGTCTTTTTTTTGCCTAGCACAAGAGATGCTGTCCTTATACGCAATACATGATGACGAATCTGTGGGAAAGACAGGATGGTGTTCAGAGTAATCTTTAAAATTAGAATTTTCACAAGACATTTTATTTTTATTTATAAATTTATTTCTTGGCAAATTGCTATCGATTGCAGGGTGTCACTGTAATCTGTTTTTGTCTTAATCGTAACTATTACTACCCTGCAGGAGACCGAACTAGTATCAAATTAGTATTGCACTAGTACAACAATCACCAGTACTAGTTCCCAACTGTGAACTTTCCTATACCATGTTAATGCTCAAATTAACATTGAGTGTGTTTTGGAAAATTACTAGTACCATTGGTACTAGATAGAAACTAGGGGGATACTAGTACTATTAGTACTAGATGAGTACTAGTATAATTTCTTCTAGTCGGATACACGTACAATCAGTTCTGCATTAAAAACTGATTTATATATAAAAAAAATCCCTAAATTTTCTGGTTTTTTAAACCCAATGAAATTTCTTAAGTCTGTCTTCACAAGCAATTTTTGGTTCATCAATTCTTAGTTTATAAGAGGAAATGGAAAGTTCCTTCAGGGCGCACTCAAATCCACTAGCACCTTGTACAACTTGAGTTACGTTTGGTACTCCACCATATACCAAACACTGATGAACATACAATACATACATATGTACATATGTATGTCAGTTTTTATTATTTTAAAAAAGATCGCTGATTTTACATATGAACATAAATATTAACAAAAAAAACACGTTTAAAAAATTTTAAAATTATGTAGTTTTTAATTTTATTTATTTTTTAAAATGTCACTTTTTTAACACAAGAAGACTGCGGCTTACTTACATAAATTATCGAATAAATAAACTGATATGCAGATGGCAAAGTCTTCTAATACTATTGTTTCAAATTTGAATTTGTTTAAAAATTGTAACAATTAAAAATAAAATAAATGAAAATGCGAATTAGCAATTCGCTTTAAAACAAGATCAAAAAGTAATATGAAATTCTACAAGTCAAATCAAGCTACAAATGAACTACTTGAAGTACTAGTGCTTTTCGGTATATGTTCAATCACCTCTTGAACTAGTGCTTGCTATACTAGTAATCGTACCAGCAGCTTAAAGACAATTAACGCTTATCCTCCTGCAGGGTATGCCATTGCCATTTAAGCAGGTCCATAACAATTAATAGCACCACTGATTAGTAAGGATAGAACAAAAATTTTGATATCATATTTATGACTAAGTGAGGGTCAAACAAATGGCCTTGAGTTTCGTGGAGGAATTCAGCCAACCTCACCGATCATTTATTTGTTTCTTAATATCAATAAGAAAAATTATTTATACCCTTCATTCAAGCCAAACAATCTTCGATGTCGTCTTAACAGTTTCTTTACTGTAACTCTTCTAAATTTAAAAAAAATTATGGAAAACGTATTTTTCACGCCAAAATTTTAAAATTTTTTTATTTTGTTACCAAGTCTAGGATGCATGTAATATATCGGTGCAGCTACCAAAATGCAATGCAACGGTTTAAATATCTTCTGTTTTTTTGGAAACTTATTTATGTTTTTTTTTATTTATTTTATTTAATTTTTTCTTTGAAACGGCGCTAAAAGTTTTCAAACTTGCAAATGTTTGAATATTTTCAATTGTGTTTAACTTTCTTGTGTGTTTTCCTCTTTTTTATTTTTACTCCTTATGATGTTTGCGTACAGTTTGGTATTTGTGAACATGTTTGGTAATCTTATACGAATGCAGGCACAAACAACAAACACATTAACACTCATGTGGCAGCAACTGCTTCAAGAGGAGTTTGACTAAAGCCTAACAACTAAAGCTTATCGCATGCAAAGACCAAATAAGAAGAACACAACAAATATGCAAACGCATTTCCCAATGACGTTATGAACTGAAATTTTTGTATTTTGGAATTGTGTTAGTGGCAACGAAGTTGTAACAGCTTGAGGCGTCACTAGCTGACATGTTTCGCTGCTATAATATGTTCAAATGCCGTTGATGGCAGTTGCCACACAGTAACGAAGGTCGCTTCATTTGTTTGCCAATTAATTTTTTTTTGTTTCATAACATTTTTTTTAGCTGAAAAAATAAATAGCATTATTTATATAAAAATTTTCGAAATATTTTCTGGCAAGAAATTTGAGTCCACTTTTCAAGCAACTGCCAATAAGCCACACTTCGTTGTTGAGGCAAAATTTTAAACTGCCTGAATAAAGAAGTAGAAATTTTGCATTTAATATGTCCTTTTGCCAATAGTTTAGTTATTGCTTATATCCTTCTTTAAAACGATATATTTTTATATGAATTTTTGCAAAAACGGCATGACCGAAGCAAAAAAAAAAAATTAAAATTAAATAAAATACATATTCCTCCATTTCAAACACAAAATTTCACACTCAGTAGGCGTGTCGAATTGTGGAAAAGAATGCATGCAATATAACACAATATCAGGAGGAGTTACAATGTAAACGTAACGGAAGTATAAATAGTCAAAGCGCCATCTATATCCTAACAATGGCAAGTAAACAATATGGTATTTGAACAGCCAGCACACATTCATAAGCACATATTTAAGCACCAAGAAATAAAGACAACAATACAAGCCTCTCCGTACGTACATTTGAATGTATATGTGAAAATATATTTTTTCTCCTTCTGGTTTTCTTTTTTTTTGGCTAAGAACTACAGAACTTAGCTGTTGAACGCTTGTTGTTTTGTGACACCAAAACATTTGGCGTTTCTCTGCTCGCCATTTCATAAAAATGCATGACACCCTACGCCTTCTGTAGCTGCAAGCAGTTTGTTGTGCTAGATTTGAAAGCAAATCTAAGCAGTTTTTAGTTTTATGCCAGAAAATTGTTTCATTTATGTTTTAAAATTAAACTTCCCGTTTCTTTTATTTTTATTTTTGTGGGTTTTAGGATGATTTCATAAAGTGTATAAAAGTTGTAGGAAAACGTCACTATTTGTCACACACGTACAAGTGCATGCAAGTAGGGGATATATGTATGTATTCGCAATGAGGATTGTGTGTTAGCGAGATAAGTAAATACAGTTTTCAAACATGTGATTTCATTAAACAATTTTTGTATACCCTCCAAAAAAGAATTCACTTTGTCATTCCTTGTGTAACATAAGGAGATATCCCTGTAAGACCTCATACAGTATAATACACTATATATTATATATTCTTAATCAGTAATGAAATCTAGCCATGTCCGAACGTCCGTCTGTGCAAATCACGATACATTCCAAACGAAAACAGCCAGATCCTTGAAATCTGGTAAACATAAATTTGTCATGGATAGCACAGGTTAAGTTCGTAAATGGTCTGAATCGGGCCAGAGGGAAAAAAGTTCCCCTAAGAAGAACTCTTACCTCTAAGAAACAATATCATTTTTAAATTTCTTTTTTTTTTTGTAATTTTGTTAAGCAAATCATATATTTTTGTGTCAAAGAAGGTCCAAAGCGTTGAATTTCTAGACAGAAAATTAGAAAAATAGATTTCTGGACCTCGCCCCCTTTAGTGGGGCGGTCAATTCTTTAACTTACATATCGTTATATGTTTTCACAAAAGCCATAAGTTACAACACAATTTAAAAACGACTTATTCATTGACTAAGATGTCCTGTATCAAAATACACGTTACTGCAACATTTTGTAATTAAATTCTTGGAATAATGCGCTCCATAAAAACTCTGCATTTTGGGCTGCACTGCGCTAAAGTGCATGTTAAACGATTTGATACAACAACATAAAACTCAAATTCAAAATCTTGCAGCAAACAACATGCACACTTTCTTACTTTCACACATGGAAAAGCGATATAAATGCACTAGGAACACTTGAGTGCATTGTACACATCCTCGTACAACTGCCTAAGAGTGTGAATACATATTTTTGTTTTCCTTTATTTAGCAGCAAAAAGTTTGTGTGTTCATAAACGCGTTGTATAAACTAACAATTATTTACACACAACCCTTATAAATGCAATATGCAAATGCCCTCAACATGCAAATTGTCGTAAACATGAAATGGGTTCGTATCACATTTAGAAATTATTTGACGTCGTCGTCATCATTTGTGCCAAACACTTACATCAGGCGAAAACGTTCTTGCCGCATAATTGGATATCCTTGATTTGCTTATATTCCAACATCAACAATTGCTCACAAAATTTCTTAAGTCTTTTGAAAGTTTTTACATCAAAAATATTTATTTGCTGTGGGCTAAGGCCTGTGCTTTGCTGATAGCAATGCTAAGTCATCAGGGGAGCCACCATGATGCTGCAGAATTTATCAAATTGCTATGCTAATATAAAAACTGTCAAAGAGTAAATGAGAAGTATGAAGTCATAAATATAATAATTTTAAGAAACTTTTCTGGGAGGACTAGCACTGCAAATTGTGGTTTTTGTTCAAGTTCTTTCAATATAGTACGTTTATATGTTTGTAATTCTCATTCATTGTTTGTTAATTTTTATACAACCCTAATAGTATAAAAAAAGGGATTTTAGGTACCCAGAATTAGTTTTTTTAACAGCGTCGACAATAATTTCTTTGCCTCTTTTTTTCCTTTTAGTTACTCGAGTTTTTGTATACAATTCCTTATCGCAACACGCTTTACTGAAAAAATCCCCACACTGATTTTAAACGCAGGTAGTCTTATTCACTTCGCTTTAGCGAAACATTGCTTTATTGAAAATATCGTATTACTGAAAATCAAAAGCAAGTCCACAACTGCGTTTTGTATGAAACTTAGTTCGCTTTAGTGACAAAATAAATAATGACAAATTTATTTATTAGAAATCGATTGCATAACTTAAGGCTGGGAAAATTGTGCATGTTTTGTCCGTTAAAAAATTAAATGGCAAAAAATATTTGTCCTTTTCGCTCTTACGTACTTTATCGTATTTTTCTATTATATTGTTAATGCCAGTGGCTAGACATTTTCGAGGAATTCGTGAAAAATTTCAACAACAAAATGGATAATTCTATGAATAATTTTTTTTTTAATAAAATTTTTACGTTAAATTGACGTAAAAAAAATATACAGATTTGATATAAAAAAATACTGTTTTACTGATTTTAAGCAGTACGCTTAACTGTAAAAAATTTCAGTAATCCGAACTACGTTTTAGAGAAAAAAATCAGATAACTGAAAAAGTTGGGTTTTGGTTATTTCCAGTAAAGCGGAGTCGACGGTAAAAATCTTTTATTTTGCTCCGACCTGCGGGCAAATTATCAAATTATGGCATTCGATTTCGAACGAATTTATATTATATGGGAATTTTGTTCGATATCGAATGCTGTAATTTGGCTCCTCGTGCGAGTTGTTTGTCATATTTCACTGCTTCCAGGAAGCATTTTTGTAAGCTAAAACAATTTAGAACATGTTAAATGTCACTTGGTTATGTGACATAACATCCAACTTGTGTTACATTTGCTCTGACCAAAAAAAAAAAAAACCGAAAAAAATTATGTAGAGTTGTTTGCTGGATATCAAATATATTTTGCTTTTCTGACACATTCTGGACTTTTGTTCAACTTTACGAGCAGCATTACATTCTGTTTCATATTTCCTCATATTTTGTAAATTTCTTAACATCAGCTAAACAAGAGTGGACTGACTGCCTGCTAAATGCACACATATAAATTTCTATTCATTCTCAGATTCTTAAATAAACTTTTTTATATTCTCGTACACGCTTTATTATTGTATAATTCAGATAGCTTTGCACTGATTGTTAGCGTTTAAATTACAATGGCTGGCTGACTGGCTGGCTGGTTGGTCGTTTGCCTTGTTGGCTTTGATTCATTTGCCTGCATGATGTGTTTTTAAAAAGAAATCATGTTTTATCTCGTGCTCTGGCGACTTTTTTCATTCCATTTTGGGCTCGTATCATTGTTCCACATGTGGGCGTTCTAGTATTCCATTTCTAGTTTAAATGCTTCTCTTAGTGTTAAGAGATTTGTACATGTTAAGACCAAAAGTGTCAACTTTTGTGTGTTTCTGTTGAATAATTTTTATTCTTTTCTCTGATGTTTTGTTTTTGCATCCTTTATTCGCAGCCATAAAAATACACAGTTTTGCCAGCAACAACATGACAAAATTTGCTATGTATGACATGTAAACGCCATTCCATGATGAAATGTCACAATCATCCAAAAATGTGTACAACGTTTCTGCATGTAAAAGTATGGGACGGCTAAACTGAACGAATGTACGTACACTGTGTCGTTTCGTTCGTCTTCTAAGTATTACAACAATTGCAGTTTTTGTACATTCTCGTATTAATTTATATTGTGTATTTTTCGGGTCTTTGCTATTCTAGTTGCATGCAGCATGTTACACGTATTTCTAATGAAAATTCTTCTAATGTCAAGTCAAATTTAATATCTCTTGTTTTGGTCGAGTGTTTTGTATGAAGAATAAAAGTAATTAAAAACAATTTATCGCCAGAAATTAAAATTTTTACTTGATGACTTTTCTGCCATGATTTATTGTGAACATTATGAAAAATGTCTTCATTTAGTGGAAATATTATAATGAACAATTTTTATTGTTCTCGTGGTGCATAAGAATGACGCCTGCAGGTGAATATGTGTGTGTGTATGTTAATATAGTCGTTTGAGAATATATACAAATATATGGAGTTGGTATTCTCTGCAACATCGCCGCCATAATGCCCGATTTTTCGGACATGTAAATATATGGCATACGTGTAAAAAAGGCTCGAACCGCTTTCATGACACAATATTTTTAGCAGTGGCTTATGCTGTCAAGCCAACAACTGTTGAAGCTTTGGAAGTCAATTCTTAGCTCGTGATTGGCGCCATCTGGCCAGATTTATTGGAAAAAGTAGTCTGAAAATTACGCTCATCGACTAGACCATGTAACTCGTAGCCACGGCTCGTATTTGCTGGAATTCCTAATTAACTAACAAGTAAAAGGGATGTATTCGGCAGTGCCGAATCTTATATACCCTTCAGCGATGTACATCTAAATACAAGCAGTCCAACCCTGGAATCGTTTTTTTCATCCTTCTGTCTTTCAGTAACAATTAATATTTTTTTTATAAAATAAAAAATATGTTTGCTCACCAAAGAAAAAAACATCAGTTTTATTTAGTTACTCTAATATTCAAAAAAATTTAATTTTCCAGCCCTGGAACTGTGTTTTTTCGAATTTTCTGATTTCGAATACCAATCAACTTCTTTCAACAACAACAAATATGTTTCATATATAAACAAGTAAGAACGTTATATTCGTTCGACCAGGTCGAATCTTAAATACCCTCCAAATATTTAAGAAATAAAAACTCTATTTTTATGGTTTTATATCAACGTGCAAGAAAGGAACTGAAATTAAGCTGCCGGGTCAAAGTTTATCTAAGACATTTCAGTGCTCGCTTTTAAAACTCTATACAGGGTCAATACAGGAAAGAGTGTCTCCATGTGGGACACAATTCAACTTTGTCGTAAAAAGTTAAAAATTAATTTTTAGGGGTTATTAAGTAAAAAAAAATTATTTTTGCATATAATATCTTACGTCAACGCCTACTAAAGAGAGCGGGGTCCAAAAATGGGTTTCTCTGATTTTCTTGGACCTTCTTTGTCATAAAAATATGTCATTTGCCTAACAAAATTATAAAAAAAAACTTGAAAAATTATGTTGTTTTTTAAAGGTTGCTTTAGTTCTTCTTAGCGGAACTTTTTTCCCTCTAGCACGATTCAGCCCATTGACGAACTTGATCTATGCTGTCCTTCAAAATTTATTTATACCATATTTCAAAGGTCTGGCTCTTTGCGTTTGGATTGAATGTAATTTCTACAGACTGACGGACGGACATGGCTAGATCGTACACAAACGATCAGATTAGATTTCATTACTGATCAAGAATATATATAGTATATACTTTATGGGACTTTATGAGGGACAAAGTGAATATGCAACTAATTCTTTTTTGGAAGGTATTAAAAAGAAAAAACTTTGTTTTAGTTGGTTACTTTTATGTACCAAAAAAGTGTCACATGTTCAACCCTGGAATGTTTTGTTTTTATTTTGTTTGAGTTTTAATAACAATTCAATTCGCTCTGAAGTAAGAAGTAGATAAAAAAATAACAATAAAATAAATAAAAACTAATTTGAGCCAGTTACTTTTATATGTCAAAAATAATTTAAAATTTTCCAGTTCTGAAACCATATTGTGGAGTTTTCTAATTTTTAAAGCAATTTATTGACCGAAGTCTGCAGCTTTTCCGGGGCCTTCGGTAGACCGATTTCAAGTACAGACAGACGGACACCGCTTCTTTGACTTCACCTTTCATAAGAACCCAGAATACAAATACTTAACGAGGCCTCATATTAATATTGCGGAAATTTCTCTCGAAATGACAAACACTTTTATTGTGGGTGCTGTTGGCTGAAGTAGTAGAACACGAGACTATGAAGCGGAGTGTCGTGAGTTCGAGCCCGCGCTGAGTCATGAAATATTGTGTTCAATTCTTCTGAACAGCATTCGGGCGTGGTTGTGTTAGTTGTTGCCAGCCTGTTTCAATGATGAAGGCATAGTCACTGATCACTGAACATAATTGGCCGCGACTGACACTATCATGTACTAAAAGCAGAGTAACAGCACCCACCTTCCTCGGCCCTGTAGCAAAAAATTAGCCGGCGAAGTAAAAATGTTGAAATAGCTACAAAAACAAATGTCTATCTTCTCATCTTTCCTAATCTGTCCCCTGAATACTATCCCCTCGTTTTCAGTTTCGGTGCAATGCATTGCATATATAGGGGTCATCCCCTGAGTGCTGGTCCAAAATAAAAAAACACCTTTATTATAATGGCTTAGTTCAGTATGATAACAACTTTTTATTTATACAAATTTTGCTAGAAAATTGCACAAGATCATGTCGTTCGACTTTCGAATTTTCACTTAATTCGGTAACTGCTTCAGCCGCCTAATTTTTCCTTTCAACTCCTTCCCTAGAGCGGACAAAATTGTCACACAACTTTACAGACAAAGATATTAACAAGTCTATGCCATGCCACTATGATTTCTAGCAAATTATTTTCGCAGCAAAGAACTTTCTTTGGTAACAAAGAAACTTCAAAATATCTGCATACGTTACACAGCATACAAACAAGACACATGATACAAACGGAATTTAAGCACACACTCATAAATTTTGTCTGCTTGTGTAAGTGAATGTGAATGGCAAAATATTTTTATGAAATATAATAAATATTTTTTTTTTTGGGGGAAAAAAACAGCAACAAAATGTATTAAAATATAAAATCATACAAAAGATATACTTTCAGCACGTCTTGTACAATAAAAACTAAGATGTCTTATCTTAATAATATTCGCATAAATTTCAATACAACTACAACAACGAGCATGTGGCAATCAATGAACAACACAAAAATAGGCAATTTTCCAAATGGCAAAAAGAAAGTAGGAGTCGCAAAAAAAAAGAAGGAAATATGTCTATGGAAATCTGTATCAGTAAGAACAGCAGTTTTTCCTGCTACTGCTGTTTGTGTGTGTGTGTGTGCGTGCATGTGTTCGTACGTGTGCCATTTTCAATGTCAAATATGAATAATTTAGCGGAAGTTATTACTTGTAAGAGTATTTGTATGGCTGGGGACATATAGAAATGCTTACGCATTCATAAATGTTTATAATTTTTTTTTTCATTCTGATAGAAAATCTTACCCAACGAGCGGAATATAAATATTTTAAGTGAAATAATTCGCAGCTGGAAAAAGTTAGCAGAAATTGCGGCCACTTTAAATGGCACCACTATATGCTTTCTTTTTAATTTTTTGGGTTAAGTGTAAGAAAAAACTTATTTTTCCTATTAAGCCTAAAAATTTATTAAAAAAAAATAGTGATTTGAATGCTAAATTAGAATTCATATTCATGCCACAAAAAAAAAGAATTTTTAATATCTTAAATCAAGCATAAATGTAATTTTTTCCCTACTCTCAAAATAATAATATTATATCAAATTCAATTCAAGATTTATAGGCTAATTGTTCAAAATTTTTGTTTTAAATTCAGAAAGACATGCTAAATATTCCGAGGCACAAAGGAAAGTCAAGATCAGTTTTAATTATCCAACTAACACAGCAAAGCAGAACAGCTTTTCAGCAAAGCAGAACAGCTGTTTTCGAAGGCCGCTACACTTCCATCATCAGTACTCATAATATGTATTTTGTGTGTAGAAATAAAAACTGTTATCATATTCAACTAAGCCACCTAATAAGTGGTGCTGATGATGAAAATGTTGCGGCTTTCGAAAACAGCTGTTCTGCTCTGTTAGCCTATAAATCTTAATTGAATTAAATATATGTAGGCATATGAATGTTCGTTAAAAAAAGTACTTACATAATAATATTATGTTTAGTACTTAAATATTTTAATCATATTATGCTTCCACTCCAATCATGTTATACAATCTTGGACTATATGCTTCTCTGTAAAGACTAGAATGTGTTATAGAATCTGAAATTGTTCGCTTGCTTGGATTTGTTTATCACGCGTAACAATGACACTCCCTAGCCGTTACATATGGCTAAAATATTTATAAAATTATTTCTAAAAATTGCTTGTGGGTGAGTCACGTATAATTTATAAATTATTTATGCGTGCGTTATCATTAAAATATATCAAGATATTATTTTTAATATCTCCTCGTTACAATTTTTAGTCCTTTTTATTTCTACAGATTTTGCTTTCAAATATTTTTATGCAAATTTTTGATTATACATATTTTCAAAGGGAAAAAAATGTATGTGAAACAAAAAACATAAAAATCTCAAAGGATTTAAAACGCAACTTAAAAAACTGCTGAAAATTATAAAAATATTTCTGTTTTTCCTTCTCCTTCAAACAAATATTTCACACATGTTGACAATTTTTCTTATGAAATTTGTTCACTCGTTGCCATTTTAAATGCTGCTTTTGCAGTTGTATTACAATATTTCCATTTCATTATCCTGACACTTTATCATTTTGCGGTAGAAAGAAAAAAGAGAAAAAAAATAAGAACGCCAGGAAAACATGTGTGTGAATTTTTATTCCCTTTTCATTTTTAATGCTGGAAAATTCTCGCGAAATTTGTGGTGACATTTTTACGGGATAATTCTTTTTGATATTAATCACCGAAAAATAAGAAATGGAAAATGCTTAAGGAAAATGCCAACTCAGCTGAGTTTAAGTGCAATTTTGTCTACTTCCACTACTACTTTTGCAAAAGTGTATTCGTGCGTATGATTTCACATTTTTATCGCGAAATTGTCTTAAACAATTTTCTTATTGAGATAGAGCTGCTGGTTCTGTTTTTCTTTTCTCTGCATATCAATAAATATAAAATGCATTGGTTTTAGAGTGTGTGGCGACGTGAGTTTGAAGGAATGCATTAGGAAACAGGATATTGAATGGCAATTTTAATTATAGATATAAAATTTATTGTGGAAAGTAGGTTCTTGGCCTGAGTCAGTCTTTCGTTTCGGTGTTGGGAAGTGCTTTCGTTTTCGGTGTTGGGAAGTGCCCCAATTTTTAGCAAGAGAGTACTACATGCATGTGTGTTCCGTAGTGGATTTTGATAACTTCTCTTAAATTAAATACTCTAAAGCACTTGAAATATTGACAATAGCAGACTGCAATTTGAGACTACAATCACCGTCTGTCATTATATTTTTGAACAGAAAAATGTTGTTGAAATGAATGGGGTACAAACTTTTCGAAGCAACTCGAGAACATGTGTATGACGACTCTCGTCCTGAATGCCCAGACTCGTCAAGAAGCCAATGAAAATGTAGAAAAAGTTAAGAAATTTCTTATGAACTATCGTCGAACTCTTGTTAGAGAGTTGCTGGGGACGTCAGGATATCCCTGAAATTATGCTATGCAATTTTTGAGGCACTTGTTTTTCCACAAATCATGTGAGAGCAAAAATCGTGCCGAATTGATGAATAGATAAAAAGACCATAATTTTTTTTAGATAGAGGGAGAGAGAGAAAAAAACAATAATGCCTGAAGCACTAAATTTAGCTTCCTGTTGTTTTTTCCAGTTCCCATGACTAAAGAGAACCATGAAACAACACAGTATTTTAGGATTATTAAGTATATAAAATCCTTATCGCTGATGGAAATCAAGGACATACAAAGAAGTGCATATCAGAACTACATCGAGGATTTCTGAATGGGGATAAAATAGAAATTAATGAATAAATTAATATATTTGAAAATTCATTTTAATTTTTAAATTGACCTCCTATACACAAATATTGTCATCCACTGTTACCAAAAGTTGCTCTGCAAAGCACTCTTTAGTTTGAAAAGATCCAGCCAAGGACAACAAATAGTGAGGCTTGTGATTTAATTTTAATATCGAGTCGCTTGAAAAAAATTTTGAAAACTAATTTTAAAAAAAATATATATATATATATAATAATAATAAAATTATATATTTGAACAGATCCAAAATATAAATAGCTCTATTCACGACAACCAATAATTTTGAATTCTTCAAATATTTTTGAAACGAATTGATTCATTCACAAGATGTCATTATTGAAAATTTTTGTCAAAATGTTTATATTTTTAGGACACTCTAAGTGTTCTATACTAGTCTCCCGAGTTTGAATGGGCACTCGATCATGAAAAAAAGAATTTCTGATCTGTGTTATGATGTTAACTGTTGTCGGTCTGTTTTTCTGAACATTCCTAGCAGCGATCGACACTATCATGTACTAAAGAGCGCATTACACCACCCTTCTTTGTCACGCCTGTAGCAAAGACTCTCGGCCAAAGCAAAGACTAAAATGTCTACAACAAATTTCAAATCTTTTCAATTTTCTTTATCTGACTTCTGAAAATAATAACTTCCTTTCTAGTTCCAGAGCAAGGTACTGCATATGTAACGGTCATTCGCTGAGAGGTGGTCCCACTAAAAAAGACTGCTCTGAATTCCACAAAGTTGCTTAGACAGTTTAATGACTTAAGCCGCTTTATAATATTTTTTCAGTCTAATAGAAAATCTTACCCAAGGAGGGGAATATAAATATATTAAGTGAAATAATTCGCAGCTGGAAAATGTTGTTAGAGATTGGGGGCATTTTAAATCGGACCACTATTTGTTTTATTTTTAATATCTTAAATACGTGTAAGAAAAAATTTATTTTCCCTATTAAGCTTAAAAATTTATTAAAAAAATAGTGATTTGAATGCTAAATTAGAATTCATATTCATACCACAAAAAAAGGAATGTTTAATTTCTTAAATCAAGCATAAAAGTAATTTTTCCCCTGCTCTCAAAATAATAATATTATATTAAATTCAATTCAAGATTTATAGGCTAATTGTTCGAAATTTTTGTTTTAAATTCAGAAAGACATGCTAAATATTCCAAGGCACAAAGGAAAGTCAATATCAGTTTTAATTATCCAACTAACACAGCAAAGCAGAACAGCTGTTTTCGAAGGCCGCTACACCTCCATCATCAGTATTCATATGTATTTTGTGTGTGTAGAAATAAAAACTGTTATCATATTCAACTAAGTCACCTAATAAGTGGTGCTGATGATGAAAATGTTGCGGCTTTCGAAAACAGCTGTTCTGCTCTGTTAGCCTATAAATCTTAATTGAATTTAATATATGTAGGCATATGAATGTTCGTTAAAAAAACTACTTACATAATAATATTATGTTTAGTACTTAAATATTTTGATCATATTATGCTTCCACTCCAATCATGTTATATAATCTAAATCCATGCTTTGATTTTAAAATTAGTACGAGACTGCAGGCATGACTTGCAGCATTTGTATGATGTAAAAATTAATGCTATTATAATTTTTATATAAAAAGACCTCAAGCTGAAAGAATTTAGTAATAATTCTCATATATCGAAAATAAATACATACAAATCAATGTTAAATTAAATTTTTTTATACACTAATTTTTCGATTATTTATTTAAATTCAGAAAGACATGATAAATATTCCAAGGCACAATGGAACATCAGTACATGAGTACTGATGATGAAAGTGTAGCGGCCTTCGAAAACAGCTGTTCTGCTCTATATGTTGAATAATTAAAAACTAGTGCCTTTCTGAATTTAAGCAAATATTGGAACTATTACCCTACAAAAAATCTTAATTGAATTTAGTATACCAATACGAATGTTCATTAAAAATAGTTACATAGATATCAATTTTGTTTTAACTATTATGTTTAATCAACATGTGTCTTAAATTTTTTAATAAATATGGCAATTATTCAATATTATTGCGACTTCTAAAATATGTTTTTGAACACGCTGCGCATTAAAATAAAAAAATAGTTTTAACTTAAATAAATAAAAAAAACTTCAGTGTGAGTACAACGATTTTTAATAGGAAAGTTGATATTGACTGCTGTTACATAGATTCATATTATATTTCTTTAGCATAAAACATAATGTAGGGTATTCCAAAATCCGTTGCACCATTAATATCACTTAATGTTATCACAATTATTTGCTGCTTTTTTTGTTGTTGTTCATGTTGTTGCTGCTGCTGCTCATTTAGGCCTTCCTTCTAAAGCTTTTTATGGCAAACAATCATGGCGATCATGATTTCTTTTTTCGTCGCTCGCATTTTAAAAGTTGCAACCAACCAACTAGCTATCGAGTCAGATGGCTATAATAATAATAGCAACAACAATACCATATAATCATAATATAACAACAAAAATAATAATAACAAGTTGCATTGCAGGCCATAAGAAACGTGTACAAAATATAATCATACTAATAACCAGAGTAGAATAAAGATGAAGTTAAAATTGCAGCAGCAGTTGCCACGGACACAATCAAAATACGAATGCATTTAAGTTTGTGAGAAAGAAAAAAAAATAAAATAAAATACAACACCAATAGCAATTTTTGTACAAAATTAAGTTAAAATGTTTCCTTTTTTTTTGTTCTTCAACTTCTTTTCAGTTCGAAGCGTTTTCTGACCGTGAAACTGCCAATTTCATTTATGGTGTTTTGGGTAAGTAGAAATCACATTTTATGCCAACACATCCATCCATCCGTGCATCTCTGCCAGTTGTATCTGTGTACATCATGTGTATGTATGTGCGTGTGTTATTATTTTATTGTTATAATTTCCAGTTTCCTTTTTAAGAATTATTTATATGGGAGCAATGGATTTGTAAGCTGCTGCTGGCATGATTATGTGTGTTGCAGTTTTTATATCATATTTTCTTTAAATAGTGTTGTTGTTGTTGCTGCTATTCCTTTTCACATGTTGATGTTGATGATGATTTTTGTGCCACGCCTCATATGATTTCAAAATCATTTTTCATCTAAATTGCATTTTAAATTGAAAATATGTTTATACGATTACCAAAAAGCAATATATTTCATATTGTTGTTTCCTTTTTTCTTCATTTCAATATCATAATTTGCTGTAGGGCTGGAATGTTGTTATAGGGATCGAAGAGCAGAAAAATGTACCGGGAGCTTAGGGAAAAGTTCCGCTATATGAGTGGACCAGTGAAATGAATGTCATATAATATCTTAACCCATATCTTCCCAGAGATTTCGAATCAGTTTATAAAACTTTGTAGTTAAATGGTAATTTGGGTCCAGAAGATACGAGTCAGATGTCCGAATTTTTTTAAGAACATTTATTAAACATTTTCATTAAAAAATTTTTTTTTTAATTTTCATAAAAAATTTTTTTACAAATTTTCATTAAAAATTTTTTTACAAATTTTCATTAAAAATTTTTTTAAAAATTTTCATTAAAAATTCTTTTAAAAATTTTTTTAAAAATTTTCATTAAAAATTTTTTTAAATATTTTCATTAAAAATTTTTTTAACAATTTTCATTAAAAATTTTTTTAAAAATGTTCATTAAAAATTTTTTTAAAAATTTTCATTAAAAAAGATATGTTCTTAGTCTTTCTTAAACAGATAAAAAAAAATTTAAATGCTTGAAATTTACTGTTCGAAAAATCGAACACTGGGTCGAAATGGGTTAATGCATATTTTTCAAGAATTGGCAGCAGCAACAAGCAGCTCCTTCTATTTGCCTCGCAATGCAATTTTGTGGATCTAGTTTCTTAAAACTTGCCGGAAACAGTATCTATGTGCTTTCCGGTTCAACTATTCCATATTTCCTTTTTCCCCTTTTGTTGAATTTCAATTTGGAGCAGCACTTTTTTGATAAACGTAATGGTTAAAGAAAATGATAGTGCTGTCAGCTGACGTAGTTGACACAGACTAAGAGCCGCAAATACCGAGTTCGACTCAGCATTCAGTCGAATAATGATCAGCATTAGTGCGTGGTTGCGTTCGTTGTTGTCGGCCTGTTTCAATGACGAAGGGATGGCACTAGTCACTACAAAGTAGAAATTAAAATTGTCTATCTTCTCATCTTTCTTCATGTGCCCACGCAATACTGTCCCCTGAGAGCTGGTTCAACCAAAAAAAAAAAAAAAAAAGAATTAAGCGCGATGCATACCTGCTTAATTCCGAAATTATTTTTAAAATTCTATTTTCACGTTCTTAATTTTGATTTTTTATCAGCTTGATTTAAATCTGTTTTTTATATATTTAAAAACTTTTCACATAATCTGATGTTCCATTAATCCAGTGAGAAAAAAAATAACTCTTCTTCTTTATTACAAAAAAAAAAAAAAATATCGACAACACTTTTCGAGACAATTGAATTGAAATGAAGTGAAGTGTATGCTTAAGGAAATTAGTACCACCTTGACGCATGACTGCATTAAAATAATGGGGGAAAAAATGTACATCATTTATTGCGTGTTTGGAATACTTATGAAATGAAAAACATCTTGTGAAACCATCAGACACACAATCAGTCCATACAAAACAAATCATTCCAATAATATTCCATCTCAAACAATTTAAGAACAAAAGGTTCAAAAAGGATTTAACTAATTTTTCGGGGGGGTTGTGAAAAAAGTAAAACAAAAGAAGAAAACGAAGAGAAAACTTTGTTTAACAAAACTAAACAATGAATTAAAAGACACAATAAGTGTGCAAAAGTTTTCACTAAGTAGTCAGTTCCTGTATAAAAACCACACCACTCCATTCCACATGTAATGACTTTTAATTGACAATGGCTTTTGCATGATGGCAACAACAAATACAATAGGATGGAAGTGTGCTATTGTGAGAATAAATTACAAAAAACATGTACGTGATAATTTATTTATAACGTTTAATTTGTTTAAACAAAAACAAAGAAGTTTGTAAATTAATTCTACTATTTAATTGGCTTTCAAAGTGCAAACAACAACATGTTTAATAGATAAAAATATGTTTGACAGCAATATTTTATGAACACTACGAACTTGCACCCAATTGGCTGCAAACAATGGCTTTGAGCTATGGATTCTGAAGGGAGTAGATTTTAGAGCAGCCGCTTAACAAGAACTTTTTCAAATAATTAAATCTGGTTCAGTGGTACCTTACATTGTTTACGGTTTAGAACTTAGAGAATAAAAAGTGTGCATTCTGAAACTGTCAGTAATGAAGTTCTTTGCGATATTTCTAATACATAAACTGCAAAGACTGAACAAAAACAAATACATTGTAAAGTCAACTGTATCAAAGTTTAAAACGTTCAATGTTATTAGAGTAATAATTCCATATATCCATACAAATTTTCGACCACCCTTGACCACTTAATAGGATCATTTCCAAAAACATTAATGCAAGTCATTGTAAAAAGTGCAAGTCATAATAAAAAGTGCAAGTCATTATGAGCAGTGCAAGTCATCATAAAAAGTGCAAGTCATTATAAAAAGTGCAACTCATTATAAAAAGTGCAAGTCATTATAAAAAGTACAAGTCATTATGAAAAATGCAAGTCATTATAAAAAGTGCATGTTATTACAAAAAAGCAAGTCATTATAAAAAGTTCAAGTCATTATAAAAAAATGCAAGTCATTATAAAAAGTGCAAGTCATTGTAAAAAGTGCAAGTCATAATAAAAAGTGCAAGTCATAATAAAAAGTACAAGTCATTGTAAAAAGTGCAAGTCATTGTAAAAAGTGCAAGTTATTATAAAAGGTGCAAGTCACTATGAAAAGTGCAAGTCATTGTGAAAAGTGCAAGTCATCATGAAAAGTGCAAGTCATTATGAAAAATGCAAGACATTGTAAATGTGCAAGTCATCATAAAAAGCGCAAGTCATTTTGAAAAATTCAAGCCATTATGAAAAGTGCAAGTCGTTATGAAAAATGCAAGTCATCATAAAAAGTGCAAGTCATTATAGAAAGTGCAAGTCATTATAAAAAGTGCAAGACATCATAAAAAATGCAAGTCATTATAAAAAGTGCAAGTCATTATGAAAAGTCCAAGTCATTATAAAAAGTCCAAGCCATTATAGAAAGTGCAAGTCATTATAAAAAGTGCAAGTCATCATAAAAAGTGCAAGTGATTATAAAAAGTGCAAGACATTACGAAAAGTGCAAGTCATTATAAAAAGTGCAAGTCATCATAAAAAGTGCAAGTGATTATAAAAAGTGCAAGACATTACGAAAAGTGCAAGTCATTATAAAAAGTGCAAGTCATCATAAAAAGTGCAAGTGATTATAAAAAGTCCAAGCCATTATAGAAAGTGCAAGTCATTATAAAAAGTGCAAGTCATCATAAAAAGTGCAAGTGATTATAAAAAGTGCAAGACATTACGAAAAGTGCAAGTCATTATAAAAAGTGCAAGTCATCATAAAAAGTGCAAGTCATTATGAAAAGTGCAGGTCATTATAAAAAGTGCAAGTCATCACAAAAAGTGCAAGTCATTATAGAAAGTGCAAGTCATTATGAAAAGTGCAAGTCATCATAAAAAGTGCAAGGCATTATAGAAAGTACAAGTCATTATAAAAAGTGCAAGTCATCTTAAAAAGTGCATGTCATTATAACAATTTTTATTTCTAACACCGCATGCTTTAATTTTTATAGCCTCGTGAAAGTGTTCTTTTATTTTGTGTTTAACAGCCCTTAAAGAAAAGTTTTGTTCTGGCCGGAAATAGTTTGAAGATTACACCGGATATTAGTAATTTATTGTTAGACAGCAAACTGCAACTAAAGCATTTGTAATTGCTATACTTTTAATACAAGCAACAGTAAAAGTGTTAAACTATTAAAATAAACTTAAATTTAAAGCCATTATATTCTTACCGCAATAAACGACCAACTCATCTACCATCAAAATCTTTGGCATATTTTTTGCAATTTTTTTTTAACAAACATTTATTATCCATTTAAAATGCGACAAATATTAACCAAACCCCAATAAAATTTGAAAAATAACCAAATAAACGCTGCAATAACAATAATAATAATAATAATAATAATAATAATAATAACAACAACAACAGCAGCAATAACAACTACAAATGCAAAAGTAACAACCAACATTTGCATTAAAAGCCACAAAAAATTAACGATGGTGGTCAATAACAGCATGAATGTACTCGTACAGCAGGCAGCAGCAAACAGCAACGGCATCAGCATCGTAGCAATGAAATATCAGGCGGAATGCATAAATATTCTTCCTTGTTCTCACTCCCAGCCAAAAGCAGCCAGCGAACTAAAGTGACAAGTGAAATGTCCGATTATTTGCAATAATTCACAATTTATATAAAATTTATATATAAAAATGTGTAAAGCTTCATACTCCTGCTTATGTGGCTGTGTGTGTGTTTGCATGAACAAGAGAACACAAAACCAACAACAAAGTAATTTTTATTAAATTTGTTTAATTCGTTTTTTTTGTTTGTGAGTGTTGGCTTTTTTGCCACTGCAATTGTCCAATGCTTGTGGCAACAAAAACACAGTCGTGCAGAAATTTGATATTTTATTTTTCTATCATTATTGTTGCAGCATTTTGTCGCTGGCGGATATGAATTTTTACATAAATGGCTACGTTTCCGTTTGTCATTGATACCATAGATACGAATGATTATTATTGTGTTATATTAAATATTTTATAAAATTTATTTACATCATCATTTTAACTAATAGTTTTTGCTTGTTTTGATTGCAATTTATTTTATTCTCTTAATATTTTCATCTCATATAATTAACATATTTATTGTGGCGAGTAGTCAATTGAAGGATGGCTTTTAAAAGCGATAGTACTTACCAAAAGGGTTGAGTGTCTAACGAATTCGCATGTAATTCTAACAAATTTTGTACAACTCTAAAAAATTTCTCGGATTTATTTTGAAAAATCAGTAGTCACTTTTCGCTTCTTATACAGAATTTTGAGACCTATATGATGCTTGAAACAGTCCAACTGAACCGAGTTAATATAACATATTCTTTAGATGATCCAATAAAATAAAATTTAAAATTTAGCAAAAAGTTATTTGTTTTGTATAATTTATTTTAAAATTTACAAATAACTTAATTTCATAAATAAGAAAAATATTCACTTAGTAAAATAAACAGATCACTTGCATCTAAATCGACTATTGCTTAAATATCCCATTCTCTTTTTCTACACTTAGTGCTTAAAATATCCTTCATGCTTAAATATTTGTAAAAATAATATGAAATTATTCTTGAGTAAATAGTTAACCCCTTCTTAGTTTTGGGATTTCTCATTTACAGCATCTGCTTAAATTCCCATTTTACATGGCAGTTGAAACAACGAAGACATTTTCCCAAAGAGAAAGTAAACATAAGAATTTCAATTTCTTTTCTGTTTTTCATGAATATAAGCACTCGTACATATAGAAAACTAATATTATTGACTTTGTGACCAAAGTGATTTATGTCCTCGGAGATGCATTTAATTGTTCCCCAAATACAGTAAAAGGATTCCGTAATGCACAAACACAAAAATTACATGCTCTGTACAATAACGTTTGTACGTAAATGCAAACACATTTACAGAAACAAACAAAAACATTGACGCAAAATTGCAATTAAAATGCATTCGAAAGCAATAATTCAAGAGAAGAAATAACAACAATTGCAAAAACTTATTACGTTGAAGTTATAGACAAGAAGCTAAAACAGCAGTAGAAATATTACAAAAAAAAAAAAGAGAACGTAAAAATGAACAACACGAAATGGTCATAATTAAGATGCAGTTAAAATAAAGCAACTATTGTATTAGTCTCTACTGCTGCTGATGCCCGTCTGCTATTGTTGACTCACATAAAATGACCCTTTCACCAGGCAGAGTTGGAAACTTATTAACTCGTCATAAAGGATTTTTTTCTAGTGCGGAATTCATAAACATTTACTTTGAACTTAAAGAAATGAAATTTTAAATTGCAATTATACAGTGACACAAGTTTAAATCATAAGAAAACAAGGAAATATATTTTTAATATCAATGAACCGGACATTATTGGAAAGAACATTTTGTGAAATTAATGTTTGAATATGATTTCTGCCATGTGGCCGCCATGGCTGGCGCGTAGAAGGCGCAATCTGAAACACCATTTTTCAACAACTAAAAAAATCTTCCCTAGAGTGGAAGGACACAATCTCACAACCTCAGTTGCTGAGAACGGCGACGAATTGATTTATTAGGATCATCTTCAATGCCTTCCTGTACAGCCATTATAAATATTATGAGGTACAGAGGAAAGTCAACATTAGCTTTTTTTAATTATTCAATTTACACAGCAGAGCAAAACAGCTGTTTTCGAAGGCCGCAATGCTTTCATCAAAGAAATATATTTTTAATATCAATGAAACGGTCTCTATTGGAAAGAAAATTTTATGAAATTCATGTTTAAATATGATTCCTGTCATGTGGCCGGCACGGCTAACGCGCAGAAGACGCAATCTGGAACACCAATTTTCAACAACAACAAAATAAATCTTCCATAAAGTGGAAGGACACAACCCCAGTTACTGAGAACGACGATGAACTGATTGATTAGGATCATCTTCAATGCTTTCCTGTACAGCGGCTACAGTTTCTTCACTGCGCACTGTTCGGCGTCTCACGGGATGGTCATTATCAGTAACAGTAAATGTGGTCCGAAAAAGATCTATTGTTTTTCAAATTAGCCGGTCTGAAGGACGATTCTGTACGCCATAAAATGGAAGAAGTGCACGATGAGTTTAACGAATAGAACAAATTATTTTGACTACAAATTTCAACAATTCCCATGCTTTGCTGTGGTGCAAACTAAACAAAAGGCAACTATCAGCTGTTAAATGGGTGCTCAAATAAAGCAGTGATGCCAACTCAAAGTTGTGACACTAAAACAAACACGCTTTATTTTATGAAAAGTGGGTGCTGTTAACTGAAGTAGTTAACACGAGACTAAGAAGTTGATACTCCCGAGTTAGATTCCGCACTCAGTCATGAATAAGGGTTTGATTTTTTTGTTCAGCATTACCACCTATTTGCTGGCTCGTTACCTTGAACAATTACTGACATCGTTTGACACTATCATGTACTAAAGAGTGAAATAAAAGTATCCTCCTCCGTCGGCCTTGTAGCAAAAATGTTGCCACCGAACTAAAGAATAAAATAGCAGCAGAAAATTCTCTAACTTCTCATCATTGCTCATCCGTCCTCTTAATACCGTCCCCTCCTTTCTAGTTCAGATGCAACGCACTTCATATGTAGGGGTCATCCCCAAAATGCTGGTTCTTCTTTTCTGTGTTAAGTCGCGCCAGCACTCAGGGGATGACCTTACATATGGAGTGCATTGCGCCGGAACTAGAAAAGAGGGGATAGTATTGAGGGAATATCACTCAATTTCGTTCTATGGAATAAATACTTTTAAAATTAAAACATAATTTCAGAATTGGACAGCCGTAATTAATTTATTGCCCCACAGATTCTTTCTCAGAAAATAAAAAACCCGAGCGTAAAAGTTTAGAAGACACTTGTTCAAACAACTGACCACTGTTTAGGGCAATGGTATCTTAATATTTCAAAACATACAGAAGATAAGTTCAATTGTTTTCAAAGGGGTGAGGACATGATAAAAGGATTTGCCAATAATTATTAGCAAAAGTCAAAAGGATATCAGCATTAAAACATTACCAAGACACACACACAAAAATAAAACTGAACCCAGTCACTCATCCACACTGATGTCTATAATTACAAAAGGGGTTGGTGGCTAAAGTTTTGGTGCGCATCGAAAATCTTCTGGAAAGGGTGTGTGATTTTCCGTGAGGGGGGAGGGCGACTTGTATGCTTGCAATAATAAGAGTATCATGTAGAATAACAGGAAACGGGTTTTGGTTGTTGAGTATTTCATAAATTCGTATATAAATTTCTATTTAAATGTTGTTTAACACCCCGCTGTTTTGTTGTTCGAGCGAGTATTGGAATTATCAACAACGCATTTCTCTAATAATAGTAAAACAATAACAAAATGTTTTCGGGAATGTTGTGTTTGGTGGCTTAATGAAAAACAGATGCCTTACATTTTCTTCTATTAAATATTTTATTTTAACGTTTATTTTCAATTTCATTTAGATGGTGTGGGCTTTTGCGCCGCGTTGTTGGCACAGAAGGGGTAAAATCTTACATAATTTGAATTTGTGTAATTGTGTTTTACTGCTGGCAAATAACAAACACCTATTGCGTAGTTGGTCTTTTTTTTTATTTGAAGTATTTTATTTGTTGTTAAAGAACTAAAGCGTTAAAAAGGAATTAAAATTATGTCATGTTACGCTTGTTTTCCTTTAGCCAGAAGATAAAGGCGGAACAGAAGCGAGCAAAAGGATTCTTGTTTCTTTTTTTTTTTCTTCTTGTAAATGTAATTTAATGTAATAATGAAAATTCATACTGGAAGTAAGAGTGCGAATAAGATTATTTGACAATAGACAGCAGGGAAAGAAAGTTCTGCTAGAAAAGTAAAGACAAAAGAAACAGGTTGTTTATGAACGCAGTTTGGGCGGTTGGATTGTTATAGGGAAAGCACAGTGGGGCGATAGTAGTTAAACATGTTTTATAAATTTCTGAATAAGTTTTAAACTTTTGAAAGATTGACTTTTAACTCTTTTGCTTTAATTGAAATATGTTAATCCTTTGGTCCTGTATATTAAGAGGTGTAAAATTATTTGATGTTTGTCTCACTGTGTAAATAAACAATAATAAACAAAAATACATGTGGGTACTGATGATAGAAGAGTAGTGGCCCTCGAAAACACCACTGTTCTGCTCTGGCGTATAACTTGGATAATTAAATTGATGTCTATCAAGGTGTATTGAAAATCAAAAATGTTTTGTAAAAATATTGTTTTAAAATTAAGTGCTAAATATATCTTTTGAATTTAAAGCTCTTTGAACAGACAGTAATAACTCTCGTTCATTCTACTTTAAATTTGGCTTGTAAAGAGCTCGTTTTATGCTGTGCATCATATTCAGTATTATATATTTTTTTATGTTTGATGCGGAACGCTACACAATTATTTCCAATTTTAAAAATTTCTTATAATCAATAAAAGTATTTTTATTGGATTTTTTATAAGAACTTTAGTGTAAATAATCTGGCGACGTCAGGTGGCCACCCAAATTGTTGCTACGTCAAGACCGTGTCCTAATGCCGGTCCATATGAAAAGAAATGTTAGTCAAGTTATCGCCAAAATGGTTTCCGACTGTTGCAAGCATTCTAGAGACACTCACTGTGGAGGGTTTACTCTTCAGCCCGTGAGGCCCAGACTAAGGGCCTTTTGATTTATAATTTTTTAAAGGAAAGACGAAACGACGTCTAATAAAACAGCACGATAAAGCAAATTTTTTAGAGGACATTTAAAATGAGTATAATTTTAATTTTAATTGAATTTTTTTTGGGAATATGTGAGCTTTTTGCGGAATTTCTTGTGGCAGCGAAGTTCCTTCCAAAATTTGCTCAAAAACAACGGCGTAATCCTGCCTGAACCTTCATATTCAGCGGATTTAGTACCTGTGGCTTTAGTTCAGTTTCCTGTTCGCAAGATTGAAGAGGTCCTTGGAAGGACGGCGTTTTCCGATGATTGGGGAGATAAAAAGCGATTGCTCTGAGAGAGCTCGAGCGCCGCAGAAAAATGCAAATGGGAACTGCTCTGAGGATTGAAAAAAATAGTAGCACAAATATTATATATCTCAGGCGACAAAATGGAAATTGATAAAAAAGAAAATTCATCCCATTTTTTTAACAGATATTCGCCCCAATTGTGTAAGGCGTTGGCGTTTACGCCTCAATCGTATTTCATAGCATTCACTGCGTGTATGTTTCTTTAATCTTGTACAAAACTCGCCTTTTTCGTACACGTCAACACCTTACACAATCAGGCC
The DNA here is from genome assembly GCA_951800035.1 of Linnaemya tessellans. NCBI lineage: Eukaryota > Metazoa > Arthropoda > Insecta > Diptera > Tachinidae > Linnaemya > Linnaemya tessellans. The sequence continues at coordinate 153,829,394 of OX637532.1, read as the reverse complement.
GATTGTAAAGAATACCAGTAAATAAAAATTAAAAAATTTTGGGGCAGCACCAAGTCTAAGTCCGCTACTGGACACTCCTTTTATTGCGTACGTAATGGAAGGGTCTGAGTATTATGACGATATAAAAGTTGCAGCAAAATCATTTATTTATCTTTACCTGTGAAATTGTAAAATATGGATAATCCTTTCGCTAAGTGGCTTGTTTTTTTTTTTTGTCTTGAACCAACACTCAGGTGATGGCTTCCACATATGCCATGCATTGCTCCAGAATTAATTTTCAATTTGCATTATGCAATTGATTTTAATATATTCGCCCCTATTATGAATGACGACATCGACGCGGTATCAAGACGACAGCAAAAATGTGTTGCTTGTCCACTCATTTTCGACAGCAGCTGACTTCTATTGACATGTTCTATCGATATTATATGCCCTAGAGTATGCTAGGAAATTTTCAAGAGTAATTAATTGTTATCGGCAACTTCCAGACAAGTGATAATTTTTTAATGTCGAGTTGATGTGACGACGTCGTCGCCATTCATAATATGGGCGATTATAAAATTGTGTCTTTACTGCCCTTCATTATGCTTCTAATTTTGTCATCTACCACGCCACTGTGCAAATTATCCTTAAAACGTATACCATAATGCGCTCATCCTCTCGTGTAATGTAATAGCTTTTAGATGTAAAATGCAAAATAATTAAAATTTTCAACATTAATTAGTTAAAATAACGATTTTAATTTGAAAATAACAGACATTTTTATTTGCTTGCAAGTACCAGCGCTCTTGCTAACCTTAACAGCCTCAATATCTATCAAACAGGTCATGGAAATATTGTACAAATTTTGTTTTACTCTGCCAAAATAGACCACTAACGTCTTCCTCTTTTTTTCTTGTTCTTATTAACTAAATTCATAATTTTGCTTAAAATTATGGCCGTTATTAGAAATTACAATATCATATATATTGAACAAACCCCTTCACATCAGCACTCAACTGACCGCAAAAGCTTTTTAAGTAATTTGATAAAGAAAAAAAAACAAAAGCAACAATTAAATAGAAAACATTAATTGACATTTAGAATGATGACAATTTAGTGAGAATATTATATTTGTAATTAGTTGGTTGGCAGCTTTAAATAAAAGCCTAAAATTTGTTCGTGGACAGGGCTTTTTTTCCCCACTTCTCTGGAGGTTAAACTGCATATTTGCATTTTACCTCTTTTTTTCTATATTTTTGGCTAGGCCAGCAGCATATCAAATAAAATATTTAAAATTTTACCGTGTAATTAGTTGGGAAATGAATAACACTCATTTGCCGATGTGAATTTTGTACAAATATTAGGTGGATTTAAAGATTTCTGGACTTTTAGATAGAGTTATATTGTGGTGGACGGAAATGATAGTCAGTTAACAGATAGAAGAAAAATAAATAATTAAAGTAAAGAAAGAATGTGTTAGTGATACTTATACAATCAACAGAAATATAAAAAGCCTAATTTGGAAAAGTGCATTTGCAGAAAAGATAAAAGTTAAATATGTACTTTTTTAAATACATAATTTTAGAAAGAAATCGTCTCTTTGAAAAATATTGAAAAAAAGACAATATTTTACGGAAAATCCAAGCATGAAAGTTAAATATGTACTTTTTTAAATACATAATTTTAGAAAGAAATCGTCTCTTTGAAAAATATTGAAAAAAAGACAATATATTACGGAAAATCCAAGCATGAAAGTGTACTGTGCAAAAATGTTTTTAGAAAAAATAATTCTCGTAAGTATACTTTCTCACATAAAAAAGATTCTGGAGTAGGTACTTTCCTCAAAAGTTGCACTTTTTGTTTTGTGCTTTTTTTAAGCTGGCACTTGATTTTTTAATTATTTTTTTTTGTTTGGAACGAGGAAGTTTTTTTTCGCAAATGTAGATTTAGTTTTGGAAAGTGTACTTTTTTAGACCGGGTAGTTTTTGGCACTGGTACTTTTGCGGAACAGATACTTTTAAAAATTATGATTTTTTTTAATTACTTTTTCAAATTTTCCCTTTTTTGGGATTAAAAGGTACTTTTTGTACCAGGTACTTTTTTGGGCCAGGTACGTTTTTCGGGCCAGGTACTTTTTGAAACTTAAATTTTTCAAATAGCATTTTGAAGCTTGCAAGAGATTGTTTTGGAAAGAGGTGCTTTTTCGCAGAAATAAATATTGATAAAAGTTGATTTTTAAAGATTTTTGGATCTGATACGTCTTTGGACCAGGTACTTTTTTGGAACAGGTAATTTTTTGGAACAGATGCTTTTTGAAAAAGATTTTTATTTATTTACTTATTTATATCTTTGGATAAATACACTTTTTTGGTACTTTTCAGGTACTTTTTGAAAATGGATTTTTTTAAATGGCATTTTTTAAGAGAGCACATGAAAAATATGCTTTTGGAGAGAAGTACGGAAGTACTTCTTTCGCAAGGATAAATTTTTGGTGATATTTTTTGTTGTCTTTTAAAAATGTAATTTTTGGATCAGGTACATTTTGGGGATATGTGCTTCGTTGCAACGAGTATATTTTTGCAATAGGTACTTTTTTTAAATTACTTGTTAAAAAACTCACTTTTTTCTAACAGTTACTTATGGCGATTTTATTTTTCTAGAGATATATAATAAATTTCTTGTTCCAAATATTTCTAGTTGAACTCAGTTTTAAATAAATAAATAATAAATTCACAGTTTTCAAAACACAATATATAGTAATTTTTCTTTGAAATGTACAAAAAATATTGCACTTTTTTGTAGAAACGAAAACAACATTAATGTCAAAGGTAACGTGAAACTTAACGACATGCAGCAACTGATTTATGTTAACCCCCAATATATATTTGAAAAAAAAAGACAAACAAAATAAATAAAATACTACCAATGTCCAACTGTCAATTTGCCATCATTTGACAAAAAAAAATGGTTGCTTCCCTGAATTTTCTCTGGGTTTTTTTTTTGCGTTTGTTCCCGCTACGTAGATGCTACAATTTTGCTGAATTATGCATTTACTTGGGTTTTATGAAATACGTTTGCTTTTTTGTTTTTTGCCTTTTAACAGAATTAAAATATTTTTTGCTTATTTAGCTGATTTTGCCGTTGATTTTTTGTAAATAAAATAAAAACAAATTTAAATACGTTTATAATTGAAGTTTTTACAGACAGCTGAGGTTTGTCATGCTCGGTTACTTTATTCCCATACTCCTTCTCCCACTTTAAAGATTCGCCATGAAAACAGAAAAAAACACACAAACACATCACACATACACTGCCGGAAACAGATATTCAACGGAAACGGATAAAGCTGGTCAATGCTTGTTAATGCAAGAGCATAGAATGAGTAGCAGAGGTTTTTGATGGCGAGAGTATGTTATTGTGTGGTATTAAAAAGCAGTGGTTTCTGATCAGTTCTCACTTGCATGGCAGTGTTTTTGTATTCAGCTGTGTGTGTGAGTGTGTATGTGTGCTGGAAGCAATGCACTCAGTCAACAAATACGGTTTCAAATGTGTGTTTGGTTTAGTTGCTGTATTTTTGTTTGATGTTTGGGGCTGATTATATAGTGAATATATTTTGTGTGGAATGTTTTATAGCGCAATTTGTTTGGCCTGCCACTGTAATGCTTTTCATGAATGTTTCATAGATTCTCGTACAATTATTTATTATGCACGTTTTAATATAGTATTTATTAAATTTTGTTTTATTGTTGCAGGTTATTTTTTTGTTTATTTTTTTTTTGTCGTTTTTGTATTAATAAACAAAAATGTCAACCAATTTGATATTATTGCTGTCGTTGCAATTGCCAGTATATGTAGATAATGTCAAGAGAAATATTTTTAACTTAATGCTAATTTTGTAGTATTTTTAAAACTGTATAACAATAAAATTCAATGGTCACGAAATTAATTTGTTATTTAAATATGATAAATGAATTAAAGTACTTTAGATTATTATATGTTCGTAGATTCTCAGAAATCTCTTACACTGAAAGTCTTTTAATATTTTTTTTTAAATTTATATAGATAATTTTTAGTTCATATATCAAAAATGTATTGTATTTCTGGTAGTAGAAAAATACATGTGAGGTATGATTTTGTCTTAAGGCATCATTTAAGCATTTTTGCTATTTCAGCTTTATGTTGTCAATTATAATGAATATTTTTAGTACGATGTCCTGAACGATTAAAATTGAGGGTGTTTCTTTAGAATTGATTAAATTTTAAGTTTTTAATGAGTTGGGGGCTTCAGACTAACTCATAAAAATTTGTCTTTCAACTCCAATAGAACCGTAAAAAATAACTTAAATTAAAAAAAAAATTGGGAACCTCAAATTCTGGCATTAAAATTAGTCAAGAAATTACATTCAATTTGGCCTAACGAAATTCGTTCTGGACGTCCAAGTATGGCCCGAATAGCCGAAACAATATTGGCCTTAAATATTGAAACACGAAAGCAAAATGAAAATGATTTTTAATATTTTTAATGAGAGGTCTCCAGATTAACGTATACAAATTGTCTTTCAACTCCAATAGAACCGTAAAAAATAACTTATTAAAAAAAATTACCTCAAATCCTGGCATTACGAACTCACGAAAAAGAGTTAAAAAATTGCATTCACCTTGGCCTAACGAAATCTGTTCTGAATGTCCAAGTTGGCCCTTAAGGAGATATATACGTATTCAAACAATAAAAGAAGCAAAATGAAACATTTAATGACTAAGTAAATTTAGTATTAAGAAATTTGGGGTGGGAAAATTTGAGGTTAGGAAGTAAATTGACTGTCAAATAATGAAATATCAACAATTGAGCTGTCATCCTTTGACACTTATTTAGCAAAAAAATTGGGAAATTTTAACCATGGAACGATACACTCCTGAAAAAAATGTTATTTGCGAAAATTTACTGTTTGAAAAACTGAACATAAAGAGCGCATTTTTCAACAAAATCAATTTTAGTGAAATTTAAGTAAACAAACAAACCTCGAAAAATCATTATGCTAGGAACACAACTGCGACGAACGCCGAATTTTTGGTCGCGAATATTCGTCGCCGAAAATAAAACACATTGGTGAATATGAAAATGCACACAATCGTGGTCTTGGTCGAAATTCGTCATACTCAGCGAAAGTTGAAATAGATTTATTTCCACTTGTTTCGTCAGCGAACGACGGACAAATCAATATAAAGTGACCAGGTTTCATATACTCCAACTGGTTTTTTGTGGAAAAACATAGTTTGCATGTGGCACGAAAATTTTCGTTGCATACTAAAAATGCATTCACTAATTCACAAAAAGTTATCATTCGGACGACTTTTTATTAATTTTGAACACTTTTTAAAATACAGTATTTCTCTTATTTCCTGCTTTTTCATATGGTCACCTCATCAGCTGTTAAATGAAATAAATAATTTATTTACAGAAAAAAAATTTTCAGAAAATAATTACAAAAAGGAATTTGTTCTGGAAAAATGGACACCACTGGGGTAATTATTGAATGTCTAAAGAATCTGGCATCAGAGGATTACAAAGATTTAAAAAAAAAACTGTGCAATTTTTATTGTTCATTATTTTCATTTATTCGTCGTTATTGTGTTTCATATGACGAATTTATAGAGAGAATTTTTACCAACGAATTCGTCGTACTGAACGAAATTCGTCGTTCGTCCTAGTTGTGTTCCTAACAAGGCAGATTTACCAGGTACTCCTAGTAGCGCAGCTGTGTATTAAATTTTCCTTTGCGCGTGTTGAACTACTGTTAAAAGTTTATATAAAGGGTGTTTTTATAAGAGCTTGCTGATTTGAAATTTAAATAAAACATATGCCAAATTATGAAATGGCCAAAAAAAATTTTTTATTTGGTAGATAATTTCTTGTCATTTAACATTTAAATATAATTTCGGGCATATGGCCACTACGACTATTTTGCACAAAGGTCATTCTGGAGGTCCAATTTTCGACCACATTTTCAAGCATTTGAGGGCGTATTTCAGCAATGACACGTTGAATACTGGTTTCCAAACGCGTCAATCGTTGCTGGTTTATCCACGTAAACCAATCATTTCAGGTATCCCCACAAAAAATAATCGAGTGGCGTCAAATCACACGAACGCGGAGGCCAATTCACCGGTCCATTTCTCGAAATAATGTTGTCGTTGAAATGTTCTTTCAATAAGTCCATTGTTTCGTCCGCAGTATGACAAGTGGCACCATCCTGTTGAAACCACATTTCGTTTACATCCATATCTTGAAGTTTTGGCACCAAAAAATTATTGATCATGATTCTGTATCGATTTCCATTCACGGTAACGCGTCGTCCTTCCTCATTTTTAAAGAAATAAGGACCGATGATTCCACCACCCCATAGACCGCACCAAACAGTACATTTATCGGGATGCATTGGTAATTCTTGAACGGCGTGTGGATTATCTTGGCTCCAAATACGGCAATTTTGCTTGTTGGCATATCCATTCAACCAGAAATGCGCCTCATCACTGAAGAGAATTTTGCGGTAAAAAAGCGGATAAACATTTTTAATTGAACACTGTTTTTGAAAATAAATTTCCACGATTTGGAAGCGTTGTTCTGGAGTTAACCTGTTCATGATGATTTGCCAAACAATACTGAGTAGAGACGTCACTTTAAACTGTCAAATCAGCTGTCAGACAACATTGTGATTCGTATAAAAAAACACCCTTTACAAGCCACATAAAATGTTTTTTTTTTTAATCTCCCTTATTAATGATGCTTCTTCTTCCTTGATTTTGACATTAGCTCTACATTTTTTACCAACAATATACGTGTGGTTGTTGTACTAGTGAGAGTACCTGGTAACTCTGCCTTGGTTCCTACCATTAGATTCAAAGAAACTCACCGTATGGTGTGGTTTGCGGTCAGGTGGCATCATCGGGTCGTAATTTTTCTAAAATGAGCTGCGAAACGCCGTCACCGCGAATTCTCTGCGCTACCAAACCATCATTTTCTTTTTTGGCCACAATTGGCTTATGATGACCTTGGGTTTCCGCAAGACACCACCATAAGCCAAACAGCCGGTCAAACAATTCAGTTATTGCATAAGAAATTTCACGCCCGCGTAATTTCTCAATTTGGCGATGTCAATTGGCCGCCTCGTTCTTGTGATTTAACGCCGCTGGATTATTTTATCAAGAGCCATATAAAAGACCAGGCTTACGTGAACAAACCACAAACAACTGACACTCTTAAAGATGAAATTCGGCACTGCATTAACGAGATAAGTGCAGGTTTCTTGCAAAATCTGTTTAAAAATTTAGCGAAAGTGGTAGAAGTGGATATTTGCCTGACATCATATTCCATTATTAATTCCCATATCTCTACTTTTTTTTTTTTTAGGAGTAGGACCAGCACTCAGGGTATGACCCCTACATATGCAATGCATTGCGCCGGAACTGAAAACGAGAGGATAGTATTGAGGGGACTGATTAGGAAAGATGATACGATAAACAGTTTTTTTTTTTTTTTTTTTTTTTTTTTTTTTTTTTAGCTATTTCAACCTTTTTGTACTTCGCCGGCTAATTTTTGCTACAGAGCCGACGACTTTACACTGGTTTGAATAAAGCTGAATTAGTCAAAAAAAAGAATTCTGGTATAAAGCCAATTTCCTTCCTAACCTCAAATTTGCCCACCCATTATTTAATATAAACAATATTAAGCTGCATGCCACCTGAAACACTGACTTTCTGTTGTCCTCTTTGCATCAACTTTAAACTGTTTATACTACAGGAACATTTTCATCGAGTCCTGAAATCATCAGTAAACGATTCTTTGCAAATAAAACTTTCACTGGCTGTTAAATAAAACCATTCCCATCTGATAGAGTGAAAATGTAACCTTTTGAAAAGCACAGCCCATCATAATGACTTTAATACTCACATATGACACCATTAAAATTACGTTGCGTATTACTAGCATTTTGAAACATTAAGGCGACAAGTATGAAAAAAAAGAAATTAAATGAAGAAAATGTGAACTTAACAATCAGCAAACAATAACACAAATTACACAGCATATGGTGCCAATGATGATCATGATGTTAAACTTTTTTTCCGCCGGCTGGTTCACTGGTGGCTTTGAATTGCAAGGGAGGAGGAGTATGGGGGGGGGGGCGTAGCCAGGAAAGGAACAAAACAATAAGGAAGCTTTATATAAAATAAATACAAGTAGTTTGAAGTTATAGAATGGAAGAGTGTATAAAAATTTGTGACTCTATGAAACACTTGCTGGATTACAGCGAGTTTTCCTTGAGTTCACACACACACACACACACACACACACATGTGTATACTCCTCAGCCTTGTATTCAAGTTCCTCAGTGTGTGTATTATAATTTCTCTTTAATACTCCTGCCTTAATGTCAAAAATAAAGTTTCCTTTATATATTTTGTTTCACTACATTGAGAATGTATGCAAAAGTAATTGTAACAATCCTTTACATTTCCGAAGGGTTTCTTTTTTTTCTACCGAAAAAATTTGTTCTATTTATTCCTTTTTTTTCCCGTCTTCTGCTCTTATTTTGTTACTGGGTAAAATGTAGCTGTCAGTGATTTTAATGTTTTTTATTGGAGTTTTGTTACTTTCCCTTTGGTTTAATGCATGAAAGAGTTGCTTGTTTTTTATATAAAATTTTTTAATCTCAGGTGACGCCGCCTGGGAGTCGTAAATCACAAAATTTTTTTCCTCTCCTCAATATGTGGTTGCCTTATTTTTACATTTTCATTCATTCATTTTTTTTTCTTTTTTTGTTCAAATATGGAATTGAGTTGTAGAATACAAAAAATGAATAGCAAAGCAAAGGGTTTGAGTTTGTAATTGTGTTATTGGTATAACCACACATGTACATTTGTATATATGTGTGTGTGTGTGTATCCTTGTTTCAAATGTTGGTGTAAATTTATTTTTTTTTATTTCTTGCTTTATATGGCAAATGAGATATTGCTAGGAAAATGTAAAAGGATTCTTGTATTTTACCTTTTTATGTTTGGAGTGTTGATATGATTATACCTAGGAAGCCATTATAAAATTCCGGATTATTGAGTTTATATTTGATGTACAGTCTAAGTGAAAGCTGCGCTACAGCAGCATAGTGCGTAAAAGGAAAATATTTCTTTTTTTCTTCAACAACAAGAAACAGGAAGATTTATTTGCCGCAACTTAATTTGGTTTGCGTACTCGTTTATAGAGAAGACTGTCATTTCTTTGTGATCAAATATCAAATAAATAATGCAGCAAGTGGAATTTTATGTGTTTTTCTTTTAATTCGTAATATCTGAAAATTGTTGTTAAGATAAGAATTTTTTTTATTCAGACTCAAGTTCATATCTGCAATCTGTAAATTATAATTTCTTTTTTTTTTGAGTTTCATTAAATTCAAATTTCATTATAAAAAAGGAATATTTAGAACATTTTTATAATTACACTGTACAACACAAAAAAAAAATTACAAGGTCCGACCTACAAATTTTGATAGAGGAGACAAAAAAAACAAGTAAAAACGTTATATTCGACCGGTTCGAATCGTAAATACCCGCCAAATATTTAGTTAGTGAATTTAAAATGTTTAACTTGGTGGCACAGAGTTCCTTTATATAATATCGTACGTCTACGCCTACTGAAGGGGGCGGGTTTAAAAATAGACAATATCATGTTTTCCACAGAAGAACGTATGGGCATTGCTAGACCGTCTTAAACTTCATCACTAATCAAGAATATACATATTTACTTTATAGGGTCCAATTCTCTTTGGAGGGTATAAAAACTCTATTTTGGCGGGGTCGCTCTGGCTAGGGCTTTGGGGGAAATATTTCACCTTTGTCATAAAACTCTAAAAATAAATGCTTGGGATGATTAGCTATACACAAAATTAAAAAAAATTTTATTTATTTTTAATATGGTCATTTAGCTGGCAAATGGGGAGGAGGGGATAGGGCAGTAACAGGCAGTCATAAAACACTAAAGATAAATGCTTGGAATGATTATATACAAAATTTAAAATTTTTTTTTTTTTTTTGTATGGTCATTTATGGGGCGAAGGGGAAGGAGGGTGTAGGGCAGAGTAGTACCAGGTTTCGTCTCAGCTTCGTCATTAAAGCTTAAAAATGTTATTTTTAAGGAATGTAGGCTTAAGTAAAACAATTTGTTAAATTTTTATGCTATTTTTGCCTATAATAACGCCCACTAAAGTGGGCGGGGTCAAATAATATTTTTATTTTATTTTATGGCTCCAAGTTTAAGGCGTTGGACCGTATTTGACATAAAAATATATCATTTGCTTAGCAAAATAACCAAAAAAATTTAAAAAGTATGTTGTTTTTCCTGGGTTGGTTTAGTTCTCCTTAGGGGAACTTTTTTCCCTCTGGCCCGATTTAGCCCGTTTGCGAACTTAACCTGTGCTATCCTTCAAGATATATTTATTCCAAATTTCAAGAGTCTGCCTCTTTTCGTTTAGAATGAATCGTGATTTCCGCAGACGGACAGACGGACGGACGGACATGCTCAGATCATCTTAGATTTCATGACTGATCAAGAATATATATACTTTATGGGGTCTGAGATGGATATTTCGATGCGTTACAAACGGAATGACAAAGTGAATATACCCTCCAAATTCTTTTTTGGAGGGTATAAAAAAGACACGTGTATCGGGGTTTTGAAAGTTTACATCTGAATTTCGTTTGAGGGGGCATTAAAGTTTCTCAGCTCTGGCACATTCTTATTGTTAATCGGCATAAGAATCCATGTGATCCTTACATTTTCGGTATAAAATGTGTTCAGCAAATTTATTTAAAATGTTACGGAGAACATTTTTGTAGAATATGTTAACCCCCTAACTCCTCAAGGTATAGGTCTCTTTTATCCTTCTTTTAAAAAAGAGCAAATTTAACTAAAAATCACTAATATCTCTATTGTTTTACCTTCGATAGCAAATTTGGATTTATAGGTCGGACCTTGTAATTTTGGAAAAAATTTGTTTGTGTTGTGCAGTGTTATTATTATATCTTTACTTGTTCATTGTTAATTGTTAACTAAGTAAAAACTTGAAATTATAAAAATATAAATAACAAAAGGCTTTTGATTTCAGCAGCTGATGGCTCTGGAAAAAGCAAAGTGAAATATGGAATATTTGGTATAATAATTGTCAGGGTTGGGGAATTTCGCGCTAAACAAAAGTGATTTATCTTAAAAATCAAATATTCTATTTCGTTAAAAACTTTGGTTAAATAGTTGATATTCCTAATGACTAGTGCCACCGTGGAAAGTGGAAAAATTTGAACAAAGAATGCTGATGAAATGGCGCAGCGCCCACGAAATCGTTACTGATCCATTCTGCTAGTTTGATGATTTAAAATATTCTAATATTCCACTCTCAATAAAAATAACTTGAATTTTATTAAAAATTCATTAAAAGAATAATTTACAGATTTTAGATTTGAACTTGAAGTTCTAAACACATAGACGACAGCAAACTTCACAACTTCATAGCTTCAAATGCTGCTATGAAGTCAGCTTAATAATTATTTTGAAGACAGCACCAACATAACAACAGGGATGCCGAATATATATTTTATAATGAACAAAATTAAAGTTATTGATAAAAAATTTAATAATATCAGGAAAAACTATACAAACACATGCATTTATTTCTATATTGTATATTTGTAATGTTCTTTTATGTTTAATATTAAAAAAACGTTGTTGTTCTTATTTTTCCAATTTATATATATAATGGCAACACTATATTCGATTATGCTGCCTGTCAAAATAGAAAATAGCCTAAGTTGGCAGCAGCAGCAAATGCTGTTGTGCAGTCTGCAGTCCTGCTGCTGTGCAGCCCTCAAAATAATCATTTTCATTTAAACACATGGATTTTATTTTTGACATATTGCTGCTTGCTGTCTGCTGTCGTCTATGTGTTTAGAGCTTGAGCCCAATGAATGAATTCTTATCTTAATATTAATTTTTATTTTTATTCAGATTCAAGTTCAAATCTGCAATCTGCTAATTATTTTTTTTTATAGAATTTTATTAAATTCAAATCTTTTTATTAAGCATGGAATATTTTCATTAATTTAGCAAAAGAGATTAGTACCGATTTCGAAGCCGCTACGCCATCAAATCAAAGTTCTTTATATATTTTTTTCCATGTCGATTATTTTATATATTTTTTAAGATATTGTGCTAGTTTAATGGCTATTCTAAAAATTTCACTCTTAATTAAGTAATTTCAATTTAATGAAATTATACAAAAATATATATAATTTCCAGATTTAAACTTGGGGTCTGAATAAGAAGATTCTTTTCGTAGTAGGAAACTTTATAAGTTAGAATAATAAAATTTACATTCATATTTAATATCTTAAAATATTTGGATTAAATATTAGTATGTCTCATGCCTGCATATCACTGGCTTTTATAGATCTAGTTCTAAAAAAATCAAAAACCAATTGAGAAGTACATAAGAAAATGTAAAATAGACATTAAGTATTTTATTTACGAGATTGCGATATCGCAAGGTATCATGCAACTGAATGAGTATCATTCAAAACAAAAATACTTTTATTTATTTGGCAGTTAAATTAATTGAGAATTCTATTTCATTATCTCACGTCAAATTTAGCGCTGGAAAACAATAACTTTTTTTTAATAGTAGTAGAAAGGAGGCGATGGTATTGAGTGGCCAGATGAAGACAGATGAGAAGGTAGAGAATTTTGTCTGCCTATTTTAACCTCTTTTTTTTGCCAGCTAATTTTACGCTACATGGCCGACAATGGAGGGTTCGGTTACTCTTTGGGCATAATAGCTTAAATCCCTACAGTTATTTTCAGTGACCATAACCTTGCCTTCATGACTGAAATAGGCCGACAAACACTTACACAACCATGCACTAATGCTGATCAGGACAAATGTGTCTGAGTTTAACGTCAGTAACTGCCTTGCGGCCTAACCTGACGGTGGTCTTAGCACCGGGTGACTACAATGCGTCTACTAACGCCCCCATGCGCAACGACTGTCACACATGAGTACCAATTCGAGTCAGGCATTTGGACATGACGTGTGATCAGGACAATTCGATGTCATATTATTATTATTTTTTTTTTGTGTGTTGGACCGGCACTCAGGGGATGACCCCTGATGCCGATGCATTGAGCCAGATCTAGGAAAGCTGGTTATGGGAAGAAGGATAGATGAAGTAGTGTTTGTTTACGTTCGATTTGAACTTTCCCAAGTTAAAATTGGCATAGTCTTATCTTAAGTACTTTAGCCAACAGCACCCTCTTCGGCACTTCTGCTGGATTTTCTTTTTCAATATTGTTACATTAAATTTGCTAAATTCTCTTACAACCTGAGTTTAGTATTCATCACTTACATCTTACAGCGCCGTGCAACACATGTTGCTGTCACAAATTTCATTTGCACATAAAGTAACTGGTGTTAATGACAATATTCCATGGAAGCTACTCGTATCTGCAACGCTCAAAAAAAAAATAAAATAAAACTACTCTCCCGGAACTGCTTGCAAAACCAAAATATTTGTTTGTATTCTGCTATTGCATAAACATAATAACAACAACAACAACAAACAGTCTTAATTACATAAATGACAAATTACTTATTAGACAATTTGAAATGTTTTTCATCCCCCCTCAACTAAAGCTTTTTTTTACTTCTATGGCGAGTATTTAAAGATTTTAGCAAAATATTATTATTTCTAATTTCCACCATTCGGTTATTGCACAGAAGCCAAATCTACAGTTTAAGAGCATCTTTTTTCCGTGGCTGCTGTATTCAGCCAGTAGGACAAGAGTAAATTTACTTACCCTGAGCGCTGAGTACTTGTTTCGCCAAAAAGCCAACGATAAAGCACAAGGGGCGCATATGCCTACAACAACACGGTAACTAAACCTTTGTTTTTTTTTTTTAGTTTCAATTTGACTATAGCAAAAATATGTCTTTTGTTGATATGCAAACATGTGCAAGTGTATGCGTGTGTGTGTGTGTGTGTGTGTGTGTGTTTCTGTGTGTGTTTTATCGGGCAAAAAAGTCACATTTTCTAGATTGTAATAAATCAAATTGCAATTACACCAAATTAGGCATGTAGTTTTCATTTCAATGCTGTCGTGTTGCGGTGTTCACAAATAACAATTCAAATATCCTTATTTCTTCTTTCAAACACTGTAGTGCTTAATGAAAAAAGGGTTAATATTGCAATAACATACCAGAGTACGTATTCCAATATGTTGTGCCTGCCAGTAGATTGCGAATGCTGTTTTGCCTTTAAATAAGTTATACAAAGTCTTGTACACATGAATATGTTACTTTCTTAGTATCATGTGTGTGTACGTGTGTGGCCCATGTAAGTGTACGGCGTCAAATATTTTTAATTAGAAATCCTTTATTATGAAAACGGGGTAATTTCGTATTCCCAGGTGTTTAATGCCTTCAGTAATTTTCTAATGTAACACATATGGTTTTTTTTGCATATGAATTGTTTCTTTAAATAATTTCATTTTAATTTGAATATTTAGAAAACTCGAATAGCAGGAGTCTGTCAGAATGTTATTTCCTTATTTAAAGAATGTGTTGTATAAATCGTTGACTAAAGTATGCGACGTTAAATGTTGCAGCAATTGGTCTGAATGTAACTGCCTCTATATGTCGTGAATATGAGAACGCTGCAAAAAGTTCTTGAGCCGTGACTGGTGAAAAGAGCACATTTCACAAGAGAAATGAGAACATCTATATTTTATTTCTGTAAGTCTTTTGGGAGAAAAAGAAAACATGAAGTATTACTTTTCTAAATTTTTTTCATTTATGGTCATAGATTATATTAATTTAAGTAGATTATAATCTGATTATAATAATAATTTTTTTTACGAATTTTTATTAGTCGAACTTTCTTGTGTAAATTGTTAATTTTTTCAACGGGCTTAAGTTCGAATCTGCATGACTGCAAATGATTTTTTATTAGTATTTAAAATATTCTTAATATTGAAAATATTCTTAATATTGAAAATATTCTTAATATTGAAAATATTCTTAATATTCCAATCTTAATATAAAATAATAAATAGAATTTGAACAAATTCATTTATTAATAAAATAATAAAAAATCATTTGCAGTCATGCAGATTCGAACTTAAGCCCGATGAATAAATTAATAATATTTTTTTTTCTCGGTCAATTACTCGGGGAATGATCCCTACATTTTCAGTGCATTGTGGCGGAACTAGAAAGGAGGGGAGGGGAAAGTATTGAGAGGACAGATAAAGAAAGATGAGTAGATAGAGCAGTTTTTGCAGTTATTTCAACCTTTAATTTTGCCGGTAAATTTGATTTTAATTATTAATATTAATTTTTGAATTTTTTTTTCGAAAATTTGTTTTAGACTCAGAATAACATGATACATACAACAAATTCCGCTTCATTGATATTGAATACATATTTTCTTGTTTTATTATGATATAAACTTGTGTCACCCTTTTACAATATTCATTAAATTTTTTAATTAATTTTTTTTTTTGCGAAAAATCCCTTTCGGCTTTTTGACAACTTTAGCGTTCCTTTCTGTAATATATAAATAATAGAATATTTTTATGAGAGCCTTAGGAAACCCCGAATCGAAAATGTTAAATCGCCTAATAAAACAGTTTAAATGCAAATTTTCCTTTATTTAAATTAGTTTCTTAACACTTTTTCCAAAACATACATTTCAATTCGATCTCTGTTATTTAAGCCATGAAAATTGAAAAAAAAACACAACCCAGCGAAAACCTTTGAATTACAAGTCTGTTTGTTTCTACCAACTTTCATGCACATTTGCGAAAAGCGTTTAATTTGAATAAGCAAACATGCAACATTGCGCTTATAAATACACTCATCACAAATGCAAAAGACAGTGTGCACAACCACTGCACGTTGCGAAACAACAACAACATGAAACAAACAACATGTTGGTAACCCGAATGTACAAGATTTTAAATAACAACTTCGGGCAGCAGCATCTGCAGCAGATCAAACCAAATATTTTGTAGATTCAGTTAAAAATCTTACGTTTTTCTCTCTCTCTCTGTCTCGCCTATTGGCGAAAAATTAAGTTAAAACGCATAAAAATAGAAGGCAGAAAATTGACTCGAAAGAAGATGGAGGCAAATAAAATAAAGTGCGTGATTTGCGGATATTTATCTTATTTTTCGTTTATTCGCCAGTTTTATTACAAATCAATTGAAGCATCATTAGCATAATTTATACAAAACGTTGTTTTAATGATTGTTGTCTGTCTCTCTGTCTGTCTTTCTGTTTCTGTTGGTACGGCTGCTTGTCTGTTCTTGTGCAGATATTTTAAATCCCCTTATATACTCGCACAATAAGTATATCCCGGCTAAGCACATGTGGCAAGACGGTTTGAAATGATGGAGACGTAGAGGTTGTTGTTTTAGTGCGATCTAGCTTAAATCTACCAAATATAAATGCAGTGTTTGTTGCTTGCCTCCGCGTTGTTGCATGCACTGTTGACAACATGGCACAATGACGCCAAACGCAATGTTCTACACATATTTAAACTAGAGATTTTTTTTTTGTGACGCTTCAAACGAGGCAGAAACCTAAATAACACTGCAGCAATGCTGCAACATTAAAGATGTCGGCAACACCAATCGTTCAATACAAAAGCAATAATATGTTATTAAATTTGTGTGTGTGTGTGTGTGCATTTAGCCGGCTAAAACGTGATAGTGCGACAAATGTTTACTACGTTATCAAACGTTTACAAAATAAAAAAGGAAACATACAAAACAAAAGAGGAAAGAAAATATAGTCAAGGATCTTCAACGCCGCCTGCTGTATTACAAACCATGTTAAAATCTTATTTTGCAACATGTTGCAGCAATGGGATTGACACTTTGTTCTTACATGCGTTATTTTGTTTTTTTCTTTTTTGTTTCTTGCCTACTTCTTCTTGTTGCACTGCAGCTCACATATTTAAATGCTTCCATGGTGTGTTTTATATATACACTGATTGCATACCTTTGGGGATTTCTCACATTTATATCTGTTCATTTGTATGCGTCCCTCCGTCCATGCGACAGTACGTTCTTCTATCCATCTGTCTATTCCACAACAGCTATTTATTCGTTTATATCTATGCAAGTTTAGAAGGTAGCTCTCTTAGTTAGCAGAGCTTTGACTAAATTTGTGATTACATCACATATTTCTTAACGCTTAGAGGCTTGTTTCTGACTTAAGCAAGTAATTAATGAATGATTTTTGTTGCTGTTGCTGTTACTTTTGTTTTTGTTTTTGTTACTATTTGTAGTTTGATTTGGTGTACAATTATCTAATACACAGTGAATGAGATTAATACTGCACTTGAATTGAATAGGAGAGTAGGGAAATAATTTAAAACTAAAAGTTTGCACTATACAAATGGGGCATTTTATACCCTCAACTTGTCATTCCGTGTGTAACGCCGTGAAGTATCTCTCTAAAACCCCATAAATTATATATATATTCTTGATCAGTTATAAAATCTACCG
The DNA here is from genome assembly GCA_951800035.1 of Linnaemya tessellans. Taxonomy (NCBI): domain Eukaryota; kingdom Metazoa; phylum Arthropoda; class Insecta; order Diptera; family Tachinidae; genus Linnaemya; species Linnaemya tessellans. Next base: position 153,811,807 of record OX637532.1, on the reverse strand, counting down.
ATCTAGCCATGTCCCTCCCTCCGGCCGTCTGTAGAAATCAGGATAGAGTCCAAATGAAGGGAGCCAGGCCCTTGAAATTTGGTACAGATAGGTCTTGAACAATAGCACAGGTTAAGTTCGTAAATGGGCTGAACTGGGCTAGAGGGGAAAAATTTCCCCCAAGAAGAACTAAACCAGCCTCTAAATAACAACATAATTTTTAAGTTGTTAAACCCTCGAAAAACGAATATCGAAAGAATATTCACTTTGTAATTCCGTTTGTAATGCATCGAAATATCCATCTGAGACCCCATAAAGTATATATATTCTTGATCAGTGATGAAATCTAAGACGGAAATCACGATTCAGTCCAAACGAAAAGAGCTAGACTCTTAAAATTTGGTACAAATATATCTTGAAGGCTAGCACAAGTTAAGTTCGGAGATGGGCTAAATCGGGCAAGAGGGAAAAAAGTTCGCCTAAGAAAAACTAAACCAACCTCTAAAAAACAACATAATTTTTAAAGTTTTTTTTGTAATTTTGTTAAACAAATGATATATTTTTATATTAAAGAAGGTCCAACGCGTTAAATAAAAAAAATTAAATTTTTGAACCCCGCCCCCTTTAGTGGGCGTTATTATATGCAAAAATAGTGTAAAAATTTAACAAATTGTTTTACTTAAGCCTACATTCTCTAAAAATAAAATTTTTAAGCTTTAATCGCGAAGCTGAGACTTAACCTGGCACTACTCTGCCTCACCCCCTCCTCCCCCTTTGCCACCTAAATGACCCTATAAAAAAAAATAAATTTTTTAATTTTGTATATAATTATCCCAAAAAGTATTTTTAGTGTTTTATGGCAAAGTTGAAATGTCTCCCCCACGCTCCTTGCCAGAATGACCCCGACAAAATACAGTGTTAATATCCTTTAAAAAGAATTGGACCCCATAAAGTATATATATTCTTGGTCAGGGAAGATGGATACGATTTAGCAATGCCCATACGTCCATCTGTGAAAAACCCGATATAGTTTATTTTTGGACCCCGCCCCCTTTAGTGGGCGTTGATGTTACATATTATATCAAAAAATTATGTAAATATTTAACAAATTGTATTTCTTAAGTCTACATTTCTCAAAAATTTAATTTCTTAGCTTTTATGACGAAGATGAGGTGTTCTATGCCCTACCCCTCCACCCATTTTCCTCCTAAATTATCCCTATACAATTTTTTTTCTACTCTTAATTACCCGAAAAATTGATTTTTTTAAGTTCTTACGACAAAGGTGACATGTCTCGCCCCTTGACCCTTCCCATAGTGACTCTGTCAACATAGAGTTTTAAAATTGAGCACAGAAATATCTTAAAGGAACTGTGATCCAGTAGTTTAAACATCTCCGTCCCTTTTGTGCGCTTTGATAGAAAACAATAAAAATAGAGCTTTTATTTCGAATACAACGTTCTTACCCGTTTACTATTAAGCTTTATTCTTTTGTTGATTTATGGACTGGACAACTTTATTAAAAAACACTAGAAAATAACCTAAAAATTGTTATTAGAAACTATTTTGGAGAGCACTTCCTAGACAAACTTTATTTATTTAGAGGAGATGGAAACTCTACCTACTCAAATAATCCGAAATATGCTCTTATATCCAAGAGCATTATACATACATTCTTAGCTGGCATTTATGTTCATTAATAAACATACACACAAACACACACACACACACACACGTCGTTGTCAATGTGTATCGGCATGCTTTCTAAATAACATGCTAATGAAGTAAAATAATCCAACCAAACTTCTCAGGCCGGTTCGTTCATTTGCGATGCATCGTTTTATTCACAATCAGAGCCATTGAATGTTGGCTGTAAGACCATCATTAGTTTTTAGATTAGTTAGAGGAAATGTTCGATTAGATTTCAAGTAGCCATCATAATCAGGTGACTCAGAGATTTAATGAGATGGTTATTACCGATAGCATTTATATATACTTAGACACACGAATAAATAACACAAAATCATGTGCACGTACTATGGGTTTGATTAAAACGAAATCCTAAGAAATGTTCAATGACAGACGGGATTAGTGTACGAGTGAGTATTTCTGGCAAATCAATTTTTTAAGCATTCACTTTAAACTGTTGGAAAAAAGAAAATGATGTTTGGCTGCTAGACGATAATTTGATAACACGACAATAAGACAAAATATCTAATAATAAATTTCTAGGTATGAATTTAAATCAAAGAGATAAATTTAAATTAAGATATTTTTGTTTCTTCCTTTGATAATTGAAATTATTTCTTTGGGAGATATTAAAACTTGGGAAGGCCAAATTAAACAATTTTACTTCCAAAGAATGTTATAATGTGAGATGTCATATTGTTCGTTTAACGCAACATCGTCATATCTTAAAAAAGATCAAAATTAGAAATATACGATTAAAGTTTTTAGAGTGTACTCTTTCAGATACAATTGCACAAAATATACTTTGCTGTAACTTCGGTTCAGGTTGAGATATAAAGCTGAAAATTTTCTTGTATATGCAAAAGGGATGAAAGAGCTTTTTGGTTAAAATAACTAAAAATATACATATTTTGAAATATGACTATGTTGCATTAAAGCAGCGATATATTAACTCTTATAGCGTTTTATTTTCTAAAAACAAGTCTTACATGTGAACTGCCAATAAAAATTAGAAAAGAAATTAAATAGCGATTAATTAATTTAATTGCGATTTACGATAATGAATATTTATTCCGAGATCTGGTCGCTCAGAAGAAGAAAACAATAGAATATAATAGACCAAAAAAGGTTAGACCTTAAGGTAGAATTTCTGGTTTTTCGTCTGTTGAAGAAGATAGGAAATACCATCAATCTTATTCAGTTGCACTAAGACATGTAATACTGACCACTTGGGGATTATGGCTACTGAGGTACAGCCTCCATAAGAGTGCATTAGAAGTAAAGAAGGTATAGACAAATTCAGAAGGTTTCATAAATTACAAGTCGTAACTATTGCAAAATCATATGCAAAAATTTAATAATAATAAAAACTGATTAAGTCGTATTTTTCAAATATACACACAATCACCAAAAACAAAAAATACTTAAAATGTGGCACAAGCTTACTGATAGATAAACTTAATGAAAATGAGAAAATAAAATTTCTGTGCAGTCTTATATGGCATTAGAGTAGTTGCCAGCGACATGGGGAATTTTATTTCTTCACATATTACACATAGAATTAGTTTAAGGATATCGTTAGTAAAATATTATGGCACCTATGTTTTTAAAACATTTCAGGACGTTCGGTTGGGTGGGGGGCGGTGTTCTTGCGATTTCTCACTAAAGGTGCAAAACACCTAATTTATTAACGGATTAAAACGGGGCTCAGACAACCACCTTGGTTGAGTTTTTCGCTGTTAATGCCGTAATTGAGCTCAATTAACCACATCAAATTTCAATTAAGTAATTGCTCAATTAACACTTGATTGTTATAATATTGAGTAAAATTACGAATACAGCACTGCTAAAAGTTTGTTTAGTGAGTAAAACACATCCCACTGAACAAAGTTCATCGGGAGTTGGCACCGTATATGTGGACAAAGCAAAAAAGAATATGTCGAGCCATGTTGAAGTTAAATTGTTGATATTAAATTTAATACTAACTTGAAAACTAAAAAAAGAAAAGAATCCAGATATGAACTTGAGACCCTCATGAATATGAAAAAATTTTCTCTTAATTATCATACGATAATATAATTGACTAAATTGTGTATATGTGAACAGGAAGATAATTATGTCAATTACGTAAATATTGACTCAACTAAAAATATATTACCGAACACCGTATAAAGGTATTTAAATGTTCTTTGTAGTTTTTTTACGTAAATTTGTTAAACATACTCCATATCCAAATTATATAATTTCCCTATGACACTTCACTATAATATTCCGATGAAATAATAATTCTAAAATGCCACGATAAATGTACTGTTTTTTGCACCACTTTCACAAAGTCAGTCACTAGATGATTTTTTGTTAAAAAATTTATATATGTGTAGAGTGATCAAATTTGAGGTTAGAAAGTAAATTGACTCAAATAATGAAATGTCAAGAACTGAGCTGTTGTCTTTCGACATTTATTTAGCAAAAACTTGGGAAATTTTAACTATGGAATCCCGGCCGACCCTTGGTTGCGGCCAATATTCGCAAATTGTCTGTTTGAAAAACTGAGCGAAAGCAACGCATTTTTCAACAAAAATGATGGGACCCATTTTTAATCAGGTGAAAAAACAAAAACGACAAGCAGTCCTCGGAAAGTCATTACATCCAAAGAAAGTGACCGTATGATGACGTTTATGGTTAGGCAGCATCATCGGTCCACATTTTTTAAATGAGCAAAGATACGGCGCCACCGCGATCTCTTTACGTTACCAAACCATGATAACCGTTTGCTTGTGGCCACAATTAACTTCAGTCACCTTAGGCTTCAACAAGACGACACCGCAAGCCACACAGCCACACCAACAATTCAGTTATTGCATGAGAAATTTCGTTGTGTAATATCTCCATTCGACTATGTCAATTGGCCGTCTCGTTCTTGCGATTTAACGCCGCTGGATTATTATCTCTGGGGGCATTTGAAAGACCGGGTTTACGTGATCAAACCACAAATTTACGCTCTGAACGATGAAATACGGCGCTGCATTAGATGTCTTCCTTTCATTGGTATCAATAAAACTGAATTTTTAAATGAAAATACGTGTGTTTAAGAAAATTTACTTCCTAACCTTAAATTTGTGTGGTCAAGTTTGTCCACATGCCTGCATTTCATTGGGTCTTACACCAAATCTTTAGTAGACTTTAATATAATTCCAAAATAACAAAACATCTTTGCTTATATATAAATTAAGAAAAACTAATTGAGAATTACATCAGCCAAAGCGTTAGCTTTGAAATTTACAAATTCTGTTCAAAATGAATCTATTTTGTTAATTTTTTCAACGGGCTTAAGTTCGAATCTGCATGACTGCAAATGATTTTTTATTATTTTATTAATACATTAATTTGTTGAAATTCTATTTATTATTTTTTTATATTAAGATTGGAATATTAAGAATATTTTCAATAATCATCAAACCAGCAGAACGGATCAATACTGACTTCGAGGCCGCTACGCCATCTCATCAGCGTTCTTTGTTCAATTTTTCCACTGTTTCAAGTGGTGCTAGTTAGTAGGAATATCAACTATTTAACCAATATTTTTAACGAAACTTCTCCCACATTCATATTTTTAAGTTACTACCTTTTTGGTTAGTACGAAATTCTCCAACCCTGATGATTAATATTCCCAATATTCCATGTATCTCTTTCGCTTTTTCCAGAGCCATCGGCTGCTGATAGCTAAAACTTCTTTGTTACTTATGTTCAAGTAATTAAATTTAGTTGTCAATTTACAATGAACAAGTGAATCTATTTAATTTTTTCATTAATTGCAATTAAAGTTATTTAATACTATTGTACAATTCTACATGAAAAACAATTACATATCTTTGGCTTTAAAATTGCACAAATTATTATGAATAAACAGATAGAAAGATTTTCAGTTGCCAACTTGTAAAGGCTAACCCAAATCCGATATGTATGAGCAGCAAATAGATGACCCAATTTATTGCTTAATTGCCTCAATTAAGGTTCAATTTCAAATGTTATCGATATGCAAAAGAGAAAACAATTTAACTAGAGGGATATTTTTTTTTTTTTTTTTTATCTTGGACTAGCACTCAGGGGATGACCCCTATATATGCAATGCATTGTGCCGGAACTGAAAACGAGGGGATAGTATTGAGGGGACAGATTAGGAAAGATGAGAAGATAGACAGTTTTTTTGTAGCTATTTTAACCTTTTTACTTCGCCGGCTAATTTTTGCTACAGGGCCGACGAAGGTGGGTGCTGTTACTCAGCTTTTTTATTTAGTACATGATAGTCTCAGCCGTTGCCAATTATGTTCAGTACTATGCCTTCATCATTGAAACAGGCTGGCAACAACTAACACAACCACGCACTAATGCTGATCAGAAGAATTCAATACAATATTTCATGACTCAGCGCGGGCTCGAACTCACGGCCTTCCGCTTCATAGTCTCGTGTACCCTCTATATTCTAATGGAAAGTGATGCTTACAAAATTGAATAAATTTTTCTTTTACTTTCAATTACAAAAAATTTTTTACGAAGAAAATAAAGAAGAACATGTCAAGTTAATAGTGCAGCGCTCTAAATTTAATGTGCATGATTTTAATAACTCAATTTTGAGTTTAATTGCCTCAATTAACATCTGCCCATGCTATTAATCTAATATTCGAAATTTTGTTTTTTTTATTCGGTACATTAACAAAGAACTAGAATCGGCGAAAAATTAAAGTTATTTAAATCTTTTTTTCAAAACTGACATTTTTAAGGTCGTTTTTCTTTAGTATTCATGTCTGGAGGATTTGAAAAATATCATCTTTTAACTTTAATGACCAGCCTAATGTGGCATACTTTATTTCGCCACACACACGCACACGAACAGGAACACTAGTGAATAGCAGAAAAAAATTTCATCTGTGCTGTATACAAATAGAACACAACTGCTAGTAAAATTATGTTAAAAAAGTTGGTCTTTGTCAAAAGGATTTTAGCCGATACTCATAACTGCATTTACAAATTTAATTATAAGTTGTTGCTGGTTTGTTATCCCCTTCTCCCTCTCTCCCCCTCTCTCTCGTCTGGCTCGCTTTCCTTTTTAGAAAATGCTGCTGCATTGGTGGCTGCAGCCTTGGAAATTTTACAGCCGTTGCTACAAAACAATGATGGTGTTGCTGATGAGGCTGATGTATACACTCGTATGTTGTCTTAGTTGCTGCTGATGTTATTATTGTGTGTTGTTGGGTTTATTACTTAGACTTTTGCAATGAAGATGACAATCATTTAATTAGAAAGTTTCCCATAGGCTCTTAATTGTTGTTGATGACATTAAGTCGTCGTTTGTGGTGTCTGCTGTTATTTGGCTTTGGCCTAAACATTATTGGTAGTCATAAACACTACTTAAACTCTGAAACACTTCTTCATGCCACACCACCGATCCAACACTTTTTCGCTCTACTCAAGTTGCATCTTTGCTTCGCATTGTTCCGAGTACTTTCCAGTTAGTATTTCACTAGTGTTAATTATGTGTTATGAAAATATTGTTGTGCATAGAGAACAAAAAAAAAGTACAACATTTTTAAAATAAGCACAGGTGCTGTTGGCACAGTACTGCATACATGTGTGTATGTGTACGTGTGTGTTCATTGCGATTACATGGCGAAGAAGAAATTATTCAGAAAGTTTGCTAGTTAGTTTTTATATTTTGTTAAGTTAATTACAGATGAAATTTTTGGCCTGAGGTGTTCTCGCACACTGAGTCCTCCTAGTCACTTATGACACAAACGTAAACGAAGTCATTATTAACATTTTCTTTAAATTCTTTGCAATGAAATCAATTGTGTATGAAAAGCGCGGGTTGCACAGTCAAAAATTCTACACAAGCAGAGAAAAAATTAGGGTGGCAGCAAAAAGTTGAGTGCTATCTTTTACTAAAAGCACTTATCAGTCTGCCCTCGTATACTGACTTATTCCTATTAATGTTGCTTATTTTGTTTCGCCGGGTTAGTCGGATTCGATTTTACTGCCAACTCGCCATAATTTAAGTTGTCTTTTGGTGATGTGGCACCACCAGGTGAATGATAGTGTTTTTCTTCCAGTAGTCAGCGGTCACTGTACAACGTTTTTCTAGGTTGCCAGTACCAACTTCTGTATTGTTTGTAATTGAGAGAGTTGAATGTTAATTTTTTTTTTATTTATTTTATTTTTTATTATTATTTTTTGTGTAATAAATAATTTTGAAGTTTTTTGTTTTACTGCTGCTGTTCATGTGATTACTATTGCAAGCACTAGGTTTATTTTAAGTTTCTGTCTTTTTTTTGGTTGGAAAACTATAATTATTTGTTTCTTTTTTTTGTTGCAGCATGATGTTGCATTTTAAACATCATTAATTATGTGTGAAGTGTATAATATATCATATTTAATAGAGTGTGAATTTTTAAGTTCACTTTATGACCAGTTCAATTAAGCTTTCTAGGAATTATTCAATTGCAGAGTTTCATCGGAACAACATGATCTTTGGCATGCATAAGCTCTCTAACGATTTGAAGTTGGGTGAGGCTAGGGTATAACATATTGTTTTTGTTTGACTTTCTTTTTAATATCTTTATGGCTATGGAATGCTAGATTTACAGATTATATGTGATAGGGAACTGTTATAGGTTTAAGTCTCAAAATATTGTTTCTTTAACTTTCAAATATAATACTTGCATAACGTGTAAATTATTGGATATAAACGATTTCTAATTTTCCATTCCGATGCCGGTCTTTGATCATAGAACAAGTAAGAACTTTCTATTTGACAGTGTCGTGTCTTAAATACCCTCCAGATATTTAGTAAATGAATTAAAAATGTTTAATCCGTCAAAGTTCTTTTAAGCCATTTCTGTTCTCAATTTAAAAACTCCAGGGTTGCCAGGATTGCTCCGGTAACGGCCGTGGGGGATACACCACCACATTTGTCATAAAAATTTTAAATAGAAATTTTTGGGATAAAAGAGAAATGTAGGCTTATTTAATACAATTTGTTAAATATTGACACTATTTTTGTAATATCTTTCGTTAATGCCCACTAAAGGAGGCGGGGTGAAAAAATTGATGTTTTTCTGATTTTCTGGCTCCAAATTCAATGTCTTCCTTGACATAAAATTATATCATTTGCTTTACAAAAAAACCTTAAAAATTATGTTTTTTTACCGGATGGTTTAGTTCTTCTTAGCGGAACTTTCTTTCCTCTTTCCCAAATCCCATTTAAGAACTTGACCCGAGGTATTCTGAGGTGCTGTTGGCTGAAGTAGTAGAATACAAGACAATGAAGCGGAGGATCCCGAATTCAACCCCGTGCTGAGTCATGAAATATTCCCCCTGATTGTGTAAGGCGTTGGCATTTACGCCTCAGCCGTATTTCGTAGTAGATTAAAGAAAACAGCGTGTATGTTTCCTTAATCTTGTACAAAAAACGCCTATGGCGTAAACGCCAACGCTTTACACAATCAGGCCGATTGTGTTGAATTCTTTCGATCAGCATTAGTGCATGGTTGTGTTAGTTGATGCCAACCAGTTTCAGTGTCGAAGGCATAGCACTGGTCACTGAACATAATTGGCAGCGACTGACACGATCATGTACTAAAAAGCAGAGTAACAACAACATCCTCCTTCGTCGGTCCTGTAGCGAAAAATTAGCCGGCGAAGTAAAAAGATGGAAATAGCTACAAAAATTCTCTATCTTCTCATCTCTCCGCATCGGTCCCCTCAATACTATCCCCTCGTTTTCCGTTTCGGCTCAATGCATTGCAGTGCTGGTCCAAGATAAAAAAAAACTTTTATCTATACCAAATTTCAAAGATCTGGCTCTTCGCTTGGAAATCAATTAATCGATATACCAATATCCCCAGCATTTTCTGTCGTAGTGAGTTGACGATTCTCCATAACAACTTTTGTCACTTTCCCAACATTTTCATCAGCCGTCATTCTCATCTTCCACAATCTGCAAGCAACGTATTCACCCCTATCGTGAATAACAAGAGGAATTTTTATTCACATGAAATTTTTAATCCACTCGAAGGGAAAAATGGTATCGTGAATCTCACATGAGAAATTATTCCCGCTATCAGTTCTCAGTGAATGCAAAAAATAAAGAGAAGAAGCCGAAAACAACATGAAAAATCAAAGAATTTGTGTTAAAAAATTATGCAATATGTTTATATGCAATGTTTATATGCAATATTATGTTATGCAATAATTTAAAAAAATTTAAAAAAAGTATGACTAAATATTTAGTAATGAAATAATTTGGATACATTTTGAAAACCAGACAAAACAAATTAAGAATATTCTTAATCTTTAGAATGGGAGCAACAAGTTTTACAAAGACGCAGGGAATTGATTTGTTGAAAAAAATATAAGTTTGTGTCGGGTCTTGACACTGAAATAAAATCTGCAAACTCTAATATTCAAATTATACGAAATACTTACATATTCTACTCTATTCCCCACCAAAAACTAAGTGACTAAATTAAAGGGAATAGGAAAAAAAACTCGCGGTAAAGAAATTATTTACGATCAAAGGAATTTAATTTTAGCGTGAAATCATACACGGGGAATTTTTTCATGATTGCAATTTTAGGGAAAAGGGAAAGATTTCGAGGAAAAAATTATTCATGATTATTTTCGACAGCAGAAAATCGCCCAACGTTCAAAACAATTTTATTTTGTCTGATAGCGGACACCATGAGCATTTTCGCGAGACGAGTGTTGCAACATAAGAAAACAAGCGCTAATAGAATGAACGTATCCCTTGAAATTGGAAAATCAACAGTTTTTTTGAACAGACCTCGTAATAGCATAACGAATTGAGGTCTTAATTAAGAGCGTACAATCTGAGTATTAGGTTACATAATATATTATCACATTAATATCTTATAATCATACAACCATTCAAAAACTTCATGCTAATGACCTCTAAATTTTTCAAAACAAACTGGGGAACAAAAAGAAACCTAAAATATGATATAAACAAATATTATCTGGCCGACAGATTTATATCTACGCACGCTGACTCATTTATTAAAAGGCTACAAACCATTTCACTGACATAATGCACAGTATTTTTTAAAACATTTGGATATTTAGCTAAAGTCATAACACAATCCCATGACTCAACTCTAGACGTAAATCTCAAATGCTTATGACGGCGATCATCTACATGATGATCATGATGATGACGATGATGATGATGATGATGACGAACCATAAAGGTAAAATATATGCAACTATAAAGCGACACTTTATATGCCACATGATAAAGTCATAAAGATAATACTAACAAAAAGAAAGAAGGAAGGAAAAAAAAGAGAAGCAAAGACAACAAAAACAAGATACTAAAGCTTTGCATTGGTTGCACTCATCCAAATGGTTGTAATCCAGCTGATATAAAAACAGGGAAATGACAACACAAATATGTAGACAAACACATAAAACACAAATAGTCTTCAAAAGATCGTAGTACAAATTTAGATGTAACTTTAGCCAAACAACAACGAAAAACCGATCATAAACCAATCGAGCCAATATACCATAGGCAACACAATATATAAATACAACAAACAAACAAACAACAACACACAAACAACAAACCAGAGTAGAAAATAAATAAATAAAATAAACAAAGATGCACAGCACAGTTGCACATTACAGGCGGCAGCAGCGTATCTCATTTAGATGATCGCATACCATAAATCCAATAAACGACATTTAATGCTTCACTGACAATTTTGGCCAACAAACTGCAACAATCATAAAATTGAAAAGGACGCGCCCACTACCACAAACTACCAACACATGCCTACATTTAACGTGATACTACTGGGAGACACATTCTTTCTTCTATTTGTTTTTTTCTCTATTTGTTCTGTTTGTCCGTTGCAATTGCAATTCTACTGCTCTGAATGCCAATAAATGTGCCACATGTATCAAACATTGTGAACCTAAAGCAAATGAGCAGCAATAACAGCCACTGCAGGCTAGATTTCATTTTTTCGAATTCATTTCGCAGCTAAAAAAAAAAATAAAACTTTTGCATGATGTAGCACATTAGCTTACGGTAGCTGATTAAATCACGATCATCAGTCAAATAGAAATATACCGAGTTGTGTGTCTGTGTAAGCGGCGAATAAACAGCAACAACAAACATAACCCAGCAAGTTAGTTGGCATCTGTTAAAGAGACGCACCTACACTTAGAGGAAAAAGTTTGGTTATGGCAAAATATTAAGCAGCAGGTTACACATGTGTTTTCTGGAGCCTCCTCAGCAGCTCGATGAACTAAAGAGAAGGTGAAAGTGGAAAAGTGAGCAATATTCCCTTGATTTGTGGGTGCTGTTGGCTGAAGTAGTAGAACACGAGACTATGAAGCGGAGGGTCGTGGGTTCGAGCCCGCGCTGAGTTATGAAATATTGTGCTGAATTCTTCTGATCAGCATTACTGCATGGTTGTGTCAGTTGTTGGCAACCAGTTTCAGTGATGAAGGCATAACACTGATCACTGAACATAATTGGCAGCGACTGACACTATCATGTACTAAAAAGCAGAGTAACAGCACCCACCTTCGTCGGCCCTGTAGCAAAAATTAGCCGGCGAAGTAAAAGGTTGAAATCGCTACAAAAAAAACTGTCTATCTTCTCATCTTTCCTCATCTGTCCCCTCAATACTATCCCCTCGTTTTCAGTTCCGGCGCAATGCATTGCATATATAGGGGTCATCCCCTGAGTGCTGGTCCAATAAAAAAAAAAAAAAAGTGTTTGTTTGAAATCTTTTTGCCATATAATACGAAATATGCCCTTTTCGTGAGTATTAATAGTCATGTTCTGGTGTCTTAATAAAGGGTGTTTTTTATGAAGTTTTTTTTTTATACGAATCACTCTGTTGTCTGACAGCTGTTTTGACAGTTTAAAGTGACGTCTCTACTCAGTATTGTTTGGCAAATCATCATGAACAGGTTAACTCCAGAACAACGCTTCCAAATCGTGGAAATTTATTTTCAAAAACACTGTTCAATTAAAAATGTTTATCCGCTTTTTTACCGCAAAATTCTCTTCAGTGATGAGGCGCATTTTTGGTTGAATGGATATCTCAACAAGCAAAATTGCCGTATTTGGAGCAAAAATAATCCACACGCCGTTCAAGAATTACCAAGGCATCCCGATAAATGTACTGTTTGGTGCGGTCTATGGGCTGGTGGAATCATCGGTCCTTATTTCTTTAAAAATGAGGAAGAACGACGCGTTACCGTGAATGGAAATCGATACAGAATCATGATCAATGAATTTTTGGTGCCAAAACTTCAAGATATGGATGTAAACGAAATGTGGTTTCAACAGGATGGTGCCACTTGTCATACTGCGGGCGAAACAGTGGACTTATTGGAAGAATATTTCAACGACAACATTTATTCGAGAAATGGACCGGTGAATTGGCCTCCGCGTTCGTGTGATTTGACGCCACTCGATTATTTTTTGTGGGGATACCTGAAATCATTGGTTTACGTGGATAAACCAGCAACGATTGACGCTTTGGAAACCAGTATTCAACGTGTCATTGCTGAAATACTCCCTCAAATGCTTGAAAAGGTGGTCTAAAATTGGACCTCCAGAATGACCTTTGTGCAAAATAGTCGTGGTGGCCATATGCCCGAAATTATATTTAAATGTTAAATGACAAGAAATTATCTACCAAATAAAAATTTTTTTTTGCCATTTCATAATTCGGCATGTGTTTTATTTAAATTTCAAATCAGCAAGCTCTTATAAAAAAAAACACCCTTTATATAAGCAATGATATAAATTAAACGATATTTATATAGTATAAGTAGTGTATAGTGTTTTTTTTAAGTCAGAGAACAGCCTCTTGTCGGGTACCGAAGCTGTGCACTGAAAGGACAGTGAGAAGACAAAAAATGTGTAATAGAAATCTTCTTTAAATCGGAGCTGCACTCAGGGGATCACCTCCACAAATGCATTGCATTGCGCCACAACTAGAAATAAGGGGATAGTATTGAGGGGACAGATGGAGAAAGATGCTGTTCCTCTGATCTTTAGTACATGATAGTAGCAATCGCTGCCAGTTATGTTCAGTGATCAGTGCTGTGCCTTCACCACTGAAACAGGCTAACAAAAAGTAATGCAACCATGCACTAGTGTTAATCAAAAAAATTGGACACAACATTCATTACTGATCGCATAGTCGAATTCTAGACCTTCCGCTTGATAGTCTTGTCTTAAGTGCTTCAGTCAATTGCATCCTTTTACTTAGCCATCGAATATTTGTTGCAATAACGACAAAGCATGATGTTGACGATTAGTTTACGTGGCTGCTATTTGGCGCTGACATTCAAGTGGGTTAATTTGCACAGTTTCCGAGTTTTGTTTAAGAAATTAGTCCTAGTAGGTATCATTGTGTAGCCTGAAACACTCAAGGTCTTTTGTGAGAATGGAAACCACATCGCACGCAAGTTTTCCAATGGAATTTAGGTAATTACTTTTTGCCTGAGCACTACATTCTCAGATTTCTATCTATTCAGGACCGTATCTAAAGTACACGGGAACGGTTATTTGTACTAGATTCACCATGTCGCATTGAAATACCTAAACAGGTCATTGAAATCAATCTCTGATGATTTTGATGAGATATTCAGTATATGACTGGCTGAAAATGACAACCTACTGACAGGTCTTCCGATCGTCTAGAGTCCCATCACGACTGAGACAAATCTCGAGATATCCCTACGGTCCCTGTTTTTTAATTGTATTGAGGACGTATTGTAAAGGTATTAAAGATTATGCTTGAAGCTAACACGAGACTATGAAGTGGAAAGTCCTGAGTCGAATTTTTCGGATTAGAATTAGTGCATGGTTGTGTTAGTTGTTATAGGCCTGTTTCAGTGACGAAGACACAAGTCACTGAACATAACTGGAAACGATTGACACCATCATGTTGGTTGGTTGGAATACGTGCTTGCCTGTATCCCACAAGCATTCAAGTAGGATCTCTGAGATGCCGTTTTGAAAGACCACTCCACTCGTCAGTGTCAACTTATGTAGAACCGAATCCAGATCCCGGATACGGTGATGGATGCTTGGTCCAACCTGTCGCATCGAGGAATCTAATAAGGTCACCTAGACCTATACCTGATAGCTCCGAAAGGTCGGATATTATACTGTTGCTTAAGATTCTGTGTCTCGTATGGTGCAATGTCGGGCATTCACAAAGGAAGTGATAAACTGTCTCTTCCTTGCCCTGATCCCGGCAGCTGCGACAGAATGCATTATAGGAGACACCTATCCTACCAGCATGTCTGCCTATTGCCCAGTGCCCCGTCAATACTGCGACGAGTCTTGAGATGTCCCTACGGTTCCTGTTGATCAGCTGTGCTGTCCTCCTGTCGTTGTAGCAGGCTCACATACTTCTAGCCACCCTACACGTGTCCAGCTTGCGTCATCTGTCTGCAGCCTTCTGCCGGTAATGGGTCTGAATGCCGCATCTTATAGCGCCATACGACATGGCTACCGATGCAGCGGTGGAGACGTCCATAGCAGATCTAGCTCTAGCTAGCTCGTCCGCCCGTTCGTTTCCAGTTACAATGTGCGAAAACCCAGATGAGGGTTGTACACCATCATGTACTAAAGAGCGGAGTAATAGCACTCCCTTTCGTCGGCAGATAAGTGAAAAGGCAGTCTGACCACCGCGATGCCGGTCATAAAAAATCGATCCCATATTCATGACTGAATGCGGGATCGAATGCACTAAATACTTCGTAATTTACAATTTAACTAGCTCAGGCAACAGCAGTGAGGAATTTGGATGACTAAAATCTTCAGAATGCTGATGTTGTTCCTAAATAGTTGTTGACTGATCTAGTTAGCGCTTAGCGATAACTCAGGTGGTGGGGTTTTGCTTCTACATTTCGACAGGTCATCAACATCATAAACTATTCAGAGCAAAAATGCTCATAGAAATAATTAATTTTATTATTCATATAATAATCGTGGAAAGTTAAGGATAAAAAAGTGTAGTTCCTCTGGATAAATTTGATGCTCTTTGATTGTGTATGTGCATTAAGAACACAACGTAATTGACCTTTAGTGATATATTATTATAAGTACAAAGTTTGGCGAATTTTAATTGCATGTTCTTTTGTAGAAAAAATTCTGCACTTTTCGCACTTTTTGCACTTTTTGCACTTTCCATTGCCCTTTACACTATTATATCAATTGGAACTAGTAAATCACTACAAAAGAGTTATAGCATACTTAACGGGGAGTCCTTTTTGTCTCCAAATACACAATTTTAATAAAACCAAAAAAAAAAGGTTATTTAACCTTAATCTAAATATTTCATTC